>CM019694.1:15030682-15578182 GCA_009760885.1 Achatina immaculata
GTGATAGTCTGAGAATGGGATGAAGAGATCATTCATCCTGTACAGTTTGTTGAACACACAATAATTAGTGTTTAAATATACAACTGTACACGAAGCACTGCAGTAAAGCTGTGATACCAAAATGTATAAACTAGGAAAAAAAGTAGGAACAGTGTTATGTACACTTACATATAGTTTACTTGTACATTTGTAGTAGTTTGTAGTCGTTAAGTAATAAAGCTATTCCTACTTTTTTCCTAGTTGATACAGTTTGTTGAACAGTTAATGACTTTTATCACATGGTTGTGTTGTGCATGAGTGTGTGCCTGCCTGCCTGCCTGCCTGCCTGCCAAGTCCATGTGAAGTATCGGAGCTTCAGCCAGCAGCAGTTAAGTATCTACGTCTGAGCATCAATGAAGTCAAAGATGTTTGCCTCACCAGCACGGTCAAATGAGCTTAAACAAAAGTAATATAGTATCCTGGGCTGCTGATTAGTTTGATTTCATGTGTATAGATTCATCTTCTGATCCATGAAATTTTGTTTTTCTCTCACAAACGGAACCTGGTGTCAGACTGTTTATGGGTTCAGCCTTTAATACTGCTGGCAGCATTATTTCCCAGTAAACTTGATGCTGCAACTTGAGTGGAGAAAGATCACATGCCCCACACAAACATATTGGCCAAAATTTATTTAGGCTTTAATACTTTCAAATACGATTTTTTGATAAATGTAAGGTAAAATGAACCATATATGTGCATCAGTCTGACTTTTCTAATCTTCTTCAAACTGGATCTCCAAGACCTATAGCTTGACAATGTTGATGTTAGCATGGGTGCTATTTTTTTATGTGTGAATTTAATCCCGTACAGCCATAACAACCACACTTTTCTTCTGGGACAAGACATTTGTTTTTGTGTTGTAAAACAGAAAAATAATTTCTTTTAGCTATTGAACATAGTTTTAAATGAACTTTTCAAGCTGACCTCTTCTGTGAATAGACACCGAGCATATTTCTGACCGTGGGAAGTTTTCATTTACCATTAATGAAGTGACAGTAGGAAAGTTTGAAACAACAAAGCTGAATATAGTTTCTGTTAAAGATAGCTCAGTTCAGTCATTTGCATGTCCCTTGCAGAACTTTACCTCTCTAACAGCACTCCTGTAGGCCTCTCGTGTTGCCGAATATAACTGAACACAATATATATTCTTATGCTTGGAATATTGTCAGATCATCACTTCTGTTGTTTTCCACGTCATTTCATCTCCTTAGAGTCATTTTAAGCAGAGCTCAAAGTTCAAATTCTGGAACAACGACCCAACTTTGAGCTGTACTAATCATGAATGAAATTAGAATCTATTATCAGTGCCAGTTTTTTATATAGAGGGTATTTTCATATTATTTAGAGATTTCCATTTTTGTAATTAAATAACCTTAGGACCACTCCTTCTCTTTGGAACTGTTAAGTAGAGATGATGAACTGATGAGACTTTATATAATGTACCTGTTCATCTCCAAAATTTCTGTCAGTTACTGTATTTTATTGCATGATATAAATGAATCATTTTACTGGTAACAACTTGTTTAGAAGTACTCAAGCTCAGTTTATAAATGGTACATAAAGGAAGAAATTTTAAATATATATATTTGCACATATGTTAAATGAATGCTGCACACAATGGGTACTTCACAAGATGGTAAAACCACATGTGGGTTTTTTGGGGTTTTTTTTTGTAAAAAGATAAATGTGACAGCTGACACTTGTCCATATTTAACCTGAGTGCTTTCTTCGATAGGAGTGGTGAAGAGCAGTGGAGTGGTTTCTAATTTCTGCTTTATAACTGCTGAAGAATGTTTATGTTTCACACTTATAGTAGGAACACGTGAATCATCTCACAGGTTTCAGTTTCACTGTTATTCTAAAAGAATGTAGATTCTTTGTGTGTGGAAGAAACAGAAACATTCTAGTTTTGGACCAAGCTGAACTTGAATAGAGCTATACAGAGTTTGAAGAAGATTTTTGCATCCAATATAGGAAACTAACATTCCTTGGTATGATTGATGGCTCTCATGTTTAGTTAAGTACATGTAGTTTCTGAAAGTGGAATGCTTACTTTATATTTGGTTTTGTTCATGCTGGATCAGAAGCTTCTAACAGATTGCTACCTACATGATGAAACATTTGGTCCTTAGCTACATTTGATATGGTACATGTCACTTTCACGGAAAAGATCATTTGTTTGAGTAGTATTGGCCTATCTCTTACATAAATGGTAAAAGGTAAAATTCTCATTTTCATGCCAATAAGGCATATTGGAGAATATGGTATTAAGTCTGCATTTTCCATGACCTTCGGCATATGATCACACCTGGGCGCTTTACTGTCACAGATTTCTCTGGTACTTATTTTTAGAGGCTGGGTCAACCCTGGGGTGTTTTTTTTTTTTTTTGGATGTAGCAGAAAAAATTCTACTGCTGGGACAACCCGGTACCACCAGATTAGTAAACCAAGCATCTAACCACTCGGCTAACCAGGCCACCCTATCTCTTACATACAACCAAAAATTGCAGCAAAGTATTTAGATAGCTAAAGAATACCACCAAAATGTAACATTACAATTGATGGCACAGAACTGAAACAAGTTGATGGATTCAAGTACTTATGAACAATTATAACAGCTGATGGGAAATGTCACAACAAAATAAAAAGCAGACGTGCTCAGGCTAAGTCAGCATTCCAGAAAATGAGAAACATCTTGCGCAGTAGATCCATATCAATGGAAACAAGATTCCAAGTACTTAAATGTTACATTGAGCCAATTTTGTTTTATGGATGTGAACCATGGTCCATGAATAAGAGAGTACAGTGAGAAATGGAGGCCATGGAAATGTGGTTCATAAGAAGGATGTTGAAGGTACCATGGACAGCTAAGAAAACCAACATAAAAGTCTTAAGAGAGGCTGGAGTTAAAAAAGCAAATTACAGCAAAGATCAGAGGCAGACAAGCGAGATTTGTAGGACATTTTCTGAGAATAGGAAAATTGGAACACATTGTGGCAACTGGAAAAATTGTGGGAAGAAGAGATGGAGAGAGAAGTTAATGTATGGGCTGTCAGTGTGGCTAGGAAGAAAGTCACCGGCGGATCTAATAATCAAGTCTGAAGACGGAATTATGGAGAGAAATGATCGCCTACGCCAAATGGCACGGCACTTGATTGATGATTGATTTAGATAGCTGAGCTGAGAAACATGTTGCAGTTACATGATCTGGACATTCCATACAATTTTCTTTAATTGTAATAGAATTGTTTAAAGTTGTGCTTTGTATTATTTTATAGGTACTTTTTTTTTTACTGAATATTGGTCAGATTAGAAAATATAAGAAGGGGACAAGATTATCTTCTTTTTTCCATAAATGAAATTTTCTTGGTTGAAGTCAGAAGTGTGAGTGAGCTTCCCTCAAAGCTTTCTGAGGAGTTTTCAGTTGTTAGCTCTGAGAATTCTAGTTGCTACTTTTAAAGCTTGTCTTTGTACAAATACAGACACAGAATATTTTTTTTTCTCTGTCGCTGTCAAGTGCTTTTTTTTCCTTTGGTTTTAAAGTTTTTATTTTGGATCCAGTTCAGCAAAACTTATTTGTGTATGTGGATGGGTGGTTGAGTGTGTATGTGTGGGGGTGGAAGTATGTTGTTTAAATCATAATGAATGTGCAATCAATGTTTGCAGTTACATTACCACAGTGGAGTGCTGCCATGCCTAGTTAGGGATCATGCAAAATAGCCCTGTTAAGAGAGTGTCACCAGCTTTGATTTCATCCATTTTATAACAGTCAAATGTAGCCTGGCATTGTCAAGAGAAAGAATTTGTCAACAAATTTCAAGTTGTGAATTCATGTTTTTGTTACTTTGATGTTAAGGTTGAGACAAAAAAAGTTGCTTCACTGATCAGAAAATGTTGTTCTCAGTGAATTAAAGCAGTCTGAATGACAAAGTGTCTTTTGTTTTATTTTTAATTTGACACCATTCAGGCTTTCAACACTTTCTCTGCATCATCAACTTCAAAATGTTGAAAGTTATAAAAAAAAGAGTAGGAACAACTTTATTAATTAACCAGCATATAGTTGTCACATTTCATTTTATATCTTAATCATACAAAAGCATACAGACAAAGAAATAGGGAAAACATAAATTCATGTGACTGATACATAGCAAATGGGAAGCAAAATTAGAATAAAAGTTAGTACTGTGCTGTGGCTTGCAAGAAACTGCATCCAAGAGTGCTTGTGGTATTGTGAATCTTTAAATGAAGACAAGGATGTGTGATAGGGATGGGGAAAATGGAAAAGAGAGAATGAGATACATTGGTAATCTAATCAAGAAGAGGGTGGGTGGGGTAGAGGGTTTGTAATCTAGTACAGTTCTAAGTTACAGGTGAGGAAAGGATAGAACTTAGGAGAGTGGGAATATGATTGTGGAGAAAGGGATTGCTAAGTATAGCTGAATTTTTAGTTAACCTATGTAGTTCCAGTGTACCATATTCCTGAATGTTACTGTCACATGAAAGAAACAAGGATAAGACGAGAACTGACTGATTAATTTACACAACAGCATTCACTGAGATTTTCCTTCTTTTCCACTGGCTCTTTCATGTCTGCCTGCGCATACATTATCAACGTCCATCATCATCTCAGGCAACTGTGCCTAGAAGAATGGGTAAAGATGTGTATAATTTCAGTCAGTTTGATTCATTCACTTTCTCTAGTACTGTTGTACAATCTTGTTATCTTTTCTCTCGGCCTTTTTATACACATAGTGTTCGTTCCAAAATATCTTGTTGATTTCTCCCCACATCAACACATGTACTTACCATGAATGTTTTTTGTGATCTCTATTATTAGTAATGATGCAAGATTTTCAAAACTCCGCCTCTTCCAATTTTCCCTCATTGATAAGTATCTTACCATTTTGCATCCTTCACGTGCTGTTAAACATCATATAGGGCTCGCATAGTTGTTTGGCAAGTTTTCCTGTTCTAGGCGAGTCTTTCAACTTCATCAAGGGATGTTATGCCCAGTATACTGGCTTCTCTTAACAATGTCCTCTTTAGAGTTTCACGTGGTCGACCTCTTTTTCTTTAGAGCTGTTGTGGTCCACTTACCTAACACCCCCCCCCCCCCTTTCAAATAAAAATATCGAAAGAAATAACTCCAGGAATCTGTTCCATGAGTACTAACTAAACAGGTACCCGAAAGATTCGGTTCCTAAAAAAAAAAAAAGAGTAATGCCCAGCTCTACTCCACAATACCTGCCTTCGTAGCTAAGCTTTCCATCTCTTAGTGTTGTCTACCCATCTTTCGCTACTGTCCACTTATTTTCTATCTTGCCCTCAGCAAGGCTCTTTAATATAGCATTGTGCCTCTTTGCGTGCCAAAAATGTCTTAGCCTTGTTTTTATGATTTTCATTGTTTCTCTTTCCATTTCTCGTTGGTTTTTTTTTTTTTTAAAGACGACGAAAATAACAGGCCGTGACACGGTGGTACTGCAAACCGGGTCCACCCGTAACGAGATGTGGACCATACCCCGGGCATTCAATGTTCAGGACAGGCCCTCGAGCATCTCGTTTGTTCCAAGATAACGATCAAATCGTTGGTTTAGTACTTCACTTCTTTCTTTGTTTTCTTTTCTCTTCAAGAGATACGCCCTATTCATCGGTATATCCATATCTGACTCTACACTCTACAGAACCAGTTTTTAGTATTTTTAAATAAATTAAGAAATGTATATATTTAAAAAAATAAAATTTGAAGTTAATGTGAAAACTGCACTGTGTATAATTCAGTATTTTGTATAGATATTTAAACTTTAAATAGTTCCACATCAAGTTGTTTCATAAGCCTTAGTTTGCGTTTTAAACATTTAGGTTCGTATAACTAAAGAGAACGTAAATGCAATGTGCACCTGGTCAGAACATTTTTGTCAAAATGGCGGTGTTATCTTTTGGGAAAGTTATGCAGGATGTAAAATAGAATTGGTTTTTTTTTTTTTTTGGTAGCAGAATTCCGTTAAACACGTTTCTGTTGTGCATCTTGATGGTTCAGAGATAAATTTAAGTAAGTATCTATTGTAAATAATGAATGAGTGATAAATAGAAGTTAATATGATGATCTGCTGATTGGAAGTATTTTATACGAGTCCATGGTGTGCTAAAAACGAATTCGCTTGTAATTACACAGTCATTAGACATTCATGATAATAAAGGGTACAATGATGTCTCTATAATGTTAAGGTCACAGATGTGCAAGACGCGTTTGTTTGAAGGAATAAAACATTCTACACAAAAGGGAAATGGTGGAAGTCAAGCTGAGGTTTTAAGACAAGCAGAACAGCTTGATGAATGTAGTTGGAGTGAAGGAACTAGAGTAGCATTTCTTAACCTGGGTTCTGTGAAACCCTAGGATTCCGTAAGGGATCGTGACTGAAAAATCCCATCTAGACACATCTCACAGAACTTTGCTACAGGAACGAGGTTTTCGTATAGTAAAGTAACAGAATACAGTTTTATAGGATTATAACCTCGGAAATAATCTTAGGCAAAGCACTTTTAGACATGAGAGAAAGAAAAAAAATCACAAAAGATTTACTTGGGATTTGAACCTCAGACTCTGGTAGGGCGAGCAGGCGTCTTGCAATGTACTATCTGTAGTTCGTTGGTGTGCTGTTATCTCATGGCTAGATGGCTGCTCATCCTGCTGGAGTCCATGGTTCGATTCCCAATAATTCTTTTGTAATTTTTCTTTCTTTCACATCTAAAAGTGTTTTGGCCACGATTTTTTTTCGAGAACTTTGCTACATGCTTTTGATTTTGACCACGACAGTTCAGTTAAAAAGTCATTTTTTTGTTCTGCACTAGGAAAAACTAAACTTACTCTTGCATATGTCATTTACTGCAAACCGTACATGATTAACATTTTGTGTGCTATACATTTACTATCCTTCTTCTCAATGGTGATCTAGTGGATAAATTAAAGGGAAGACTTTTTTTTTACAACCTACACTAGTGACTTTATTAGTAGAATTGATATATTTTACAGTGGTTGTTTTGGAGGTGGGGGGGATGTGTATGTGGGTGGTAGTGATAGCTGGGAGGAGGGGGACATATAAACCAAAAATGAGTAGCAGTAAATAGTTTAATACAGGTGTTCCGTAGGGACAGAAAAAATATTCCAAGATTTCCGTGGGGGGACATATGAACCAAAAAATGAGTAGCAGTAAATAGTTTAATACAGGTGTTCTGTAGGGACAGAAAAAAATATTCCAAGATTTCCGTGGGGGGACATATGAACCAAAAAATGAGTAGCAGTAAATAGTTTAATACAGGTGTTCTGTAGGGACAGAAAAAATATTCCAAGATTTCCGTGGGGGGACATATGAACCAAAAAATGAGTAGCAGTAAATAGTTTAATACAGGTGTTCTGTAGGGACAGAAAAAATATTCCAAGATTTCCGTGGGGGGACATATGAACCAAAAAATGAGTAGCAGTAAATAGTTTAATACAGGTGTTCTGTAGGGACAGAAAAAATATTCCAAGATTTCCGTGGGGGGGACATATAAACCAAAAATGAGTAGCAGTAAATAGTTTAATACAGGTGTTCCGTAGGGACAGAAAAAATATTCCAAGATTTCCGTGGGGGGACATATGAACCAAAAAATGAGTAGCAGTAAATAGTTTAATACAGGTGTTCTGTAGGGACAGAAAAAAATATTCTAAGAGTTCTGTGGGGGAACATATGAACCAAAAAATGAGTAGCAGTAAATAGTTTAATACAGGTGTTCCATAGGGACAGAAAAAAATATTCCACGTGGGGGGAAAAAGGAAGACTGACCTAGTGTATAAATGACAGATGAATAAATAGGTATGAAAGTGTTTAGTAGGGAGATAGTGTTGTATTGAGATTATAACTGTTGGGAAGGGAGAAGCTGAGTTAAGCTGAATTTTTAATAGATTACAGAAAGAGCAGCATGGGTGTAGTTTGAGTGTAGAACTTAGGTATAAGTAGTAGTATGCTGTTTACTCTGTGTAGTGTTCTGTAGTTCAGGAGGTCAGGTTTCCAAGAGACAGCCATTAGACAAGGTGAACCTGATACAGAAACCATATAAAACATGTCTTTTTAATGACTTGACAAGGTGAACCTGATACAGAAACCATATAAAATATGTCTTTTTAATGACTTGAGCTGTGGAAGCACATGCATTAAATTTCAGTTTTAGTTTCACTAAAACCCATATCTCTCTTTCTCTCTCTCTCTCTCCTCTCTCTCTCTCTTTTGCACACATGCACACACACAACTACAAAATATAGCTTCATAAGACACGTATACATCCCCTTCATCTTCCCCTCCAGCACATCCTCTGTCACTGTTTCTACACTTCACCCATTCCCTAGACCCATCACATCTATTACACTCAGTTATTTCTGTTTTAGCTTGACAACCTTTTCTTCCATTTCTGCTCCATTCTTGACTTTCAGCTGATCATGTTGCCCTACAATTCCCAACTGAGTATATAAAATGACTGAACAGTTAATTTGTATATTATTTCAAACAGAAATCTACAAGCCAAAACTTATTAAATTAAATTCACATAGGGCTTGCATAGTTGTTTGCAAGATTTCCTGTTCTCGGCTAGTCTTTCGACTTCATCAAGGGATGTTATGCCCACTAAATTGGCTTCTCTTAACAGTGTCCTCTTTAGAGTTTCACGTGGTCGACCTCATTCCACTTGATAGCATGTTTTGGTATTCTCTGATTGTTTCTTCTCATCACATGGCCTACATATGTCCATCTTCTTTTTCTGATCACCCATGAGACAGGTTGTTGTTTGCTCATCTGTCATATCTCACATCTAAGGGCACACTAAATATGAAATTTATAAGTACCATGAGGAAAACAATGGGAAACTACTAAATTTAACCTGCAAAGGAATCAAAATGGCCAGTATGAAAAGAATTCAGAGATCAGATGTAAGAAACCTAGGTCAGACAGACAGAAGTGCATTCTAGGGAAGAGATTAAATGAATGCCAAAGCTAGTAGGGACTAACTGATGACAGTCTGGTGGTTTTTTAGCCTTCAGAATATGTAGCAAGTGAGGAGGAGCAACAAAAGCACCGTAGAAGAACTGGATGCATATGAAAATTAGCATCTCAGATCCTTGGGGGGAAAATTGTCTGTTTTGGGTCATATTAAATGACAAGATGGCATAAAGGGAAAAGTAATGGAGTTTATGGTTCATGAAAAATGAGAATGGGTTGGCCAAGGACACAGTAGGCCCAGGGCATACAAGTTAAAACGTCACAACTGCATTCTTTGTTAGCTTTTAAAAGAAAATGTTAGTGTTAAAATATTTTTGAACATTAAACCTCATTTCTTTTAGCTGAAGAAATTTCCATTATTCATTTTCTCAGTTATAGGCATGTATTTTGGCTCTCTAATAAAGAAAACATGGTTCCAAAATTTTTAACAGAAGTAATTTTTTTACACATTTGTATAAATACAGATTCAAATCTAAACCATCTATCCAGAATGAAAAGCAGGACATCTGGTAAAGAAAAATATGGCATATTATACTGTGAACTAGAAGAGGGGAAGCAGGGAAAGAAAATGAGGAGGAAGATTTTTTTTTTTTTTTTAAATGTGAAGACTTGGAAGTTACGTACATAAAAATACATGAAAACAGAAAGTGTAGATTTAACTGTCCAAAAAGCTTCACTCCAAATGTTAACCCAATTTATATACGTAATGTGAGCTCTCATGCCCAGATGAAAGAGAGAGAGAGGAGAGAGAGAGATGTTCTTGCTAAGTTTGGATGTGCTGTCATAATTATGCACCAGTGAAGAGAAATTTGTTTATAAAGTGATAAACGTAAGTGATGTACACCATATTAAATCAGAATTTGTACTGTATGTCGTGTTCTTATCATGTAGACATAAATAGCCTAACAGAAATGAATTATTACACATCCACATGGCCAACATTTGTGACCTGCTTTAGTGATAGCAGGCCTGATATTTTGTGTGCGTCATGACTGGTGTTATTGAGACTTGGTGACTGAGACATGAATTTTATATTTTTAGAGTCATTGGGTGTCATTGTTCTTTTTGTTGTTCTTTTCGTTATCTTGGGATAATAAATATCATTTTGAGAGGTGAGACTACCATTGAGGCCAGAGAACCAAATCCTCTGTTCAGGTTTGGTACAGTACCTACTGATGCTATAATCTGGCCAGGATTGGGTTATCGCCTAAGTTGGTGGATCTTGCTAAGAAGCCAGCATCGTAGTTCCAGTCTGAGGTGCTACGGAATGATCTGAAGGCCATCAACAGTTTCCAGGCTGGCTTCAAGTAAACGGATTAAAAGAGCTGAACACCAGGCCATTATCCTCATTAAAAACATGGAAGACAACTTTGTTTGTGTAAAGAAAATGTACAAAGAAAACCCAGTAGCTATTATCAAGGACTTCCAGTACCTTATGATGTGGTATAATGTGAAAACTTGGCGATGAAGATACAGAACACGGAAATACATAGAAAAAACAAAACTGTCTGATCAAAAGAGCTATACAGATCCAAGTAAAGATAAAGATATAAAGAGTAGAATAAATAAAGTAAGAACAGCTTTCATTAATCTTAGAAACATCTGGAAGTCCTCCAGATGCGGTACTAGAATCAAAATAAAGCTGTGCAAAAGGTTCGTGTTATTCGTACTCCTATATTGAGTATATTACATCCAAAGAAAGACCAGTCTTTAGCAAAACTGACTCCCTATTAACATCAAGTAAAGATCAAAAACAAAGATGGGCCAAACACTTCCAAGAAATACTCAACCAACCACATCCAAAAGAATTTATAGAATTTGGAACTGATTTACCAGACCCACAACTAAATGTCAACCTAGATGAAATTACATTGAATGAAATTGGAACAGCATTGAATCTAATGGCTAACAACAAAGCTGCAGGTGAAGATGAAATAACAGTTGAAATGTTAAAAGCTATTAGCAGTGATAACATGAGTCAGCTACAGAGAATGTTTAATAAAGTTTGGAAAGAAGAAAAGGTCCCTTTTAAATGGAAAAAAAGGAATCATTGCTAAAATAAACAAATTTTAAAAAAGGACAACCTTAACGACTGCAAGAATTGGAGAGGAGTAATCTTACTATCAGTTGTGTCAAAAGTATTTTGCAAAGTCATTCTGAGTAGAATTAAAGATATAATGGATACTGCAATGAGAGAAGAACAAGCAGGATTCTGAAAAGGGAGAAGCCAGATCTCGACCAGATCTTTACTCTAAGAATAATACTTGAAGAACATATTAAAAAAAAGCAGAAACCATTAATACTGAACTTCATAGACTTTAAAAGGCATTTGATAGCATACACAGAGATTCATTGTGGAGAATTTTAAGACTATATGGAATACCATCTAAAACTGTCAACTTCATTAAAAAATCTCTGTGCAGTCAACACAGAAGAAGGAATGAGCAAATTGTTCCAAACTGAAACAGGCATGTTTAACAATGTCAGTTGTGTATTATTATATTATTGCAGCATACACTGTCCTTTGTATAGTTCTGTAGTCTTGACTGTTCTTTTATATGATTAAATAGCTCAGAATGCTATTCCACAGCGTACTGCACAGTTCATCACAAGACTGAACTCTTAATACACACATAGTCATAACAAAACTCTATATGGTTTGTTCTTGAGTCAGAATTATATAGTTAATACTCATCAACCGAAGGTCACAGGTTTCAGAATAAAGCAACTAAAAGCATTTTTCACAGCTTTCCAAAATATCAAACTTGCATTTCACACACTGTAGTGCTAAAGTCACTTTCTAACTTGTAGTATTTCCTCAGTCTGCTCCAAAAGTACTTCTCCTTCTAGAAACTCCGTCTTCCTAACCTCTTTCTACCATTCTCTCGGTCTGTGTTCTTTGTTTTGTCTCTCTCGCTGGTGTTCTCTTATGTTTCATCTAAGTCTCCAGTTATTGAAAACTTGACGGGTTCTCATCCTACAGTAAATGTTCTTTTTCAACTTCAGACCACTATTGAATGAGAGTCCTCGTGCCTCTTTGCTGAAACTTCTCTCTGTCTCTTTTATGATTTCTTCTGATGGTCTTTCTCTGACGTCTGGAACGGCCTCTGCTCCCTGACCGTCCTGGTTCAGACAATCTCCCATTTCTTGTTCTCTTGTACTTTTCTCTACCCTCTGGTTGTTGGTTCTTCTGGACTTCTGTTCTGTACTTCTATTCTTCTTTCCTCACCTTCCCTCCTCTTCTCACCTCTCTGTGGTCCCTCTTTTTATCCTGAGGTCCAGCTTGATAGACTGACCAATTGGTATTTTGGCTCCACCTTCAAGTGGTCCACTGGTCCTAGGAGCATCCCAGTTGGTTCTCACGTCTTAACCTCTCAGGCCAGCGTTGTCTAATGTCCGTCCTCCTGCCTGGGGCAAAGCTGTGTTTTATTTCTTGATGGCTAGTCTGTTTATTTATTTATTTGACCTGTCATTTCATTTACTATCTGTCACCAACAAGACTGTAGGCCCTTCCTAAATCCGTCTAGTTTCTCTGAATGTTTCATACCACCTTGTTTATGTGTCATGACGTTGTTATCACTGGACCATTCTACTTTCTGGCGTCTTTCCTTAGTATTTCCTATACCTCGGTGTCCAGTTACTAGATTCATAGGAGTCGGTTTTCTACTACCGTGGGAGAGTTTCTCTCTCAGATTTTAAATCTTTTCTAATCTATTTTCTACATTCATTCATTCATTCCTTTGCTTGTCCCTGGCGGAACTTTGCCTCCCAAACAGCACTCCTGTAGGCCTCTCGGTTGTGAGCAAGATGGCCTGCTGCTGCTGCATCCATTTCCAGATCATCAACGATGTCTTGCAGCCATCTTCGTTTCGGTCTTCCTCTTTTTCTTTTTCCCATTATGTATCCTTCCAATACGGTCTTCTCTAAATTATCATGACGTTTAATGTGGCCAAAATATTTAAGTTTTCTCTCTTTAATCCTCTTTACTAGCCAGCCTTCTTCAATATTAAGCTCTTGTAGTATAGATATATTTGTTCTTTTTTGTGTCCACGATATTTGGAGAACTCTTCTATAGCATTTACATTCAAAGGCATTTATGTGCTTCTCAGCTGTTTTGTAAAGTGTCCAGGTCTCACAGGCATATGTTGCGATGGGAAAGATGCATGCCCTTAAAAATCTTATTTTTGTGGTTCTGTCTGCTCCTCTCCACAGATTTTCTACATATAAGTAATAATAATAACTTATAATAGAAATGCTGTTCAGTAATACAGTAATCATAATCATACTATTAGTCATAATAATACTATAATCATCACTTACAAAGCCAATGCCACACATGAAACAAGGATGTATATTATCTCCTTTGGTTTTTGGAATTGCTGGATATTTCATAATGAAAAAATTTGACACAGGTAAAGCAGGCATTGATTAGTACATGGGACCCAACTAGAAGATCTTGGTTTTGCAGATGACATAACTTACCAATGACAATGTGAATTCGTTGCAAGAAAAATCAGATACCCCGTCTTCACTGACTAGCAAAATAGGACTTGAAATTAAGAAGGAAAAAAACAAAGATAATGAAACTTCCCATTAATCAAGAAGGAAAAATATACGTAGAAGGAACAGCTGTTGAAGAAGTAAACCAGTTTGCATATCCCGGCAGCTACATAGACCAGGATGATGACACCAGAAATGAATTTAGAATTAGAATTGCAAAAGCAGCATTGACCTTCAAGAATCTTGAGAACATATGGTACTCAAAAGGTATAAGCACAAAAACCAAGTTAAGATTATTCAATTCAAATGTAATATCCACTTCATTTATGCATGCAAAACCTGGAAAACAACTAAAGAAATACTCGACAAATTAGATTCTTTTGAAAACAAATGCCAAAGGAAAATAATTGGTATAAAGCGGAACAAATTCAAGAGCAACACAGAGGTAAGGCAGATGAGTGAACAGCAACTTGTCTCATGGGTGATCAGAAAAAGGAGACAGACAGTCACATGATGAGAAAAAACAGTCAGAGAATCCCAAAACAAGCTATCAGGTGGAACACCACAGGCTGAAGAATAGTGGTCAACCACATGAAACTCTAAAGAGACATTGTAAGAGAGGCAAAATTATTAAGCATAAAATTCCTTGAGGTTGAAAAGCTTGCTGAAAACAGGAAAACTGGCAAACTACCATGTTAACCCTATGTGATGGCACCAAAAGGATGTAGATGTAAAATATAGAGCAGAATGCTGGAGAACAACTGAAAAAGGAAATAAGCAAATTATCCTCATTCCACACAACCTACCAGAGAAAGGTTTTAAATATTTACTGGCCACAGACATAAAATAGAGACCTACTTTCCCAATATGAACTAGAAGATACGCATGTCATAACAGCTAAAAATACTGAAAATTGATTGGTCATGTGCTTCAAAGAGATCTCAACAACATCGCTAAAACATCCATGTGATGGACACCCAAGGGAAAAAGAAAGAGAGGGTGACCCAAGGCTACCTGGCAGAGCAATGTAGAAATGGAAATGAGTAGCATGCAGCACAGTTGGGGCATAATACAAAGGCTGGCTGCAGTCCATGAGAGGTTTAGAGTTTGTTGCTGCCGTGCAAGATGCCAGAGGGTGTACTAAACTGTGAGTGCTTAGGTGATCGCTGACCAAGGACATGGATTGATGGAACCCCAGAAAAAGCATCAAGAACCTAAGCCCCCAGAGATCCTTCCAGCTGCAAACAGCACACCACTTTTAATTTTAAAAAAAATTATTATCAGTTGCAATATGTAAATCAGTTTCCTAGTGTCCATAAAGTACTTGAAGCTGAGAAATTAAGGTCACTTACAGGGAGCAGTTGTCACAGAGTGTGCAACACACAGAAAGTAGAGTGCAACGCCATCATCTGGAAGATCTCCAAAGTAACATTTGCCACCACCACACCCCTCATCACTGAAACATACTGTACACAGGTAATGAAAAACTGAAATAGACCAGCACAAGAATAAAAAGTAGAACTCTTAAATGCTGAGATGGGGAAAACAAAAAAATTTAAAAGAAAGTTCTGCCCTGAGATGTAAGAAAATCTACTCAGGCTCATTTCTCATCCAGTCTGATGTATCTATTCCTGGATGTGCAGCCCAAGATTAGCAACAATAACCTCAAGTTTACAATTAAAACAGCGGTAGTTTCAAGTTTACAATTATAACAACAGCTTAAAGTTTACAGTTGTAGCAACAACAGGTTAAAGTTTACACTTATAGCAACAACAGCTTAAAGTTTACACTTACAACAACTTTAAGCTTAGAATTACAGCAACAATATTTTCAAGTTTACAGTTAATCAACAATAGTTTCAAGTTTAAAATTACAGCAATAGTGGCTAAAAGCTTACAATTACAGCAACAACTTCAAGTTTACATTTGCAGTAACAACAACTTCAGGTTTACAGTTATAGCAAAAACAGAAAATTATCAACAAAAATCTTTAAGTACTCTGGCACCGCCCACCATATATCCTCTCAAGTTTTTTCAGTCTCATTCTATTCTGTCGTCATCATCTTCTGGTATGTTGTATTCTGTGATGTCTATTCTACAAAATATCTTTCACGATTCACTTTCTGTTCAGATAGCCATTTGCAAGATAAAATGAATCAAAATTAGGTAATTAGTAGTTATCTAGCCTGAACAAATAAATCTCCTAGCCTTAGAGAGTGGGACTGGAGTAATCTGGCCTTTGGTAATGAGAATGTTTATCAGTTGATTTATTTTTCCTGAACTGCTAGGAGCAAACTTGATCTTTCAGTTACAGTAGCTATTATTATGGGCAAGTAGTTTTTTTTTTTTTTTCTGAAGTGCTTTGTCATGTGTGTTGAATAATTTTTAGGTACGAATAGTTTTTTGGATATAAGTATATATAAAACTATAAATATACACAAACCCACTGCAGTAAAGCTGTGATAACAAGATATTAAGATTATTTTAAACATTTTAACAAGTACATAGTTGTAACTTTTTTTTTTTCTGTCTTAGAAAGTCATAATTTTTGGGTAGTGCCTCACAGTTTTATTCGCACATTTTTTGTTAAATGGAGTTTTAAGAACTAAAAAATAAAAGTCATTTTAAGAACTTCCACCATGTTACTTGTACAAACTCGGCTGTTGTTCTTTGCAGCCGATGCTGTAGAGTTGTAGAGGCACATCATCGTATCGGTGTGGGAGTGTGTTATGGCGGCTACTTTTTTAGTCCCGGAGTGCAGCTAAAAAGCAATGGGTGTGCAATGCTTCTTTAGCAGACTCCATCACCACTGAGAACTGTGGCGATCCCTGTCCCGTTAGCCAGGCTAGGCCTGTTACTGGGGGTACCACAGAGAGATGGGACAGGGTCTTGGTCAACTATGGGTTGCTAACCCTGACGCTGGCATATCAGCTATGGGTCGCTGATTGTCTCAACAGGCGTCTTCACCCCTTTCCACTATGTTAGACTTACTTTTAATGATCTGCTGATCAGGCACCATTCTCTTGTATACTTTTATGACTGACTGAAATAATTTGTGCACTTTGTAGTGTTTTTCAGCATACTGTGTTTTTCTGTAATAGGAATCTACAGTGTCATTTAAATTGAAATAGAAATACAATTCCTTTTTAAATGTGTAATAATATAGATGCAGTACATCACATAAAGTAATAGATATGGTGAATGCAAGTAATAGATGGCCAGATAAATATTGTATGTCTAGTACATGAAGTGACCAACATATGTCCACCTCCTTTTCCTGATCACCCATGAGACTGGTTGTTGTTCAGTCATCTGTCTTATCTCTGCATTGTTCTTGAATTCATTCCACTTGATGCTGAGTATTTTCTTTAGGCATTTGTTTTCAAAAGAGTCTAATTTCTCTTCTATTTCTTTAGTTGTTTTCCAGCTTTCGCATGCATAAATGAGGGTGGATATTACATTTGAATTGAATAGTCTTAACTTGGTTTTTGTGTTTATAACTTTTGAATTCCATATGTTCTCAACATTCTTGAAGATTGATGCTGCTTTTGCAATTCTGATCCTAACTTCCTTTCTAGTGTCACCATCCTGGTCTATGTAGCTGCCAAGGTATGCAAATTGATTGAATTCTTCAATATCTGTCCCTTCTATGTGTATTTTTCCACTTTGATTGAGAGGAATTTTCATTATTTTTGTTTTGTCCTTGTTAATTTCAAGTCCTATTTTGCTAGCCAGTGAAGACAGGCTATCTGTTTTTTCTTGCATGGAATTCATATTATTACTGATAAGAGTTATGTCATCAGCAAAATCAAGATCTTCTAGTTGGGTCCCATGTACCCAGTCAATACCTGTGTTACCTGTGCAGCATTTTTTCATTATGAAGTCTATTGTAATCCCAAAAAGTAAAGGAGACAGTATACATCCTTGTTTCACGCCTATTTCAATCTGGAACCATTCACTCATCCCTTTGGTCACCTGATGAGAAGAAATGATCAGAGAATCCCAAAACAAGCTATCAAGTGGAACACAACAGGCCGAAGAAAAAGAGGCAGACCGCGTGAAACTCTGAAGAGGTCATTATTAAGAGAGGCCAAATTAACAGGCGTAAAATTCTTTGATGAGGTTGAAAGACTCGCCGAAGACAGGAAAAATTGGTGAACTACTTTGCGAGCCCTATGTGACGTTTAACGGCACGGGAAGGATATAAGATATAATATATATAAGTATATGAAGGCGACACAATGGTGTTATTTCATAGAAAAAGATTTTATCTTTTATTTTTTGATTTTATCTCATTATGGATGATTAAATGTTAGAACTGAGGTCAGCAACCTTTTAGTAGTGTTGTGCCAAAGAAATGTGACAGAGTCACTCACCATGCCACCATAAGCCCACCATATTTTTGTATATGAAAAACCATCAAAACACATTAAATAACTATGTTACTTCTTGTTATTGTTCAATTTATAAGATTGTACAGTCTTACCTCCAGGCCTAACAATTTTCATTTTGAAGGGATGTAAGAACAGCAATAGCTTTATAGAGTTATATGCTTCTATTTAATTAAAAATTCCAAGTTTACTGTATTTTAACTTAAAAATCATGCCATTGTAAATCGTTCTGCATGCCACAGTTGGCATGCATGCCGTTGGTTGCCAACCCCTGTGTTAGATTAGATAATCATCTTTGCACTCTCAGTGACCACTAACCATACGCCATACTGCATGCACTGCAACAGGTAAGAACTGCAGTGGATATAAAGATTTTCAGAAGAACTTGATGCCACTAAACTGCTCCATCACTGACATTCTGTACAGAGATATAGAACAGCTGAAAGGGACTGCTACATTCCACTGTTTTTTTCAAAAAAAAAAACAACTGAAAACTCACAAACCCAGAGATCATCTTTGCACTTCAGGGATTTCCCAACATGTTCTGCCTATTTTTTTCCAAAAAAAAAAAAACTGAAAACTCACAAACCCGGAGATCATCTTTGCACTTCAGGGATTTCCCAACATGTTCTGATATTTCTTCCTTAATATATCCATAAGTGGACAATAATCAGTAACACTCTTTCATTGTTGATTAATCATCCTTCTGATACTTATACTTGATCGGCTTTTTTTGTATCCCTAAGTCATATCCAGTTGTCATAATCCCTTAATGCCTACATTCTTTACAGAGATGCTTTTTCATAATTGTCCGTGAGGTCTTCTGTTTGTCTAGTTTCCTTTATAATGTTAATAAGGTCTGTTTGGCGTTCTCATTTATTTTCATTAACATTCTGCATTTTGTGTCAACTGTAAAGGCAAATAGAGACAGTCACCCTAAAATTTGCTGGGACACAGCATTCCTTTCCAGGGTTCATATATTCTCTAAAAATATATACTTACTAAATGACTTGATTTTCATAACCCATTAAGGATTTCGCCTTTCTTAGTGTGTTCCCTTCTGCTCTTTGCAGTTTGTTCTTAGCCGAAGTGTTATTTATCTAATTTTGCCCTGAATTCAGAACAAAGCTTGTGATAAGATTCAAGTTATTTAAGGCAGATTCAATGGAACTTTTGAAGGAAGTATGCTTCAATTAATAGTTAATAGTCTTCTTTCTTTTTGTTGTTTCCCTAAAACTGTGATGGTTAATATAAATGAAACAAACAAAAAAAAAGTTGCCAGCAGTAACTCATGTAATAGAATGACTATTTATATTCTAAGGCACCACTATAATAGTATAGGCGCCAACTAAAATGGTTTTCTTTTGGGTTGATTAAATCTTCTTGTGGAGTACAGTTTCATCTTAGAAATTTCTTCTTGTTGTTGGTGTTGTAGAACAACCTGATTTTCTATGTTACATACTGAGAAAATCCAACAAGACTCCCAGGCTTCCAACTCCACAGAATAATACAGATACAATAACTTAACATAATTTGGCAGTCTTCCAACCAAAACAGACTGGTCAACAATGAGAATTCCAACAAAGCCAATTGGTGTAGTTATATCTTCAGACAACACACATTTATTGATGGACAAAATGAGGGGTGAAATTATGAGGATGGAAACATAGCCATCAGGCTGAACAGAAATTACAATGACAATGCCCGGCATGAGCAAACTCTACACCATATGGGCTAAAACCTTACAATTGTCATCATACAAATAAAACCATACTTACAACATTCCACCAAAAACCTCAGCCATCACAAGAAAACTAAATCCTCCAACTAACTACCAACAAATTGTCACTGCTAGAAACTCTTCCTAAACGAGACTCCATCTACATCAAACTAGTAAGGTTCATCCTACAACAAAAACAAGTAAGGCCCCCCCCCTTTGACTAATCGTGAGTGGTATTTATACTATCCCTACCCACTCAGTTTACTCCATGCTGCACGCTTTTCCCAAGACTCCTGCTCAATTGTCTCAACCAACCTACCTTTCAAACAAGGGTACTCACTCTATTATTTCCTAAACACCAATCCTGGTTGTAACCCCTAGCCAAGAGCATACTGCTATACTCAGAATGGCAAGGCACTTAGATTGTTTATCGCCAGTCATTTTTTATTAATATGAGTCATATATGGTCAGATACACAGTACTCAAGCAGATAGCGGTCAGTCATCTTAGCTACTACTTGTGCCAGGGTTAGTGAACAGTAGCTGACCAAGACCCTGTTCTGCCTTCACGTGGTATTCTGGTAACAGCATAAAGCCTGGTCGAGCCAGCAGAGATTGGCATGAAAAGACAAACCTGATCTTAAAAATAAAACATGTTGCACTGAAAGGCATAGATACCACAGCCTAGCTGCAAACTGCGGCGTAACGTAACTGTTAGAGTTTTGGGAGCAAATGCAGAAAAAGAATATTTGATTGCTGGATAGCTTATTGCTAGTCATACGTAGCTGGTAAACTGTTTATTGCTCATCATATATAAATAACAGATTGTTTATTGACAGCTTATATTGTTAGCAGACTTTTTTTTAAAGTGCAACAATAATGATAATATATGTATAGTAAATTGTTTATTGCCACCCATATATGGCAGCAGATTGATTATTGGTCAGTCGTATATGATTGTTTATTACCAGTCATATATAGTTAGCATCTTATCAGTGTGAGACCAAGGTAAAATGGGCTGATATCATCAATCAGATTCAGTGCTTTTTATTTAGTGTTTTATAAATGTGTATGTGTGAAGTGTAAGAAAAATGTTTTGAAAAACATCTGTCCTTGATATCACACTGTCATCCCTTGGTGTGTAAAAGTGTTCTTGACTGCAGTCATTAATCTAGCTTGGTTTTTGCTTGAATCCATGGTGTTTGAGAGATTGTTTATCATTCCTTTCTGTCTGGTTCAGAGCATTTCAGGAGGACACATTCCCTGGGGTTTTGTTGTGTTTTGTTTTTCTTTTTATATTTTACCAGACCAACGCAACAGGTAGTGGTTCTCATGAGATTGCTGTAGTTTTATTCCAAATCTGTGATGTGCTCTCTAGTTATAGGCCTTCTTTTTTTTCTACTTATCTTTTGGAAAACCTTTCATACTGTCTTTTTTCTGAGACTGAAGTTGACTCTCATGTGCCTCAATCATGGGTGATTTCCCAAATCTCAGCTTGTAGTATCAGAATAAGAATTTCATGTTTATTGAAATGTAATAGCAAAATTTTTCTATAAACAATTGTGAAAGGGCTGAATCATAAACAGAGAGTGAAATATGTGTAGCTCAAATGAGTCTTAGGAAAAGCAAGGGACTTGGAGATCTGTATATAACATGGTAACACACAATAAATAGTGTATAATATACAACTATACACAAAGTATATAACATGAGACAGTAGAGAAAAACAGTAGAGAAAAGCAGAGAATACAGTGTAGATCCATATGCCATTTTCAAAGGTTACATCAAAGCACATGACTGTGCAACTTAAAAAGCTGTGAAAAATCAGTGACAATAGAAATGGGATTTACATCTCATCTAGCACACATGAATTACCAAA
Organism: Achatina immaculata; assembly: GCA_009760885.1. Lineage (NCBI taxonomy): Eukaryota > Metazoa > Mollusca > Gastropoda > Stylommatophora > Achatinidae > Lissachatina > Lissachatina immaculata. The sequence continues at coordinate 15,052,239 of CM019694.1, forward strand.
AACCAACAGGCAGGCATCAAAATGGAAAATGAAACAAAATAATAGCTCGAGATGCTGAAAGGTGTAAGACAGAGCTGCATAATTTCTCCAATCTTCTCAGCATCTACGCAGATTAAAGGTTCAGAATCAAATTCTAGCATCATTGCATTCAGCTCAGCCCCATATATGCTCCGCCACATGATGCAGCATCCAGCCAAGAGTATCAGCATCTATGCAGAATTCACGCATGATGAGAAATGTTGTAAATATAAAAGAATCTGTCTCTTTCAGTATTGGAGACCATGTTATCTGCGACCTCAGATACACAGGCCCATTCTTTGAGACAGCTTGAAATGTGAAGAGAATATAATCTTGGCAGTCAGACATTACTGTGAAGCCCAGAACCTCTCTTCACATGCTAAGAAAACCAATATCATGATAACTGACCAAATAGAAGAAACATCAGACGTAATTATCAACATTGACAAACTGGAGTTCCTTAGCACTTTTGAATGTATTGAGTCACTAGTATCCAATAACAGTGACTGCTCAGAAGAGGTTAAAAGGAGACAGTTAATATTGCATAAAAAAAGATTGATGCAAACAAAAAATGTGACGCAGCTTGTATATAACATTTAAAATTTTCTAAGATCCTGCATCATCCTGCAGCCTAAGGGTATGAATCATGGAAATTAACCCAAGCAACAGAAAATGGGATCATATCTTTCAGGATGAAATATTGCAGAAGAGATCTCAGAATATCTTGGAAGGATAAGAGGAGCAACAAAAGCAACTTAAAAGAACAACTGGGTATGGATAAAGAGAAGACTAAGGACCGCTAAGGAGACAATATGCCCAAGATATCACAAAAACTCACTAACGGAGGCATACTGGCTAGACACTGAGGTATTTTCAGATTTGCTGTCCAGAAAGCAACATTCTGAGAATTAAAAGTCATGTGAGGACAGTGGAAGTAAATTTTCCAGAGAACTTCTGAAAGAAGTTAACCTTATCACCTGCCTAGAGTTAAAGTACCACTTTTTAAGTGCAGAAATGTCACTCTGTTTAATGCATCATGTGAGATCTATTTTATGAATGAGATCTATTTTATGAGGAGCAAAACAGAGAGTGCATTTACAGTTGAACCCGTTTAATGTCACATTGTCAGGACCGTCAAAATGTGATGACAATAAGCAGAGTTGACATAAACAGGAATCCATTTAAAAGGATTTAACTGGGCCAGTGTATGTGTGTGTGTGTGTCCTTTCTACATTAAACACATAACAAACAGCCAAAGCTATCATCATTGGACACAATATGTACTAATCACAAAATATATTAGTCACAAAATATATTAATCACAAAATACGGCAAGTCTTAGTCTTGCAATATAGAAAACTATATTTAAGCAACATCTGACTTGTCAGCAGTAGTACTAAAAAAATGCTTGATTTTGCGTGGTCTAGTGATAACTGGTCTATTAATAAAGAAGTCATTTAAACATGATAGAGCACTAAAAACATCCTGCGTCACGTCAGGCATACTGTAAATGAACGAGCGCACAGTCTCTGAGCGTAAGAAACAGATTTGGCAGGCGTCTGGTCTGTGGACTCACTGACATCATCAGCAATATCCTTGGCATCACTCTCTACCTTGCTTTTACTGCAGCTAGTGACGATCTTTTCGACTGAATACATTTCTGTTGATAGCAGGCCGTCATCAGCTGAAACGAACTGATCAAACCTGACACTTCCATCAGAAATTGCTGCCCACTCTTCAACTATGATCAAGTCCAGGGGAACATCACAAATATCGCTGGCATTTGTATTGATCACTGGCTCGGGCAAGAAAGTAAACTGCGATTTACGAAAGCAGTTCACAATCGTTGACTGACTGATGCTATTCCATGCCTTATGCATAAAATTAATCACTATCTTGATTTCAATCTCGGCAGCATGATTTTGTTCCACAGCATACAGCACTTGACGCACTATTCGCTTTCTGTTCTGATTCTTAAAGGCGTAAATGATACCTTGGTTGCAAGGCTGCAGCATGCTGGATGTGTTAGGTGGCAGGAAAACAAGCTTTGTAGCCATAAGATTGATGATGTCTGTGTGTGCCAGACAGTTGACAACGAACAACAAAACTTTTCTGTTCATTCAGTTCATTTTGGTTGTTGAAAGAAATGACCCAGTCCTCAGACAGTTCACCTGTCATTCAAGCATGGTGGTTGGCCTTGTAAAGTGACAGGCAGTCTCTTTACATTCTTGAAGCACTGCAAATTTCGTGACTTTCCGATAACAAGAAGCAGAGTCTTCTCAGTGCCAGACATGTTACAGTACACAACAGCTTTTAAGCGATCTTTAGAACGTTTTGTCACCGTGGCACTTCTCATCACAAACGCACAAAGTCCTGTTCGGTAGCAGTTTATAAAACATGCCTGTTCATCCATGTTAAAAATGTCATCTGGGCTGTATGCATCAGAAATTTTGGCAAGCGAGAAATCCAATCACTAACGACATTGGCATTAACTTGGGCCACTTCACCTGAAGCGACCTTAAATGTTATGTTGTAGCAATTCTTAAAGCACTCAAGAAAGTCTTCAGGCATATCCATTTCTTTCAGAAAACATTGTGCAATTTCTGCCAGCATAGGACCACACACAGGCAACTGTGCAGAACATGTCTGTTTGAGCCATTTCAGCAGAGCACACTCAATATACGCGTAGGAACTTGCACACCTTTGCTTACAGTTTGACCTAACTAAAGACAAGTGAAAGTCCCGTTCAATTTTGTCCCGGTTATTAAGTTTTGATACAGTTGAAACGCCAATTTCAAATTTATCCACAATGTCCTTTCTTGTAAGTTTTTCATCAGCTTGCTTCAGAATATCCATTTTACTGTTCAAATCCAGATCAACACATTTGCGTTTAGTAGCTATTATCTATCATAACGAGAAGTTCCCTGCTATACAATTCACAGTACACCATTCGAGTCTGACTAACTATCATCTCACGTTGCCAATTTAACACCACCCATGTCTTGATGAAGAAGCCAGTGACCGAAAAAAGCCAGATTTTAATCACAAAAGGGCGGCCGTGGTAAGCCTTTCATTCACACCACATGAGTTTTGATACCAACATGTTCAAAAGGTTGATGCGGCAATTACTTGGTGATCAAATGGCCTGCCCTTTCTTTGATGAATTGCAAAGCTGATAATGCTTTGTGAGATGTCTGTAGCTTGTACTCGTCCAGTCTGTGATACAAAGCGGGGTCTTAGCTCCTCTGGGTGCAAAAATAGCATGACATTAACCGATTTGTGGCAATACAAATTTATGTGACAGTATCCAGGTGGTGACATAAAGCAATGTGATATTAAGTGGGTTCGACTGTATATATTTTTTTTATCATCTCCTGCCAGTAAAGTATATCCTTTTCTGTTTGTCATGTAACATGGAATTAGCTCTTTGCAGTTTTCTACCATAAGGAGTACACAGACTAATAGCACAGTTATTTCTTATATTAATGGCTTTCCTGTTCTATAAAAACACTACCTTTGAGCTTCTCTCTCTTTTTTTTTTTTTCAACCTTTTTTGTGAAAGTTTCCCTAGCTTTTTTAATATTGCACTGCACTGTCAACCTACGCCCTCCCCTTCTTTCTCTGTTTACCACCCCATTCTTTTTCCTGTCATGTGATTGACCTTTTGAAGAAGATAATTATCACTCTCCGAGCCACATGATACAGCTGACACTCCGGTATATTGAATAAAGATATAAACAGACAAAATAATACATCTTTCCATAGAAATACAAAGCATAGTCGTCACAGATCACGAGATAAAAATTGCCACAACTCGTGGCATGCCGGAATTGCAGTGAAATGTGACTTGAGTTAATGTCACAAATTTTTGCCATTCTGGACTTTCAGACAACGGTGAAATTAGAGTTTAGAGTACTTCATTCATTTGCAGTGTGTGATACGAAGTGGAGTTTTCAATTACTAAGATTTCTTCTGTGGAAAAATAGTTTCTGTTGTTTCGAGTACATAGGTGGGTTGATACATAGTGAGTCATGTAGTGAGTGAATTTGAGTGGTGCCACATGTGTTGTTCAGTAGTTGCTGCCACATGTGTTGTTTAGTAGTTGCTGCCTCATGTGATGTTAGTGGTTGCTGCCACATGTGTTGTTCAGTAGTTGTTGCTACATGTGTTGTTAGTAGTTGCTGCCACATGTGTTGTTAGTAGTTGCTGCCACATGTGTTGTTAGTAGTTGCTGCCACATGTGTTGTTCAGTAGTTGCTGCCACATGTGTTGTTCAGTAGTTGCTGCCACATGTGATGTTTAGTAGTTGCTGCCACATGTGATGTTAGTAGTTGCTGCCACATGTGTTGTTCAGTAGTTACTGCCACATGTGTTGTTCAGTAGTTGCTGCCACATGTGTTGTTAGTGGTTGCTGTCACATGTGTTGTTAGTGGTTGCTGCATGTGATGTACAGTGGTTTCATCTTATTAATCCTGACTGTGATAACTGAGTAAACTTCTTGATTTAACGTTTAAGTTAAACAAACTGGACTTGATTTGACTTGATATATATAGTCTAGAAAACTAGTTACATTTGAACTCATTGCAAACTTATTACAGCATTTTTGTCCCAAGAAAACTTCCTACAACATTGTTTTGCTATAATTTTTTCTGTATTGAAATATTGCCAAAAGTAAAAACTCAACTGTAAAAATAGTTGCAACCTCACTATAATATTAACTCAGTACAACAATAACTACCTCACTACAATATTAACTCACAATGAGTACAACTTCTCACAGTATTAATTCACTTCAGTGGTAACTAGATACAATATAGTTCACTACTAGAACATACTGCTTATGAGGACCATGTTTCAGCACTGTAATTATTATTGTTATATTTTGTGCTAGACAGAAACATAAAGGATAAGATGCATAAAACCACAGCAAAAGTCATAAAGCATGGAAATAATGAAACTCATGAAAGCTTATCATTAAAATGTTTCTTCAATACAAAGAATATGTAAAATACTAGAGACATAGTACTAACTAGGCAGAAATGTCATGTTCTTTCTTTAGAATGGGAATTTTTGTCAGCATTTTTAATGTATTTCCCAGTGGTCAGTATATAACAATATAAATGTCTGCCTAGGAACATTTCTTCCACATACATAATACATCTTGTGGCAACCCAGTCAGGCCAGCTGTAAATCTTGCAACTGGAATTGTATTACAAGAACAATAGTAGTGCTGTGTTCATTCCCTCCAAATCTCGGAACAGACGTTTAAAAATCTTATTTGTTTCTTCCCCAAGTGATGTTTCAGGAACTTGTCCATTCTACAGTTCTGCACAGGACTGACCATTCCGTGTTAGCATCTCTGCAATCTGTCCATTCTGTTCGTGTTTTGTGTCAGGCTTTTTTTTTTTTTTTCTTCTGTTGAGAGCCTCCACACATCTCAAGATCTTGATCTGGCTCAGTTTTGCCTATTTTTAACTACAGACAAGTCTTTGAACATTTTCTTCTTCAGTGACCTCAATAATACAACAGTATGACTTCATTACAACTGACTTGACAGCTTACGACCAGACTGTCTAAACAGATCTGTGAGATGCCCCAACAAAACAGAGATAATTCAGAATAAATTATTTGTTTCTGTTCTTCACATTTTGTCCCAAATAAATGGCTGTCTCGATTAACTGGCATCCAAATTAACCAAAAATCGCTGTATATTAAAGGTAAATTTTCTTGAGCAGTGTCTTGTTTCAGCATGATTGTTTGAGAGAAAAATCATAAAACAATCATATTTTAGAAGCTGTAGGCTAGGAAAGTTCAGTTCTGGTATATCGGTTCACCAACTGTGCTGACAGTTTCAGATTTGTTCCCAGTACATTGAACAGACTGCTATCAACTGCACTCTAGATCTTCATAGCAAATCTTAAGTCACTGACTTCAAACCACTCACTCTTGAGATCCAGAAAACTCACTACGGCTACTAATTCAGTGTAAATAATATACACTACAGCAAAACTCACTGCAAGTGAAGTCATTATATAGTATATTTCCTACATATTTCATGAAAATCATGAAACTTACTACATAGTTATTTAGTTATTTTCACTAGTTTTCTCTAATTCATTACAGATAATATAAGCTACAGTGCATATTCATTATGGTTTAAATCGCTACACAGTTCTTTCCTGCACAAATAATATACACTATCGGAGTTGCTACTTAGTTCTTTTCAGTACAGATAGTATCTTATATCCTTCCCGTGCCGCTAAATGTCATATAGGGCTCACATAGTTGTTTGCAAAGATTTCCTGTTCTCAGCAAGTCTTTCAACTTCATCAAGGGATGTTATGCCCACTAAACTGCCTTTCTTAGCAATGTCCTCTTTAGAGTTTCACGTGGTCGACCTCTTTTTCATTGGCCTGTTGTGCTCCACTTGATAGTTTGTTTTGGTATTTTCTGATTGTTTCTTCTCATCACATGGCCTGCATATGTCCATCTTCTTTTTCTGAACACCAATGAGACTGGTTGTTGTTTGCTTATTTTTCTTATCTCTGCATTGTTCTTGAATTTGTTCCAGTGTATACCAAGTATTTTCCTTGGGCATTTGTTTTAAAAAGAGTCTAATTTCTTCTCTATTTCTTTAGTTGATTTCCATCTTTCACATGCATAAATGAGGGTGGATATCACATTTGTGCTTATAACTTTTGAATTCCATATGTTCTCAAGATTTTTGAGGCCATTGCTGCTTTTGCAATTCTAACTTCCTTCCTGGTGTCACAGATAGTGTATGCTACAGGAATTGCTACTTAGTTATTTTCAATACAGATAATATACACTACAGCACACATACACTATACAGAACTTATTCACAGCAGCACATTCACTAAGACAATACAGTCACCAGTATTCTTGTTTGAATACAATTGAATAAAATCTTTTCAGAAGCCAAACTGTCAGACTGGTTAATCATCATCATAGGTGAACCAGACAGTGGTTATAATACAGATGGCAAGATTCCTATCATGCAGGCAACCTGGATAGATTGCAGAGATGGTAACATGGAATGGTCAGTCCTGCACAGAGCTGTAGAATGTACAAGGTCCTGAAATCTCACTTGGTGAGGAAACAAATCAGATTTGTAAACGTCTGTTCCGAGATCTGGAGGGAATGAACACAGTACTCCTTTTGTTCTTGTAGTGGAATTGTTTTGCCTGTGTACATCATGTTGAAAATCATGGTGAATTTTTGGGGATAATCTGTTACCTTCAGAGCCAGAATGAATATATGAGGAAGCAGTCATTGAACAAACTGCAACAAAGCACTCGGAAGCATCAGAAGATGGAAGAAATAGATGATGTACCTGAGCAAGAGACTGCACAGGATACCAGGAAGTATATCACAGAGCTGAGACATTATTTCCCACAGGAAGATAATGATAGCAGTCCTTTATTTGCATTCGATAGGTCAGCACTTTTGTTTTCATGTAAAGCCAATAAAGAGAAAATGGTACTTTTATTTTTAAAAAAAAGAATCTTTTAACAATGCCTAAATCATTTTTGAACACACATTTGTACATATTGTTTGATTTTATTTCAACTTATTATTGAAGAAAATTTGTACGAGAACTAACTTAAATTGAAAATATTGTTGTATTTTAATAAATGCCAGGTTCTGATTACCTTAGAATCACCATTAAGGAGTGTGTTTTTGAACTCACTGGGATAACTTTTACTTACATGTGACTTACATGTGCTTAACTGGGACAAATGAACAAGTTCCAGTGGTCCTAATTAACCAGAAGCTACTGTATTTACATGGTTGTGATTTCTTAAATATAACCTTTGTGTATCCAAGGTTAGTTCTACAGTTTTGCTTCAGAATAGTTCTTTATTTGTCATGGTCAGCGTCGTAGACTCCAGCAGAAGTAAATCTTCATTGAGCACATAATTTCTGTGCATCACTTTTCAACTCATCTTTCAGTCTGTCCCAAAGACTGCGTTTCTTTGTGCAGTTTTCTGATATTTACGATCCTTTACACTTTCATTTATTGGCGATGCTTATTATTTATAAATTCCATGTCAGCCCTTAGGGCATAACACTTGAGCTCACTGTTAATATTGTCTGTTGAGTCTGTTTGTGCAACTTTGTTCTTAATTGCAGTCTAGAAAGATCCTAGATTCTGTTCCTGGTCACGATATTGACCACCTCTCACCACAAAACTCTTGTAATCCTTTTTGAATGTTTTAAAAAAAAAAAAAAAGTAGGATGCCAGTGTGTGGTGTCTCAGCTAGAGCTCTGTGTATGTTTTATTGATCGGCTGTTAACAAAATCATTTACGTAGCAGTTTTTAGTATGTAGTACTAGGATAAGTGAGAAACATCTGTCGTAGTTGATACTAATTAGCATACTCAGAAAAAGTTGTCAAGATTACAATTGTTTTATAATCATAGGAGCTTTGTCTTTGTTTTACGCTTACATTGTTTTTATTTTTTGGTTTATTTAAAGTATGCAGTATAATTTCTCTCTGTATTTTTGTATTTTGACTGTGAGTGAACTTTAAACCCGGCACAACAGTGCAGTCTCCGTTAATTTTGGTAGTGTCATGATGTTCTGCTCCCCATTTAGCATGAGTACAGGAAGTGTTGAATACATAATTGATTACAGGAGCACAGAGCACACATTCTCAGCCCTGGGAAAGTCACAGGAAGTACATTAAAAATTGTTATGAACAAGTGGCCAGACAAAGCTGTCAGGAGTAAAGTATGTTTGTTAACCACTAGATTGAGAGAGACTTCTGTGTCATGTTCAGATGTGGGCTGAAGAATTATGGGACTTAATTGCAATATAAAATGTTATCAGTTTCCTCTGAAAACTACTGATAAACAGTTTAGATTGCCAGCTTGTTTAGACAAAAACCAGGATGATTCAACACGTTTGAGGTAACCAAGATAACATCATGCAACAGTTTTATCATTTTCTATTGTTTTAGGGTTTTGGTTTTTTTTTTTTTTGTTAATTTTTAAAAGTCTTCTCTCAGCAGTTAGATATCGGTGGTAGAGATAGCAACATACTGAGGCATAGATGATGCTCTCTTTATGTCCCGATATTTTACATACCGTAGCATCTTTATATTGTTTCCTAAAACTTAGCATTTTTATAAAACTGATTTATGGGAGTTGTTGATGTAACTCAAGCACTTTGTCAGAACTCTGATCTTTTAAACAATCAGACAAGAAACAACAGTAGCAAAAAAAAAGAATAAGCCAAACTTATGTCATATGTGATAAGAACAAATCAAATTTTACATACTAAAACTTACATGCAACAAGAACAAATCAAATCTTATATAGAGAAAGTTCCATGTGACAAGAACAAATCAGACCTTACATACTAAAGGTTACATGTAACAAGAACAAATTAGACCTTACATACTAAAGGTTATATGTAACAAGAACAAATCAGACCTTTAATACTAAAAGTTACATGTAACAAGAACAAATCAGACCTTACATACTAAAAGTTACATGTAGCAAGAAAAAATCAAACCTTACATTCTAAAAGTTACATGTAACGAGAACAAATCTAACCTTACGTTCTTAAAGTTACATGTAGCAAGAACAAATCAGACCTTATGTTCTTAAAGTCACATGTGACAGAAGTAAGTCAGACCATGCAGATTAAACGTTTGTACATGACAAGAGCAAGTCAGATCTTGCACACTAAAAGTTGCATGTGAAAGGAGCAAGTCTGACCTACCATACTAAAGACTGCATATGACAAGACCAAGTCAGACCTTATAGACTAAATGGTTGCACATAACAGTAGCAAGTTAGACCTTGCAGACTAAAAGTTACATGTGACAAGAGCATCAGACCTTGCAGACTAAAAGTTACATGTGACAAGAGCAAGTTAAATCTTTCAGGCTAAAAAGTTACATGTGACAAGAGCAAGTTAGATCTTGCAGACTAAAAGTTACATGTGACAAGAGCAAGTTAGATCTTGCAGACTAAAAGTTACATGTGACAAGAGCAAGTTAGATCTTGTAGACTAAGAGTTACATGTGACAAGAGCAAGTTAGATCTTGTAGAATAAAAGTTACATGTGACAAGAGCAAGTCAGATCTTGTAGACTAAAAGTTACATGTGACAAGAGCAAGTCAGATCTTGTAGACTAAAAGTTACATGTGACAAGAGCAAGTTAGATCTTGTAGACTAAAAGTTACATGTGACAAGAACAAGTTAGATCTTGTAGACTAAAAGTTATATGTGACAAGTGCAAGTTAGATCTTGTAGACTAAAAGTTACATGTGACAAGAGCAAGTTAGATCTTGTAGACTAAAAGTTACATGTGACAAGAGCAAGTCAGACCTTGCACACTGAAAGTTACATGTGACAAGAACAAGTCAGACCTTGCATACTAAATGTTGCAGTGTGACAAGAGCAAGTCAGACCTTGCACACTAAAATCTGCATGTGATAGCACTGTTAACCTAGGAACTTCATACTTTTCATTATAAGGAAAGGTTAATCTATACTTTTAAAAAAACATGATAGAAATACCAATATTAGTAGATGTGTCATCTTTTATTGACAGTTTTGTTCTCCAGACTACCTAGCCCTCTAAGTTAATTGGCCAATTGCCTTGGCCTTGATATTCCAACTTTATGCCCCATGTAGAAAATTAGTTTAGTAAATAGTTAGATGATAAATAAAAATAGTCCTTTTTTTTCTACAGAAAAAAAAAAATTTCAAAATTTTTTGATGTATTTATATTTTGTGTTTATTATTTTGATATCAAACAGGTTGTTTCTAGAATGGAAATATTGACAATGTCAAGTCATAGATGTATCAAAGATCTCTCCATTCTGGTCATCATGAATCTCATGGCTGTACTGTGGGTGAGAGGGGTTGGTGGAAATGTTATTGTGGTGAGTCACAGATGAACAAGAACTAAGTTTTAAGCTTGTGTATCCAGTGATACAATAAAATAGTATATTTCTCTTCCTCCGCACAACTTTCTAACCTTTTTTTTTTTCCTCTGTGAAATCTCTTATTGACTTTGATACAATACTATTGTTCTGATCTGTTGCCTGAGTAAATTCTTTCCTTCTTCTTGCCTTAAGTTTCTGTAGACTTGAGCTGTACATTGTGTCCCAACTCCTCCATGCTTCAAATAAATATAAACTCTTTGTTCTGTATCTGTGATTTTATTTTTCTTTCTACATTTGCTAAGATTTTTTGCAGTCGGTGTTTTAAAGCTAAAAAGTAAAGGTAATCCTGTCATGCCTTAGAGGCACATAGGGATATGGTGTTAGTGTCCATATTTTCCTTGACCTGTCAGCACATTAGAGGGTGATATGGTCAGTATCATCCCTGGCCGCTTTTCCTTCCCCAACTCCAGAAGAAGTCGGGTACCCGTTTCTACAGCTGGGTGACTGGTGTGCCTCCAGCCATATTCGAACCCCTGACGTTCGCCATGAGAGATCAGTGCACTAACCACGTCGCCACTCAGAATAATAATGATATGTACAGTGTATAATGAGAATAATAATGACATTAATAACATGCACAGAGTATAGTTTGCTTCTTGCTTGCAGGCTGTTCTATTAATTTTCTGTTATACTTGTATGTTAAGTGCTTCATTTTTCTTCATATTAACTTCTTAAAATGCACTTCTACAGAAAGATTCAAACAGAACTCACACAATAGCAGAGTTTCCAGATATGGAGGCAAGCTTTGGTCCAGACTTCCCTGTCAATGGTTTAGAGGTATATTTTCAAGTACTGTCTGTAATAAAAAATTGTAATGCTTTGTCTCACTGATGCCTTGGGAATTTTTGGTCAGGATCATATGGATGTAGGAGATATGAGAAGACAGTGGAAAGTTTTTTTTTGTTTAATAGGTGAATAAAAAGTGTTTATAGCACATTATATTCCATGGTTGATGGCGTTAGATATCATGCTTCATCATCTTATGTAATTCTTGGTGTTTTTTTTTCATGCCACTTGGTCAGTCGGTCATTTGCATGTCCATTGTGGAACTTTGCCTCCTAAGAGCTCTCCTGCAGGCCTCTCGGTTAGTCTGTTGAAAATTATTTTCTTGGCTCCCCTTCTTCTTTTCCTTTGATTTTTCAGGTGATTTCCAAGTACAGTCAAGCCCACTTAATATCACATCGCTTTATGTCACAACCCAGATATTGTCACAGAAATTTCTATCTCCAGCCAACTCCCATAATAGTCTTTACTCCAGTTAATGTCACCCCACTTATTGGCACAGATCGGTTAATATCAATATATTTTCGCACATGGAAGAGTTAAAGACTCCGCTTTGAACTACAAAATCGCAAGTCAAAGTTATAAACATCCCATAAAGCACTATCAGCTTCATGACTCATCAAAGAAAGGGGCCTCTGTTTGATCACCAATTTCATACCACATCAACCTTTTGAACTTGTGGGCATCAAAATTCAGGTGAGGTGAGTGAAAGGCTTAATTAACCATGGCCGGTCTTTCAAAAGATAATTAAAAACTGTGCCTTCTTTTGGTCATTGTCTTCTTTATCAAGACATGGATGGTGTTGTCTAGTTGACAGTTGGCCATTCTCGAGCAGTGTACTGTGAATTGTATAGCCTGGAACTTCGCTCTGGTTCTCATTGTGACAAATAATGGCTAATAAACACAAATTTATCAATATAGATTTAAGCATTAAAAAGGACATTCCGAAGCAAGCTGATGAAAAAGTTGTGAGAAAGGACATTACGGATACATTTGGAATTGACGTTTCAACTGTATCAAAATTTGTTAAAAGCTGAGACAAAATTGAACATCGCTGTTTGCAATAAAAGCAAGTTAGACAGCGACATTGAGGACAGTATTGATAATGTCACTGAGTCTGTTATGAACCAGATGTCCGCTAAACCTGTTTCTTATGCTCAGTATGTGAGCACGTTCGAGACTATATGCTCATTCATTTATATGACACAGGATGTGTTTAATGCTATAGCATGCTTAAATATCTTTTTGATTCATAAAACAGTTATTATTACACAACACAAAATCATGCTTTTTTAAAACTGCTTCTGCTGAAAAGTCAAATTCTGCTTTATTTTAGTGTTAAAAATACTGTAATTTAATGACTAAGATTTGCTGTATTTTGTGATAATACATTTTATGTCCAGTAGTGATAGTTTTAGCGGTTTGTTATATTTTTTGTTATATAGGACACATATATTGGTGGGACACTTATATATTGGTGCAGTTAAAGCCCTTGTAATGGACTCTGCTTAGTCTTCTTCTTTTTTGTATGCTTCTACCATCAAGATTGCCCCATGATCCTACTGAATTTACTCCTGTGGTTCTTGAGAGGACCCCCATTAAGCCTCACAAGAGTTTAGAGTATTGTGAGGCTTGGGTCTATATTCTCGGGGGGGGGGTCACAGAAGCGGGATTGCGTGACGCTGTGGTTTTCGTTGCAGCAGTTCAGCCTAGAGTTGGACTTCCTCACCGGAAAACCTCAACATAGTTTGGATATGAATATATCTCAGCCGGGTGAGAGGTGGTTGCCCATCCAGCATAGAGTTGGACTTCCTCGCCAGAAAACCTCGACGTGTTTTGGATATCAGTATATCCCCATTGGGTGAGAGGTGGTTGCGTATCTAGACTGCACTGGTCCAGTGTCTCCGACTTCAGCATTTTGTGGTCGTGGCCGCTACCCTTCCTGGTGGTGACCAGGATGGAGCTTTTGTTGAGGAAGACAAATCCTCACCTCTAGTAAGTTTCATCCCTGGGTTAAGCCAGTTTAGGCTTATTATCCCAGTATTTATATATATATATATATATATATATAGGACATGACCAGCCTATAGAGCAGAGGTGCCGTGGTATGAGTAGCCCTCACCGCGAGACTACTGGGCATACCAATTAATTTCACTTAATCCTTTCCATCACCTTTTTCACAGCGGTGGTGCATGGCAACCCTTATCATATTTTCCTTCATTGGCTGGGAGGAATTTCACCCCATGCATGGCAGCTTAAGGAAATCGCCAGCAGAGTCTTAGTTTAACCCCTGGCTTAAGCCAGTTTAGGCATTTGAGCCAGTATTGTTGTATATAGGACGTGGCCGACCTCTAGAGCAGAGGTGCCATGATATGAGTAGCCCTGACCACGAGACTACTGGCTAGTTCACTTAATCCTTTCCATCACCTTTTCCACTTTGGCGCCACGTGGCAACCCTAATCGCATTTTTCTTAATTGGCTGGGAGGAGTTTCACCCTACGCACAGCAGCTGAAGAATTTTACCAGCAGCGAGCAGAGGGTTTGAAATCAGAGTTTTCCTTCTCCTAGATGAGCTGCCAACTAAGACTAATGAGTCTCGTCTACCCGAAGCGTCTGGTTTTCAGGCACCACTTCTCCTGTCAGTTTAAACAGGTCCGCCACGAGAAGGCCAGGAGCTGGACTTGGGCTGTCAGAGGCTATTTGAGACGTATGCCGTGGAGACATTTAATTGGAGTGGAAAGCGCATCCCCCCCACCCCATCTCAAGCTATGACAGCCCTAAAAACCACTCCGCTTAATTTCACTATATTTTGGTGGTCCTGTCAGCCTGACAGTAAGTGAGTTCAGCTGTACTCTAATCTCAGCCTTCGAGTGACATATCCAAGAAATTTGGACATTTTCATATAGTTTTAATTAGTTTTTCTTGTTCAGAAACTGTTTTTCTCCCCGCCCGTCCACATCCCAGCAGCTTCAGATTTTTGTATCATCTGTTGACTACCAAAGTTTGACAACTGTTCAGCAGTGCTGGCTCAGTTTAACATTGTAATAATCTTTTCTTCATTTATAAGGACGTCTTATTTATTAATATCTACTTCATATCATTAAAAAGTTGCTTTTGCCTTACCTTTTCATGATTTAGTTTCATTTGTGTACTTGCCATCAGATGTTATTGTTATTCTGAGGTAACTGAACTTATTTGCTTGTCAGTTGTCTTCCTGTTTGAAAGGATGTTGCACTTTGGTATATTTATTGTGTTTGATATTTCCATTGTTTTTTTTTCTGTCTTGTCACAGTTTAGATCTAAACCTCTTTTATTACTTTCTTTAATAATCTTGTTTACAAGCTTCTGCAGACTGCTTTCATTTTTTTTTTTTTTTTTTTGCTATTAGAATAGTGTCTTCCACTTATCTCAAGTTATTGATATAATGGCCTTCTATTTGAATTGCTTTCAAATTTTTATTGCTTAATTATGTTTTCAGTGCACAATGAGAATAGATGAATATTACGTATTCAGATAATTCAGTAATTCAAAAGTATTTCAATATCAGAAAGACAAATAACAGTATAATATGACATAGAGAGTGCATGGAGTATTCTACAGAGATAAAATTATGGAATGTAGCAGTGATCACCAACAATAATGAACGAATGAATGAATGAACGAACGAACATACTTTATTTTCAAAGGGTTAAGAATTGGGCACACAGGCCCATCTAACATTCTGCCCTTCCTCATACAGCTATCATTCAGCATTTGTTAATAAGCTTAATAATAATGAAGACACAACTAAATGATTACATAAATAAATAATAAACTTATCTCTTGTCCATATACTCTACACTCTGATTTATACAACAACATGAAATAAACTTGCATTCTTACATTCATTCAAAACTAACACATTTTTAGAAAAGCAGTGTATTAAAAAAAATTACAACAATCAAGCCATACTTTAAACTACTTTAGACTATGCTTAGGGAGGCATATAGTCCATATCAAACAGATGTTGACAAAGTTTGAAGTTATAAGAACGAATGTTACTTATATGTAAGTTTTACATGAGTTGGTAGGGCATTCCAAAGGTGGGGAGTAGAGCAAGAGAAGCTTTTTTTAAACATGTCAAGCCTTGGTTTTGGGAGAATACAATTGCTTAATTGTTGATTGTGTTTTGGGTTGGATTTGAACAATGACCACAGATAGGGTGGAGCATTGTGTGATAGAATTTTATAAGTTAACTTGGCCTTGTTGAAAAGAAATCTCTTCTTGAGGGGCAGAATATCATGATGTTTGTCCTTATATGTAATATGTGCTGCATGTTTGTCATCTTTACTGCTCATTTTTGAAGTGAGTAAAGTCTTTTCATGTTTGACATCCAACAACCATCCCAGACTGTGGAACAGTAACCAAGTATCTTTGTATCTATGATATGTAGTATGTTTTTCTGGTGTCTATGTCAAGAAAATGTTTCATTTGAGTAAATTGGTAAACTTTTTGTGCAATGAGTTTGGTTAGATTTTCTAACCAGTGATTGTTATTTAACCATCTACTTTATAGGGCCTGCTTATGTATGCTTCACCAGACCATGAGGCCTGCAGCCCAGTGGATCCACCACCAAAAAATGAAACCAGGCAAAAATGGATCTTGCTGATAGCTCGAAGTGTTAATTGTGAGTTTGCGGACAAGGTAAGTGAAACAGGATCATTTTGGGGTTTTGAAGAAGAAAAAAAAAAAGATATGTAATAAATGTTTCACATGGTTCAACACTGCCATGATCCACATGTAAAAGTAACTGCAGGGATTTGTTTGTGGTACTTAAAGTTTGCTTTATCAGTATGGATTCCTTTTTCATGTGTCTTTCCTTCTTCTGTATGAGGCATAGAATACATTCATTCTCTCCTACTTCTGAGTATTCTCTTCTACTTCTGATTACTCTTTCCTAGTTCTGCCTATTCTCTTCCACTTATGATTGTTCTTTCCTAGTTCTGCACATTCTCTGCTTCTTCTGATTATTCTCTCATAGTTCTGCTGCCTAGAGTTCAGTAAGTATTCTCCCCAGGTTATACTTTTTCTTCTTCTACTCTTCTACATTAGTTTTTTCATGGCTTCCATAATTTCATATAGAAATGTTGTTCGATTTTTTTTTTTTTTTGGGCTTCCATCATTCTTGTAGAAATGTTTGATTTATCAGTTTTTTTTCATGGCTTCCATCATTCTTGTAGAAATGTTTGATTTATCAGTTTTTTTCATGGCTTCCATCATTCTTGTAGAAATGTTCGATTTATTAGTTTTTTTCATGGCTTCCATCATTCTTGAAGAAATGCTGTTCAGACCCCAGAGTTTCTAAAATGGTATATTACCCACTGCACCTTTTTCTTCCTCACATTTTGGTTCTAGATTATTTGCAGAATTTACATGTTTGTGTCATGGCTTTGTAGTAGTTCTGCTTGTTACGAGCACATCTCCAGTACCATATATATATATCCTTTCAGTTACTTACTTTATTGTTTTCCAGTCCACACAATGCAAATGACTGGATGTTCAAATGAAACTATTATTTATGTTCGTGAGTGCTTGTGTTTATTGACTTAGAACATGGTTCATAAAATAATAAACATCAGGTTGCAAGACAAAGTAATCAACTCAAGAGGTTCTGCAGCATGCAGAGCTTTTATCCAGTTGTAATAATCAGCTTTATAATGAAAAGATGCTGTACAGGTAAAACCGGCATTGATTGAGTACATGGGACCCAAATAGAAGATCTTGATTTTGCAGGTGACATAACTCTTATCAGTGACAATGTGAAATCAATGCAGGAAAAAATAGATTCCCTGTCTTCTTTGGCCAGCAAAATAGGTCTTGAAATTAACAAGGACAAAACAAAAATAATGAAACATCTCATTAATCAAGAAGGAGAAATACACGTAGAAGGAACAGTTATTGATGAAGTAAACCAATTTGCATACCTTGGCAGCTACCTAGACCTGGATAGTGACACCAGGAAGGAAATTAGAATTGCAAAAGCAACATTGTCCTTCAAAAATCTTGAGAACATATGGAATTCAAAAGTTATAAGCACAAAAACCAAGTTAAGATTATTCAATTCAAATGTGATATCCACCCTCATTTATGCATGTGAAAGCTGGAAATCAACTAATGAAATAGACAAGAAATTAGACTCTTTTGAAAACAAATACCTAAGGAAAATACTTGATATAAATTAGAATGAATTCAAGAACAATGCAGAGATAAGACAGATGAGCAAACAGCAACCTGTCTCATGGGTGATCAGAAAAAGAAGATGGATAAATGTAGGCCAATTGATGAGAAGAAACAAACAATCAGAGAATACCAAAACATGCTATCAAGTGGAGCACAACAGCTTGAAGAAAAAGAGGTCGACCACGTGAAACTCTGAAGAGGACATTGT
Source organism: Achatina immaculata (assembly GCA_009760885.1). Lineage (NCBI taxonomy): Eukaryota > Metazoa > Mollusca > Gastropoda > Stylommatophora > Achatinidae > Lissachatina > Lissachatina immaculata. The sequence continues at coordinate 15,070,450 of CM019694.1, forward strand.
TAAGAGAAGCCAGTTTAGTAGGCATAACATCCCTTGATGAAGTTGAAAGACTCGCCGAGAACAGGAAAACTTGGCAAGTCACTGTGTGACCCCTGTGTGATGTTTAACGGCACTGGAAGGATGTAAGATGTAAGAATAATCAGCAACAGAGGATTAATATGACTGAGGCATGAGCAGGAATGGATGACAACTGTGTATCCAGGCATATGCTATATGACGGACTTTTGGAAGGAAGGAGACCATGACGTAGACCAAAACATAGATACATGGATATTTGTGAGGCAGCCATGAAAGATTTTTCCATTACCCGTTAGGACTGAGTTGAGCTAGCAGAAGACTGAGCCTCACAGAGAGCAATTCTGTATAAAAGATCATTGTTTGAGAAGATAGTGACTGCTGAAAAAAAAAATGACAAGTGTAGGGGATTGGCTTTGTAACACAAGCATTGTTTGCTGTTTGTGTACTTGGTTAAGCAAATCAAATATTGGTAAAGTTGGTCATGAGAAATGCTCAGTAAAATTGGCAAGTTACATGTAATAGCTTCAAAACTGTTTTTTAAGACAAAAAGCGCTAGTATGTTAGAAAGAGCCTAGAGTGCTAGTTTCCCATGTTGCTTGTCATGGGTTTGACCTAAACACTGTAGTCAGCCTGGCTGTAAACAACGGGTCCAGCACTTCTCTTGGAGTTAGAGGAAGAGAAGCAGCTGGAAATAACGATGATCACAAAGATCTCTAAGTATACTGGCAGGTCAAAAAAAATATAAAGACTAGTGTTGTTTCCATTACAGGCCATAGTTGCCTTGAACAGGGATACTTTTCCATTCTAAATGAGGCTTAATCTCTTTTTTTTTTAATCTCCATGTTCCCCTGAAAGATTAACACTACCTTCACCACTTTTCTGCTTGATTTGGCGCCTGTCTCTTTATAGTTCCTAACAGTTAAGTTAGACTTTTTGTAGGTACATTTTTTTTCCTTATGGTGCCTTTTTTGATTATCATAGTCTTTCTGAACTATTCATTTTACTTTATTTTTATTATCTTGCTTTCTCTGATTGGGTGTGCTCTGATTTGTAATGTGAAAAATTAATGCCTTGGAATCACGTATAATGCATGCTGGTACTTGAGCCAGTCAAATATATTCTCAAGCTGAATAACATAAGGTACTGACCTCTGTGTAAACCGTAACATACATATTAAGTGAGAAATCATTTTAGATATATTTTCAGTGTTTATTCAGTGTTTCCAAAGCTCTTGTGGAGATTGTGAAACTTTTTTTTTTATGTGAAAACTTGAAGACATCAGAAGACACTAAAATGAGCAAGCTCAGATACAAATGAATTTTACTTTATCTGTGATACCTTTTCCAGATCATTCTTTTTTTTTTGTTGTGCCTTGTTACTTAGAGCTTCCTCTGATTTGACTTATTTTATTGGTAATTTTTTAATGATTCACCACTTTGGCAAATGACCATTTCTTATGTAATACATCACCAGTAGTTGTTATATCTGCCTTTAAAAATCACTATTTACTATAGTAAAACATTTGTTAAAATCCTGATTTAAAAAATTAATTGATTTTTAACCCTTTGAAAGCTGCTGTTTAATTTGAGCATTATATTTTTATATTCAGATTTCTGAATAATGTTTATAGGGACATTTCATCTTACTCAAGTAGGTTAACTTTCAGTGGCAGATAATGGAGTACTATTAAATGTATTAGCACACCAAAAAAACAAGCCCTGTACCCTTGCAGATATATTCATCACCACAGTGCCTTGAAACTTTGAAATTCCTTGAAGTGTTAAAGATATGATGTGTTCATCAGTTGTCAAGATATATAGATGTTGACAGTAGCATGCAGGTGTATAGATGTTGACAGTAGCATGCAGGTGTATAGATGATGACAGTAGCATGCAGGTGTATAGATGTTGACAGTAGCATGCAGGTGTATAGATGATGACAGTAGCATGCAGGTGTATAGATGTTGACAGTAGCATGCAGGTGTATAGATGATGACAGTAGCATGCAGGTGTATAGATGATGACAGTAGCATGCAGGTGTATAGATGTCATTTAAAGATAAGAGTGAAACCTTGTTTTGCTCATTGGATACATATGGCAGTAGCAATCTCTTGCTACCAGAACCCCCATATACCTTGGCCAATGAAGGGAGAAAAGCAAGAGAGAGAGAAAGAAAGAGAGATATGTGACTGCTTATAAATGTCAGTATTCTTCACATGGCATCTAAAAAAATTAAAGCAGAGGAGGAGAGTAATAAAAGGTAGACACTCACTAGTATAAAAGTTACAAAGTGTAAAATCTTCAGGAGAGAAGGTAAATCAAAAGTAAAAGTGTAGAGCTTTCAATAATGAAATAAAGTTCAGTTTCTAAAATGTGTTCACAGATTTAACTGTATGTGTGAAGAATATTGTGTTTTATTTCCCTGATTGTTTTGGCAGGTTTTGAATGCTCAGCGTCATGGTTATAAAGCAGCCATAGTACATAATTACTATGGTGACAATGATGTTATTGCAATGGGGGGAGGTAACAGTAAGTGCGCAGTATTTTCTGTCTGTTGCTTTGTTTGAAGAAACCTCACCGCTCAGACAACCCGCTGCATATTTAATGTAATATTCACTCCTTACACAATAATAAAAACACATTTCTGGAGCCTTGTGTACAAGTTTCTGAAATGCTGCTAATTTTGCTAGCAAAAGAATATGATAGGGCTGTGGATCATTCTTGATGGTTGTTCAGCACAGATAATTTGGATGTGCAGTTTTAGCTATTCTTCAACTACTTGAAATAGACAAACATGATGCATTTTTAGATTTATCCAAAAGGGTAATCATAACAGTAACAATGACTAATGAACAGCTACAGAAATATAGTCTTATATGATTATCATTCTTAGAGCTCTTATACTTTCATTTAAAAAAAAAGGAAATTGAAGATTGTTTTTTAAGACAATGTATTCTTTAGGAGACAAATTTAAGTGTGGAGCTCATGACTTTCGATAAGGATGATGTGATAGATATATCATGCATATATCCAGCATTAAAACATTTTAAAATGAGAAGATTCACATACGGGAGTTGAAAGACACATAGAAATGCAAACAGTAAATATATATGAAAGAGCCTTTAGATTTTGGAGTATAAAAAAAATTATCTACTTTTCCCCATTTTTGTTATAATTAGGCCCAGAACATACTTCCATATCTACACTAGGGTTTTTTTTTTCTTGTTGACTGAGATGTAATTTCTTCATTAATCTTCATTTTATCCTAAAAAGTAAAACCTCACGTTTTTCACAAGTCAGAATAAGAGCCAATCTGGCATATAATTTTTGGTTAAACTACTGTGCTTAAGCAGTTTAGTAACATTATGGTGCCAAAAAATCATTTGGAATGATTGCTTTTCTCAAATTGAGGTGTAGTTGCATGAAATAATTAACACCAATATTTAAGAACAGTGCTGAGTAATACAATGTAAAAGAACTGTGTAATTAACATAACACTTTTAAGAATAATCATGGCAAAAAAATTGTTTCAAATCAGCAACAAGCAAATTTCCTGTACGGTTTCACTCCATATGTAGCTGTACCTGTTTGCTTCCAGTGAATTAAAAAAAACAAAATGCCTCAGCTTTTATTTTTGTTTTCCCCAGTTATTTTATTTTATGTCATAAGATTTTGTGTCATACATATTTGAGTGTTTGTTGTGAATAAATGATCTATGGCTTCAACCAGGTAACTTTGACAAAAATGTATTCGTAAGTTGCATTAATGCATTTGGCAAAATGGAATTAGCTGATTGTGTTCTGAGAATAGAGATTACACATCAGCAGCAAACATTAGATATCAAAATTTTTAACTCTTTGGAATCCTAACAAGGCAAAATACAAAAATGAGCTACGCAAGCTTAGTCTTAGATTTTCCTTTATAAAGGATCCACACCTTACATTTTCCTTTATAAAAGATCCACACCTTTACTTTCCACAAGTCCAAACATCTGGGCGGGCCATGCTTTTGTTACATATTGTTTTAAGTAAATTTGCTTCATGGGAAAATTTGCCAATACTTGTCCAGTTTTTTAGGAAGTGGAGACATTCTGTATAATTCAGTGTATGTGTAGTTTCATTGGGAGCAAAAGTTGACTATGACAGAATGATAACAGTTATCAGGCCAGGTGAACCAGAACTGGCCAAGACCTTGTTCTCATCTCCCCATGGTACTCCTAGTTACAGCCTGAAGTGCTCCTTTGCCCTGGCCTATAGGATGGGTCTCATACTCTTCAAGGAGATAGAGCTTAAGGGAAGTTTACTTTTAGGGTTCACTCTTAGGTCTTTTAGCTGACCACTCTAATGCACTTCATGTCTGAAACCATCCTTACCTGCCTTGTAGTACCTTGACTGTGGAAGTCTTACAGAAGCACAGATCCAGGGAGATTAGAAGAAGAGACTTTATTATTTCTGTTTCAGTGAAAAACTCCCATGAACTTCAGTTATTGTTGCACCTTCTTTGTATTCTGTTACTAAATGATATTTATAAAAGCACTGTAACATGAACTGATAAATAACTTTAGTTATTTTTTTTTTTTTATAATTGATAGTAAAGTTGTTTTCCTTTTCTTTTTTTTTAACAACTTGTTTAAGAAAACTTTGACTCAGGTTTGGAAAAAGAAAACTGGTCCAAGAAATCTTTGTCATCAGTCAGACTTTCATTTGCATGTCCCTTGCAGAACTTTGCCTCCCTAACAGCTCCCCTGTAGGCCTCTCAGTTGTAAGCAAGATGCCCTGCTGCTGATGCGTCCATTCACAGATCATCAACGATGTCTTGTAGCCGTCTTCACCTTGGTCTTCCTTTCTTTCTTTTTCCTATTATATATCCTTCCGAGACAGTCTTCTCTAAATTCTCACGACATTTAATATGTAAAAAATATTTAAGATTTCTCTGTTTAATCTTCCTTATTAGCCAACCTTCTTCAGTATTAAGTTCTTGTAGTATGGATATATTTGTTCTTTTTTTTCTATCTATGATATTTGAAGAACTCTTTTGTAGCATATACATTCAAAAGCATTTATGTTTCTCAGCTGTTCTGTTAAATGTCCAGGTCTCACAGGCTTAAATATTTTGGACACACTAAACGTCATGATAATTTAGAGAAGATTGTATTGGAAGGATACATAATGGGGAAAAGAAAGAGAGGAAGACCAAAAAGAAGATGGCTGCAAAACATCATTGACGATCTGCAAATGGATGCAGCAGCGGCAGGACATCTTGCTCACAACTGAGAGGCCTACAGGAGTGCTGTTTGGGAGGCAAAGCTCTGCAAGGGACATGCAAATGAATGAAGGAATACCAAGCCATTTTTGGCATCAGAAGTTTCTGTGCCAATTTCACTTGTAATGTTGGCCACAGTCATATAAACTTAGAGGTTCGACAGAGATATACCTCATTGACTACCATTCTCATTACTGTCATTGACTGGGTAATGAAGAGGTATTAGATGGATGTTCTGTAGAGAATTTGGATTATGCAGATGATATAGTACTGTTAGCACACACACCAACACATAGGAGAAAACAAACAGTAGTATTCTACATACAATCAGAAGACAAGCGGGATTGAACATCAGTGTCAGAAATAATGAAAGCAAACATAGAAAACCAAAAATAATGAAAGCAAACATAGAAAACCAAACAACAGTTAAAATTGGTGACCAAAATCTAACAGAAACTGACACTTTCATTTACCTTAGAATTGCACTCGATAGAGAAACAAAGTAATGAAGAGTAGAATAAATAAGGCCATTTAATCTTAGAAACATATGGAAGCTCTCCCAGATCACTACTAGAACCAAAATAAAGCTGTACCGGAGCTGTGCACTTTCCATAGTTCTCTGTGGAGCAGAATGTTGGAGAACCAGCCAAATCATCCTCATTCCATACAACCTGCCTCAGAAAGATAGCTGTTGTTAGTTAGGCCGGTACCTACTAACCCAATGTGAGGAAGAAAACATGAACAATGTAATAGACAAAAAAAAAAATGCTGAAAATTGATTGGTCATGTTCTCCAAAGGGACCTCAGTAAAACTGCTAAAAGAGCCAAGTGATGGACACTTGAGGGAAAGAGAGACTGCTGAAATACAACCAGGTGAATTATTGTAGAAGCAGTAATGAACAGTATGCAATACAGATGGCTGCAGACCATGAGACATAGAGATAATTTACAGCTGCCCTGCAAGACACAAGGCCATACTGGGTGATAATTGCTTAGTTGATTGCTGACTGAGGTTAAGGATGAATGGAATCTATTCAGAATTCACTTGTTTCAGAGTGTGGAATTTTAGTATCTTGTGAATTTCTTTCTGTTTATTACTATACAATCTTTCACATGATAAGCTCCGTTCCTTGATATTAAATTTTTTTTTATTTACCCACTTATTTAATGTGCTTTTTTTTTTTTACCTGGAAATCTCATTTTGAGCACATGTTTAATATACTATCTGTCAGATTTGCTTCATAATAGATGCTGTAAACTGTTACTTATTAATCTCAGAATGTGTGACAGTGTACATTCATCACATGCTTCTATTCATATTGTCTGTCAGGAGATCATGCAGAATGTTTCTTTTATTCTGATATTTGCTTATAGACAATGATCTGTAATGTAGGATGTGTTTTAGAAATTTGGCTTCATGAATTAATTATTGATGAAATTGTGCAAGACTTTAAAAAAGGAATAAGCCGTATTCATTAATCAGTTCCTGTTTTGTACCTCTCTTAAATACAATACTCTTTCATTCTTCGTGTTACAGTTCACGTTTTCTGAAAGTCATCAGAGTAAATTGTATGTGCTTGAAAAACTATATTAAAAAATTTTGAACTACGCTGGCTTGGTCTTATATATTGAAATAAGGCGAGATGTATCTATAAAGATATTTGTAATAGATGACAAGCATATAGCAAAAGAGCAACCATTTGCAGATAACTGCAGTTCAAGGATATTTTTCGAACAAAATGTAAATGCGTTTGAAAATACACCCAACATCCTGAGAGAGCTATGCTGCACCATGCATAACAAGCCATCAGCTCAGAAAAGAGAAACTCCTACAGCAGGTAGAAGAGAGACAATAAATGCCAGGCAGAGCATAAAGGAAGGACTGGGTTTGCCTCAGGGACATGTCTCTCATGCTCAGATATAATGGAAGGAAGCAACATTTTAATTTGCTGCCCCCTTTTCCCTCAGCTCAACCCACAAGTTTTATTTGCTATTTTTTCATACAGAGAATGAATAGAAATTACCCTTTTTATCACAAACTATCCATTCTGTTTGTTTAATTCTCCAGCTGTTAATAACAACCATCAATTGTGAATTATTTCCACATACGGGAGTGAGAATTCCATGCTGCTAAAATCCAGTTTGTTTTTTTTTTTTGGTTTTTTTTTTTTGTGTGCTTGTCTGCCACTGCTTTTTTTTCTTCAAAGTTCCGTGTTCTGCTGTTGTTTCCAGGTTTTAACAGCAGAGAATTCGGGATTTGATGCAGCAATAGTGCACAATTTCGAAGGCAATAATTCAGTAATGGAAATGCCATTTGGCACCAGTGAGTGTTATGACCTGTTTTATATTCATTATATAACCTCACATTTTCAAATCAAATCATGGCTTATAAGTTCATCATTTATCAGCAGTATATCCTCAGTAATTTTTAATGAGTATTATAATTTTCCTTAATGCTGAACTCTGCAAAAACAACCTTTAAGCCCCAGAATGTATAAACTAGGAAAAAAGTAGAAGCAGCTTTATTACTTAACGATTACAAGGTTGTGATGTTTCGGCATGAGCCTTAATCATACAGAAACATACAGGATGAAGAAATAGAGAATACATGAATCTATACTTTAAAAAAAAGGAAATAAAATTAAATGAGCACTTAGCTGTAACTTTTAGGTATATGTAGCTTGTCTGACGCTTGTTCAGAAATGGGCATGGTGGAGCATAGAGATTGTTTAAATGGAGACTTGTGATATGTGATAGGTGGATCATAACTGAGGGTGGTGGGTGGGGAAACTGTGGAGGGAAGGAGAGTGATACAATGCTAACCTAGCCAGGAGAAGCTGAAATAGATATTATAGTTAGGGTAGAGGGGTTGTAATGTGATGTTGCGAGAAGGTTCTGAAATATGTAACAAGTGAGAAGGGAGTGGAGCTTAGTGGAGAGGTATTATGATTGTTGAAGAGGAGAATGTTAGGTATAGCTGAATAACGAGTTCAACCCATGTGACTCCAGCATCCTATAATCCTGAATGTAGCAGTTCTCAAGCGCTAGGCAGCTTGTGTCATCTACGTGACATTGTTTGATGGCTGTTACCAGAAAATTAGATTTGCCTCTGTGGTTGGGGCCATTGAAATGATTTGGGACTGGTTTCGAAGCATGCTGGGTGATACTGTACAGATGTTTCTGCATGCAGTCCCCTAATCTGAGGCCAGTCTCACCAATATACGTTATCCTGCATCTTTTGCATATGATGACATATATCACATTACGGGACTCACATGTGAATCCCTCATGCAGAGTGAGGATAGTTTTTGGAAAGGTGATCGTTTTCATTTCCCATACTACAGGACAGGTAACACAGAGAGGGCAGTTACATTTTCTGATGCCAACATATGTAAGGCACCGCTTTAAGTGGCTGTGGACGAGGATGTCCTTAAGATGTGGCTCATGCTGGTATGCTAATAGGGGTGGATCAGAGAATGTGGAATTTTTGGGACTGATTTCATGAAGATAAAGAAGTCTTATATTTTCAGGAATTTTACATAGAGAGAATGTCAAGATGTTAGCTCCCCAGCCTTTCCCAAGAAAGCTTTTACATTGTTTTGAAAATAAAGTTCCTCCATCCTCACTCTCATCCATATTATGTTCACTGATTCTGCAACCTTCTCCAGGAAAACATTGGATAAATACATTATAGTCATGTGCCAACTAAACAGCCACACTTGGGACTGGCCATCTGGTTGCAAGTCAGTATGGTCAAATGTTGGTCATTATAGAGGGGGGGGGGAGGAGAAATAAGATACTAAGTACATTTCACTTCTGTAATGCAGAAATACATTTTTACCATCTCTTTAAAAGTACCAACAGAATGCAACTTAACACAGTAAATGTATGGACATTAATCATGGGCAGATTTTCAGTACATTTAGGGGCCATGATGTTGTAGATTTTAATGAAAAAGGGAAAAATCTTTTCACAAGTTTAAAGTTTCATGAAAGCAAGAGCATGGAAAATAAGCTTACAGTGAAGAACATGGTACCAGAACAAAACTGCTTTACTGCATATTTACTTAATGTTATTATTTTTATTTATTTATTTTCTAAAAATAAAATGTACATTGCTGTATAATAGTATAAATGATTTCTCACGTGTGTTCATTATATTTTAGGAATATTAGTGAATGATGACTTCATGTGTGATTGTATTTATTAAATTACTTAGGTTAATTTATGACAGGTTTTAGTCTTGTTTTTTTTCCATGGGACTGTGGCTGCAACTCAATTGGCTATAAGTTGGCTCATGACTATATCTTCCTAATAGTTTACTGGTTTAAATATTGTTCTCAAGTACTAATTATTGATTAGCTTACTGTGTTAAGAATGGGAAAATATTTTCTGAAGTAGAGAAAAAAGATTTAGTTAATTTCTTTGTTTTTTCACCACAAATTGTTAAAATTAATGAATAGTTAATAATGTTCCACATGAAAAATTGTGTTTCCATTATAAATTTTCCAAACACTACAAAACCTTCAGAAAATTTGTATACATTCAAATAAACCAGCAAGTATGCAATCTATGATTTTGTGAATTAAAGATTGGGACCATTTAGCCTTATCAGCCAGCAGCCATGATATGATTTATACTGCTCTTGCTTCTCACAATCATTGGCAGCTATATTTACACAACAGGAGATCGTTTGTGACATAATGAAAGAATATCATAAAACTAAGGAATATCATAACTAAGGAATGACAAATATGTTTATTAAAAAAATATTTCAAAGTGAAAAATAACTGATTTGTTAAGTGCTGTTTTATGAACACCTTTACCATTGGTATCCTAACCCTAAATCCTAACCTTAACTATACCCTAAACTCTAACTTTAACTGTACCCTAATCTTAATTGTACCCTAAATCTAACATTAACTGTACCCTAAACTTTAACCTTAACTGTACCCTAAACTTTAACATTAACTGTACCCTAAACTCTAAACTTAAGTGTAACCTAAACTCTGCCCTTAACTGTATCATACACTGTAACCTAACTCTAACCTTAACTGTACCCTAAACTCTAGCCTTAACTGTAAACCCTAACCATAGGCCTAGCCCTAAACCATTGACAACATCTGGTATTTTGTATGTAATCAAACATTTTAAAACAGTTGTATTTATAATCATGTTATCTACAGATTAGCAAAAGATACTTCATTCCTTCATTATGATAAAATTCATCTCTCTTCATTGAGATTCATCTCCAGTGTGGAGACACTTTCATTATGTCACACCTTTCTTATGTTGCTCATTTGATTGCACCTAATCAGTATTATAGCTTTTTTTTTTTTTTTTTCAAATAATTTTCATAAAATTGACAAAATCTTATACTGGGGAAAACAGAAATTACGCTTGAAAAAAAAAAAGAAAAAAAAAAGTTCTGCTACAATTAATAAATGTGTACTTATATTCTTTTTCTAAAAGAAAAGATGCAGTCAGGCAGTAACTTTCTAGTTTTTTTTTTTTAATAATCATGTAACAAAATTGCATCCATAACTTTACTTCCATCCCAGTTCCGTCATATGCAGAATTTGCTTGTTGCTGTCAGGTCAGTTTTCTACAACTTATACAGTTTACCTTTTAACACTGGTTGTCTGGCAGCCAGGGTTGGATTTGCTACATTATGTTAATAATACTCCACACAAACCAGTGATGAGTTCATTTTTAGTCAACATATATTTCCTGTCATATGAGATGGTGAGGTTGCTTCATGTTCTGAAAGATTCTCTATGTCTGCAGACCTTAGTAATTAGTTTTTTTTTTGGTTTTTTTTTGTTTCTTCATACACATATTAGTGATAAATTGAGTAAATTTGCAGGAAACAGGAAATGTCAATTCCCCTATTGAGCTAGATTTGTGATACTTGTATTTCATTTTTTAAAATTATATGCATAACAGGGTTCATAGAATCAACTTGAAAATGTAGTACAGAGGGGTATATGTGCTACCTTAGTTAGAACAGGGATGGCAAATCCAAAGTATATGTTTCAAGAATGATATGCAAACTGATTCCTTTTTTTGAGCACATAAAATTGCTATTGGTACTTCAAAGTTTCTTTTTATAACAATTTAGACAATTTTGGCATTCATCCCCAATAAGTTTTGCCATCCCTGTGAACTAGAATGGCACATTAAATGAGATGAATATAGAGGAACATTTGAACTATAAAGACATTATTGTGATCCTGATGTTGATCAGTTGATGTAATTTAACATTTACTCATACAATTTTGACAGCAGTTGTTGAAATTTAGTTCAGTGTCAGATTTTTTCCAGCAATATGTGAACTTAAAAGATGAATGAACTAAGCACAATTTCCATTTAATTGTTAATAAATAATAGAAAATGTTTTGGAAACATTGAGAGTCTCAAGTATGTGCAGTATGATAAATTAAGCAGTATGATGATGATAATGATGATGATGGTGATGGACATCAGAGTTTTTGTGTCCTCCATTTTACAGATGGCTCCAGAGTGAAAATACCTTCAACATTTGTTGGCTGGCAGTCGGGGATGGTTTTGCAACAGTATGTTAGTAATGCTACACAACAGTAAGTCTGACTTCTGCACGGTGAATTTCTAGATTGTTTCTATTTTTGTTTTTTTAAACTTTCTTTGTGCCTTTTTTTTTTTTCACAACCACACTGCACATAGTTACCAGAACAATGTGATAAGTGCAGCATATTTTGTAACCTGGAACAAATGGCAAAAGAGCAAAATCTTATCATTCTGAGAAGTGAGATGTCATCATTTTCAGTTCAAGCAGACAAGAATCATTAGTTTATGACACATATTCTATGAGAAAATATAATCTGAGCTGGGTTTTTTTTCGATCTTAATCATTTATAGTGCATCGTTTGATTGAACGGTAAATACTATACAGAACATATGATTTAATCTCCTAACAAGCAATGTCAGAAACACTGGTTACAGGATACAGGACAGAAATGATGGGCATCATATGTCTAGGACAAAGATAATCTTAGACACTGTGCTTCTAGGACAGTGATAATCTTGGACACTGTACTTCTAGGACAATGATAATCTTGAACACTGTGCTTCTAGGACGGTGATAATCTTGGACACTGTGCTTCAAGGGCAGTGATATTTTTTGGCACTGCTCTTCTAGGACAGTCAAAGACTCAAACTAATGATCTTGGGCACTGTGTTGCTAGGACAACATTAATCTTGAGCACTGTAATCTTTGGTACTGTGCTTCTAGGACAGCCAGGAACAGTAATGATCTTGGGCACTATGCTGATAAAGCAATGGTAATCTTGGACTCAGTTTCTAGGACAATCTAGATTAATGATCTTGGGCACTGTACTTCTTGCACAAAGCACAATCACACTAACCAGTATAACTTTCAATGGAAATCTGCTTAAATTAACTCTTCCTGTGCCATTGTCGCGATAGTGAGAACTTCTGGTTACTGAGTTGCATGCCATATTCGTTATAGTGACATTTCATTTGTTTCAATAAAACAACCGGTGTAACATTTAGATTATACATATTTCGTCCGTGTTTCCGGTGACACTTTTCAAAATGGTGAAAGAGTGCTTAGTTACAAGTGATGCCAAGCAAGAAAAAGGAAGGGAAACAGAAATTTTTCAATTTTTGATGATGTAGATAGAGATGTGGACATGGCCTTTGACCACCCCACTGCTCTTGAATGTATCCAAAGTAGATCTAGACATATTAGACAACTGGAGAAGTAGGTAGGAGGTTATTTCAGACATTAATTTAGCGAGAATGCAACATAGAATCAGAATACAAGATCGACAGGTAGATCTAGACATCTCAGATGGTAAGTAGGTGCAGATCTAGACCTAGCCGATGGTGAGCTGGGCACAATTATTGTCTAAAAACATCACATTACTTCGTTTTTCCTAAAAAACTCTGCATTTATGAAATTTTCTTACATTTAGTTATACTTTGAAACATAATAAGTACACGGAAGTACACAGAAATACTGTTTTCCATTCCATTTTACAACTATGCCCCCTGTACAGATCAAGACCCGCGCTTTTATTCCAGCACCAACTGAACGTCCGCGTTTCTTCCTGTGGCACGGGAAGAGTTAATGCAAAGATTCTTCAGATCTACAGTAAAGGCCACCATCATCATTCTTGTCAAAGGAATCAGTAAACATACATGATTTGCAGCTACTGCATTTGATAAACTAATGAAAATGGCATGAGATAACAGAAGATTAAGACTGAAGACAAAAGTTTTGATTTATCAGACCTGCATGTTTAGCACACTCATAAATGAGTCTGAAACATGGACAAAACAACACACATGAAATTATGAAATGATAGTGGGATGACCCTGCAAGGCTTCATGACGTAACTACATAATAAGATGAAAAACAAAACATATCTTCTTATCATTGTGATCAACACACAAAAATTTTGTATAAAACTGACAAATATGATTTTCAGCACTTTAAAAATAATTAAGAGATTACATGAAAGCTGTTGAAAAATCTGTTTCATGTATATGTTTTGTTTCCTTTTAAAATGGGCACATCTCTCATGTATCAGAAATCATTGTTTTGTTTCTGGTCAAGGCACCTCAGTCATCCAGATGTTGAAATGGGTATCTTGCTCCCTATAGGGCCTGGGAAGGAAAAGCAGCCAGGCTTGTCCACATCACCTTCTAGTCTGTTGACAGGTCAAGGAAATATGCACACTAACACCCCCAGGTCCTCTATGGCATGATAGGGCCACTGTTATCTTTTTATTTTAGAAACAGTTTCTTTGTAAGCGCCTAGAGTAAAATCAGAATGTTCTTCAAGTACAGAGTCCCAAGTAAAAAATTAACACAGTAATTCATGGACCGTCCTTTTGGGCTTATAAAGAAGGAACTAAATATATGCACACTCTTATAAATACACACACCCAAGGTTAAATACATTATACACAACAGCTGCAAGCAGAGCAGCAATGGTTGGACAGCTGGACCAGCAACCCAGATGGAAGATCCTTATATACAAGTACATACTTGCCAGATCCTGAAACCTGGGACCACATCAATAGCTTATGTCGTAGAGACCAATACACAGCCTTCAGGTTGCGAACAAGACACATCACCCTCAATAAGCATTTATACAAAGTGACCACTGACCAACACCATACTGCATGCACTGCAACAGACAAAAAGAAAAAAACTGGTATGCACCATATGCTGGACTGCAGTGCACTGAACGATCTTCGGAAGAACCTGTTACCACTCCTCCATGTCCAACATTCTATGTGAAGATATAGAGCAGCTGAAAAAAGACTTGTACATTCCATTACCTGGCACAAGGGGGAAAAAGGTGAAAACCCATAAACCCAGGGATCTGAACAAATCAAAGTCATACACACTCAAGCAAAGTTAGTTATGTTACTTGTTTTACCATATTGCCATACCCAGCTGTTTTGGTGAAACAGCAGTGAACCTAATGGCTAATGACAAAGCTGCAGGTGAAGATGAAATAACAGCCCAAATGTTAAAAGCTATTAACAGTGACAACATGAGCCAGCTACAGAGAATGTTTAATAACGTTTGAAAAGAAGAAAAGGTCCCTTTTAAATGGAAGAAAAGGAATCATTGTTAAAATGCAAAAAAAAAAAAAAAAGGCAACCTTAGTGACTGCAGAATTGGAGAGGAGTGTCAGAAGTATTTTGCAAAGTTATTCTGAGTAGAATTAAAGATACAGTGGATGCTGCAGTGAGAGAAGAACAAGCAGGATTTCAAAAAGGGAGAAATTGTCTTGACCAGATCTTTAAGAATAAAGAAGAACATATTGAAAAGCAAAAACCATTAATCCTGAACTTCATTAAAAAGGCATCTGATAGCATACATAGAGGTTCATTGTGGAGAGTTTTAAGAATATATGGAATATCATATAAAATTGTCAACATCATTAAGGATCTCTACAATGGATATGTTTGTGCAGTCAACACAGAAGAAGGAATGAGTGAACGGTTCTAGATTGAAACAGGGATGTATACTTTTGCAGTCAGCACAGAAGAAGGAATGACTGAATGGTTCCAGATTGAAACTATCTCCTTTGCTTTTTGTAATTGCCATAGACTTCATAAGGAAAAAATGTTGCACAGGTAAAATGGGCATTGATTGTACTCAAATAGAAGATGTTGATTTTGCAGATGACATAACTCTTATCATTGACAATGTGAATTCAGTGCAAGAAAAAACAGATACCCTGTCTTCAATGGCTAGCAAAATAGGTCTTGAAATTAACAAGGAAAAAAAAAACAAAGATAATGAAATTCCTATTAATCAAAAAGCAAAAATATACATAGAAGGAATAGCTGTTGAAGAGGTACTTGTACACCATTTTGCATACCTTGGCAGCTACATAGACCAGGATAATGACATCAGAAAGGAAGTTAGAATTGCTAAAGCCAGCATTGACCTTCAAGAATCTTGAGAACATTTGGCACTCAAAAGTTATAAGCACAAATATTAAGCTAAAATTATTCAATTCAAATGTAATATTCACCATCATTTATGCATGCAAAAGCTGAAAAAACAACTAAAGAAACAAACAAGACTCTTTTGAAAACAAATGCTTAAAAAAAATACTCGGCATAAAGTGGAACAAATTCAAGAACAGCGCAGGTATAAGGCAGATGAGCAAACAACAACTTGTCTCATGGGTGATAAAAAAAAGTAGATGGACATATGCCAGTCACATGATGAGATGAAGCAGTCAGAGAATCCCAAAACATGCTATCAAGTGGAACACAACAGGCAAAAAAAAAAAATAGGTCAACCACATGAAACTGTAATGAGGACATTGTTAAGAGAGGCCAAATTAGTAGGCATAAAATCCCTTGATGAGGTTGAAAAGCTCACTGAAAACTGGAAAATTTGGTGAACTACCATGTAAGCCCTATGTGACATTAAACGGCACAAGAATGCTGTAAGATGTAAGATACCCAACTGCTAAATCTAAGTATGGATAAGACACAGTTATGTTGCTTGTTTTCCAATATTGCCAAACCCAAGTGCTGAATCTAAATATAGATGATGATACTTGACAAGTCATTTGTAAATCAACTGAACACCATCTTCCTAACAGAATCATTCTTTATTAATAAATTAGTGTTGATCAGTAGCATTAATTTCTTCAGTGTACCAAGATATCCATTAAATGAACAAAGTAAACATTTTTGTTGTTGTTTGCTATGGGATTAACAATGGTTTAATAATGTGCTAATATTCTTCAGGAATTACATCATCAAAATACTGGAGCCTGATACAATAGACTTTGGCAAGTACCTATGGCCATTCATTCTGGTCATGATACTTTGCATTCTTGTGGCCTTGATGGTTTTGGTGAGTGTTTTTAACTCTTGTTTGCACATTCTCTGCAGGGATTTTGTCATCGAAATCATTGAGGATGAAGAAGACCTCAGATTGTACCTTTGGCCTTTTGCTGTAGTGGTTGGTGTATGTTTTCTTGTCTTCCTGGTTTTTCTGGTGAGTGAATTTGTCTTAATAAAAAAAAAAATCATGTTTTTCCGTCAGACAGTCACATCTCCCTTTATTCTTTAAATGTGCATGTACTGAGTGCAGACTCCACACAGATGTTGGGCATTTCGTGGTCCAAACAGACATTGTGCTCTGTATAAAGAGCTGTGTAGTAAGTAGTAGCAGTTTTGTCTTCAATTTTCTCATTGGAAAGTGAGACTAGTATGCTATACAAGTCTTGCTCTATGCCTGTCTCTTGCTCTTGTTGCAGTATAGCTCACACCTACTCTACCAAGTTTCACCTGCAATTGAACTGATGAACACAGAGACACTTGAAGCCAGTGTTGTGCTCCTCATAATAATTGCAGTAAGAAAACTGCCCTCCAGTTTGACAAGCTGGAGACTAGTTGCCCGGTCAAGACCATGTATCCTTATGTGGGAGAACGGTTCCATAATGAAGTGTAAGAACATTAATCTGTTAAAAGGACAACCTGAAACAGGAGGCAGTGGGCATTCATGTGCTAATCTTAATAGGTGCACTTTGATGGAAGTATGTAGCCTACCACACATTCATAGACACACAAGAAGAAAACATTCTTGATATTCCACATCTTATTGGAACCTCAGGGGAGGTGCTGGATATTCCATCCTTGTAGGAGCTCCCTTAGAAATAAAGACCAGAGAATACAGTATCCCAGTTGTTGGTGACCTTAATCCATAAAGTTGGATATGAAATCAAGCCTGTTAGTATGGATGTGATCAAAAAGAGACAGATGTTTTTATTAGATTATTTCACTGCTGGCGAGATTCTTCAGCTGTCGTGCGTGGAGCGGTGCTCCTCCTGGCCAATGAAGAAAGGTGCAAATGGGGTTGCCGCACAACACCACTGCGGAAAAGGTGGTAGAAAAGATCAAGTGAAGCAAACAGTCAAATCACGGCATCTCTGGTTTTGAGGTCGGCCACGTCCTAAGTGCACTCATATCGGGTGAAATGCCTGAACCGGCTTAACCCAGAGGTTAAGACACTGCTGGCGAGACTCTTCGGATGCCGCGCGTGGAATGAAGCTCCTCCCGGTCAAGGAAGAAACTGCGGAAAAGAAGTAAGGGTTGCTGAGTGGCACCAATGTGAAAGGGTGAAGGAAAGGATAAAGTGAAGTTTAATCGGTATGTCCAGTAGTATCGCTGCGAGAGGTACACTTACCACGCCGCCTCTGGTCTAGAGGCCGGCCACATCCGAAATACACCTACACTGGTGAAATATGCCTAAACTGGCTCACACCAGGGGTGAAAGCTGATGGCTAAGCATGTCACGCCACCTCCACTTTAGAGGTCGGTCACGTCCCAAACACACCCATACTGGGATAATATACCTAAACCGGCTCAACCCAGGGGTGGAAGCCACTAGTGGCGAGGATTCGTCCTCCTGGACAAAAGCTCCATCCTGGTCACAACTAGGAAGGGTAGCAGCCACGACCACAAAATGCTGAAGTCGGAGACACTGGACCAGGGCAGTCTAGATAGGCAACTACCTCTCACCCGGCGGGGATGTTTGCATATCCTACTCACGCTGAGGTTTTCCACTGAGAAAGTCCAACACTGGACTGGATGGACAACCACCTCTAACCTGGTGGTGATACTCGGGTATCTCAAAGCACGTCGAGGTTTTCCGGTGAGAAAATCCAACTCTGGCCTGGGTGGGCTACCACCTCTCACCCAGTGGGGATATACTGATATCCAAAACACGTCGAGGTCTTCCGGTGAAAAAGTCCAACTCTAGACTAAACTGATGCAATGAAAACCACGGTGTCACGCAATTCCACTTCTGATACCCACCAAGAATACAGGCTCAAGCACTGTGATACTCTGAACCTCTTGTGGTCCTCTCGGGGATCTCGTGTGGTCCTTTTGGGGAGTTAGGAGACCACGGGACTTAACGAGGACCACAGGCATAAACTCAGTAGGATCACAGGGCGGTCTTGGTGGTAGAAGCGAATGAGGAAGATTATTTCTCCACACTTTCACTATCAAGAAGTGTCAAGAATAAGTCTTCTGCTATGCTGTATAATAATACACACACACACACACACACACACAAAAACAGCTTTCTTGTAAAAAATAGACAAAGCTGAATTCCAGAATAAAATTGTAGAATTGCAAGAAATATTGAAATAGAGCCTTTAATTTTAAACAAATTCAAGGTGATGGACTTGTATCTACTCAGAAAATAAGCATAGCAGTATATGTTATTTCTGTCTATTTGACAAAATTGTTTCCAGAAGCTGGTATTTCCAGTTTTTCATTGACATTCAAATCCATTAATCTGTCTAGAAACAGTAATGCATTAGAAGCTTAATCTTTGGTATTTTTTTTGTCTTTCACTTGGCCTGTCTAATTTAAATCATAGCCTAATTTTTATGAACCAATGAAACAGATTAATTATCTGGTTTCTTTTATATACAAAATTCGGAAGATTATCCATTTCAAGTAGATAAATTGGCTTGTTTTTCCATTTACTTCACCATTTTAACTCATGGATTTTAAAAATATGAGCACATATACAGTGGTATCTCGGTATACGAAAATAAGTCCAACTTGATGTATGTCCTGTTTGGACGCGAAAAATTTTGTTTGGAATACGACTCGAGTTTGATGAGTCACGATTACATGCACTACCCTTGTTTACCTCTTACGAGACAATGCTGTGACTTCCCATAAACGTCTGCACGCCTGTTGCTACTATTCCGTAAACAACTCGCACTATAACTCTAAATTTCCATATGATTTTGTGTTGTTTTTTTTTGCGTAAATTTTTTGTAAATTCGTTACCAATGAGTTTTAAGAAAGTTGATGAGAAGAGTCAAGCAACAAAGAAAATGGTTAGGATCACCATGGAGGTGAAAAAAAGAGATGGCATGTGTATCTGGGACTTGGCTATTGCATACCGTATGCCGAGAACGGCGGTATCTACGATTGTGAAAAATGAAGACGCTATTAAATCGGCTAACATTGTGAAGGGGGTGAAATCGATCACCAAACAAAGATCAGAGACATTAGGGCACTGTAGTAGGGACCTGACAGAAGAAAATAGACAGAAAAGATAGAAATAAATTTGGTAAATTTTCATTTATGTGCAGTATATATTTCACCCACTACATTTGTATTTTAGTATTAAACAGTGTTATAATAATAACAATAGGATTTTTTTTTAAAAGAACAGATGAATTATTTTCCTTTATTTCTTATTGGAAAAGTTCGTTTGGTATACATCCAGTTTGGTACAAGTCCAAGGATCTGGAACAGATTAATGACTTATACTGAGGTACCACTGTATATTTAATTCCACTTATTTTACAATTATTTACCACATTTTATAATAGGGTACAGGAATATTTCCTTTTATTTTACTTGTCAAACATAGACTTAGTGCATACCACAATCTTTGTCTCTTTGTCTTCATTGGTCTTGCTAGTTTAAAAAAAAAACTAATCAATTCGATTGTTTTTTTCTTTTAGCTCGTGAAGTTCTTGAGAGATCGTGCAACTCAGAGATTGAATCGCTTGTCCAGGAAACATCTGAAGAAAATTCCTGTTCGCAAGTTCAAGAAAGGTATGATAATGATATACGAGGGGTGATTGATAAGTTCTCAGCATAAGGTACAAATACTTGAAACACATAGTTGATATTAGGTGCATTTGTAGATCAGGTTAATGTAAGATTAAACACTAAGTTTCCGGAAATTAACTGCAACCAATTTTTTTTTACAGGCTACTGAATTGGTAAGGGGTGGCAGAAATTGAGAAAATTAATAAAATTTCTCATCAAGCAGCCATTCGCTACCTCTGCTTCAAAGGCTTATCATCGAAGGAGATCCATGAGGATATGGTAGAGACTCAAGGAGAGAGTGCCCCTTCTTACAGCACAGTGAAGAAATGGGCAGCTCAATTCAAACATGGAAGGGAGAGTCTGGAAGATGATCCCCATCCAGGAAGACCAAGAATGGTAACCAGCGATGAAACCCACTGGCAGAATCCATGACATGATAATGGAGGATCGACGACTAATTGAGCGGTACATTGCTACTGAGTTGGGCATCTCCCAGGAACGTGTTCATGCCATTATTCACAGTGATCTTCAAATGACAAAGGTCTCTGGTCAATGGGTCTCGAAACTTCTTGGAGCTGATCACAAATGACAGCATTTCAACATGTGAAGAGACAATCTTGGCCGTTTTTCTGCAGATCCTAAAAAGCGTCTTCAGCAATTTGTGACTATGGATGAGACTTGGGTTCATCATTTTCAACCAAAAATCAAAGAACATTCAAAGCAGTGGAAACATCATGGATCCCCACCTCCAAAGAAAGCAAGGGTGGTTCTGTCTGCAGGCAAAGTGATAGCTTCCATCTTTTGGGATTCAGAAGGTGTGCTATTGGTAGGCAGAACGGTCACTGGGGCTTATTACGCTAATCTTATGAAGCAGCTGCAGGTCAAACGGAAGGAAAAGTGTCAAGGGAAATTGATGAGAGGAGTCATCTTTCATCAAGACAATGCTCCACCTCACAAGTTGGCAGTGGCAATGGCTGCCATCCATTTATGCAGCTTCTTGAACATCCTCCTTATTCCCCAGATTTGGCCCTTTTGGACTATTACATGATTACCAAACTCAAAAGGAGCTCACTGGTCGCAAATTTGCTTCAGATGATGACGTCATTCATGCTGTAGACCACTTTCTACTGGCACAAGATGCTGACTCTTACAAAGAAGGGATCCGTATGCTCCAGGATCGCTGGACTAAGTGCATAAACTTGCAAGGGGACTATGTTGAGAAGTAACCCAAAAAAGTTGTCCACAAATAATCTGTTGTACCTTATGCCGAGAACTTATCAATCACCCCTCATATTTCTAGTGAAAACTGAAACTTTTTTTCATGAATACTTACTTATTAGTGATAATGTAAGTCATGGAACTTGAATGTAAGCTTCGTTTATGGGACTTTATCCTGGAAGGGATGTACTTGTATGACTGCATAATAGGTTGGTATTCATTCATTTGCATGTCCCTTGTGGATCTTTGCACTCCTGTAGGCCTCTTGGTTGTGAGCAAGATGGCCTGCTGCTGATGCATCCAGTAAGTTGGGATATGTATTTGAAAAATCTATCTTACTACATTAACATAAGTCTTTTGTAACACACTCAGAGAGACAGGCAGAATGGAGGACTGCTTAGACTGAGAGCTGGGAGTACAGACTGGCACAGCCAGGAAAGAGAGGCGTACTGGATGCAAAAGGGGACTTCTCATCCAACTCGGTACAGGCACTATCAGTCACAAGACGCTGATGAATATGTTGAGGGGGAGAATCTGAGCTCTTTTGGACATGTCTGGAGCACTGTTCCCTCTAAGCTGCGCAGTCATGTACAGAAAAAAAAAATCATGCTGCGCACAAAATTTCTGGAGCTGCGCAAAAAAGAAAAATGAAACTGCTAGTTTTATTTTCCAGTTTCCAGATGTTACTCCATGCTATAATTGCGATCAAGAAAAATACAATGATGGTCCATGTTTTTCCTTTACTGTTTCTTTCTTGTTGAGAATTACTTTGGATCAGATGTTTCAACTGGTCTTTTATCGCATAGTTTAAGTAGTACTGTAGCAGAATCGTGACGAGGCAAGTGGGCACATAGAGAATAGAGGGTAATTAAAATAAACAGGCAGATGAATTTCCACTGCGTCGTGGAAAAGGAGAATGTCCATTGAGCTGCTCAGGTGTGCAGATTAATCTTGGTAACTAATACCAGACATCATGACCAGCAACATTAGAGCTATCCTTTTTCATACCAGTAACTGAAAAGTACAGCAGGTTTATCCTGTTATTAAATATACAGGCCTTTACAGTGTGTGTGTGTGTGTGTGTGCGTGCATGTGCACACAATATTTTTTTGCACGTGAGCTGAACATTTTGCACACAGATCATAAACCCTTAGAGGCAACATTGGTCTGGAGTCCAGTGATGATGACCCAAACCATAAACCATGAAGTCTTTGGAGGTGAACAGTCAGCACAAAGACCATTCGGGGCGACAGAGTTGGGGCTTATCAGCAAGAATTTCAGAGAAGTTAAATGAATAATGAAAAAAAAAAATTAGAATGTAATTGTATGAGATGTGATACTGTGCATCATTTTTAGTTCCCAGTTTTGTGATGAAAATAGAAACATAAATATATCATGTATTTGGAAGCAATAATAAATGTATTTAACCCCAACACAGGAGACTACTATGATACTTGTGCCATTTGTCTGGATGAATATGAGGAAGGGGAGAAAATCAGAGTTCTCCCTTGTGATCATGGTAAATATAATAATAATTTGTACTTCCGAGAATCTTCTCTCTGACATATTCGTTTATCTCTGAACTCAATCAGTTGTGCTTCCTTGGACATAAAGTCTGAAATTTGGCATGATGGAACTTTTTCGTCTTAAAAGATAGTTTGATACAGATTTTAGGAGCTTGGAACTTGCTTAGTATATGAGTGATTAGTATAATTTTTCTGAATAGCTTCTCTTGTGACTGCTGTTACTGGATTTGGAAATTGTAGATTCTCAGCAGTTATCACAACTGTCTCATCCGACATCTCTGATAATTTTCACACCAGCAGTATCTGTTACTCTGATGTCTTATAAATTTTTTGCACTCAAAAAAATATATCGGATTTTTTTTTTGGGCAGTTTCCCTTATTAAGACTCCTTTCATGTCTTTCCATGTTATTTGTCTTTATCATTGTTTCTGTCATCACGTTTGAAGTCCATTATGTTCTGTTGTGCATGTACAAATCTTCATCATATTCTTTCCATTTTTATGTGTGGTCTTTCTCAAGCCCTTTATCATTAACACAGACACACAATACACCCCATACCCTTGCACTGCATTTTCTCGTAATTTTTGCGTATTTTCCACTTTTCTGTTTTCATATATGTTTATTTTCAACTTTTATGTTTTTATATGTACAATATTTATTTTCTACTTCTCAGTGTTCCTCCATGTTCTCACAGCCTTCTCAGCATACATGTATACTAAGATAAGGGAACATTTCTCCCAGCTTACAGAACTCAGTTTTCATGTCTCTTCCTCCATGTTCTCACAGCCTTCTCAGCATACATGTATACTAAGATAAGGGAACATTTCTCCCAGCTTCAAGTTCAGGACAAAACTCAATTTTCCAGATTCCAGAAGTGGAAAATCTCTAACATGTTGTTGAACAGGAGGAGTGTGGAGTGGACAATGTGCGTGCGTGGTGGTTTTATTTGGGGGGGGGGGGAAATGGGGTGAGAGATTTTGTTGAAAAAAAAAGCATTCACATTTTTTAAAAAATGCTTTTTCACATTGTTCAGGTTTGCAGATAGCTCTGTCAGTAGATTTTGTGACCTTTTTCATTGAACCTTTCCATTCTTCTCTCTCTCTTTTTTTTTTTTTTTGTAAAAACATGGATCAGACATGAAGTAAACATTAATCCAAAATCACCTGCTTCTGTTCTCTCATTTTTAAGATTATACTGAAAGTTTAAAGAAAGAGAGAAAGGCACTGAAGCTTCTACAGGTAGAAATTTGAACAAGATTTCAGAAAAGAAGAAACTGAAGATTAATCTATCACTAATTAAAGAAAAATGTAACAGATTGGTTTTAATGATGGTGAAACAGATATTATTGCATTCAGTTTCACATGATCCATAAAGCATTATTTCTGTTCAGTGTATCACATGAAGTGTATTGATCCGTGGCTGACCAAGAACAAAAAAACGTGTCCGGTGTGCAAGCGGCGTGTCATCCCCAATGATGCAGAGTCTGGCTCAGAAGCAGAAGATGGACAGCCAGCTGCAGGAGGCTCAGAGAACACCCCGCTGCTGGGGAGGGATTCGAGACAGTCGCATGGCAGCATGTCAGAATCTGGTGCAACTAACAACGCCTTGGATGCAGCACACCAGAATCACATTCAGTTTGACAGTGAGTGACACATGCTTTTTTTTTTCTTAAATGATTCTAATATGTAGATCTTTTTACATCGCCTTCATTGATCAGATATACACAAGGTGTGATTGGAAATTTTCTGCACCAAAACTGCTGTGCCTAAACTTGCTGAAGGGATTAACTCTTTCCATGCGTATGGTCGAATTTTCGACACTTCCAGTGGTCCCAGGCTACCGTATGGTCAAAAATTCGACAATCATTGTTCCATTAAAACAGGCGGTGTAACATTTATATTGTCCGGATTTCGTCCGCGATTCCGGTGACACTTTCAAAATGGAGAATGCGTGCCTAGTTACGAGCGATGCAGAGCGAGAACAAGCACACGAAGCATGGAAATTTTTCAATTTTTGACGATGTAGATAGGGGTATGGACATAGCCTATGGCCACCCCGCTGCTCTTGAATGTTTTCTAAGTAGATTTAGACATATTTAGACGACTGGAGAAGTAGTTAGGAGGTTATTTCAGACATTCAGTACGCGAAAATGCCATATAGAGTCACAATACGAGATCGATAAGTAGATCTACACATCTTAGATGGTAAATAAGGGTAAGAAGCGCGAATCTGGACCTAGCCGATGGTGAGCTGGCCACATTCAGTGTCTAAAAACATCACATTACTTCTTTTTTCCTAAAAAACTCTGCATTTATGACATTTTCATTCATTTAGCTACACTTTGACACATATTACATATACGGAAGTACATGGAAACACTGTTTTCCATTCCATTTTACAACTATACCCCCTTACAGTCAAGACTCGCGTTTTACTCCCGCACGCAACGACACGTCCGTGTTTCTTCCTCCCGCACGGGAAGAGTTAATTGAACGTCACGTGACAGTTCTACCATGTTGTGTGTATCGGTGTGCCAGGTGATGCAGAGCTAGGCTTACATAAAGACCCGTGCCATTCATTTGTTGAAGTCATGCACTTGTTGTCTGGCCATTTTCAAGATAGATGTAAAAATGGAGCTGTGATTTTGCATCAGATTTTGTATGAATCTGAGACAGAGAGAACAAGAAACGTTGGATAAGATTCGACAAGTGAAAACTTAAATATTTTGGACACATTATGAGAATTTAGAGAAGACCTTATTGGAAGGACACATAATGGGAAAAAGAAAGAGAGGAAGACCAAGGTGAAGATGGCTGCAAGACATCGTTGATAATCTGCAAATGGATGCATCAACAGCAGGGCATCTTGCTCACAACCGAGAGGCCTATAGGAGAGCTGTTAGG
This sequence comes from Achatina immaculata, assembly GCA_009760885.1. NCBI lineage: Eukaryota > Metazoa > Mollusca > Gastropoda > Stylommatophora > Achatinidae > Lissachatina > Lissachatina immaculata. The sequence continues at coordinate 15,096,512 of CM019694.1, forward strand.
GAGGCAAAGTTCTGCAAGGCACATGCAAATGACTGACTGACTTGACTGAGCTAGATAGTTTATCTCTGAACCATGTATAAAATTAGTTTGTTCATGCATGAGAGAGGACACATTTTAAATTGTCTTTATTTGCCAGACTTTAGCCCCGTGGCTTGTTTCTGTTCTAAAAATGTTTAATGAAGCTGAAAGGGTGTCATTTTTATGATATTAAGAACATCCAGCCAGAAACACAGGTGGTGCTCAACAGCCTCAGCAAAACAGGTGTCCAGGTAGCACTCCAGCAAGGTGCATCCATGTGCAAGGGAACTACTATGATGGTGCCCAGTAGGAGCTATGATTAGTTTTTACTTATTTATAGAACCAGTCCAGAAAATTTCTGATATATATCTTGTATGGTTTATATAATGGAGATGTCCTGCATATCAGTATTCAATGTGAATTTTTAATTTTGTGGATGGCCAGAAGTGAACAGTTGATAGAAACAAGACTGGTCACTAAAAGCATGAATATGAAAGTAATGCTATAATTAGTACTAGAAATTAAGTTTTTTATTTGTAATCTTTCACAGCTGTAGAAATTTGCCACTGTGGTGAGTACTGGTTGGAAATATCAAGTTTAATACATTAGATTCCTACTAACTGGACCATGTTGGGAGTATTATATATTTAAGAAACAAGGAACAGGCTGTGTAGCAACATTACTCATGCCTGTTACACTCATCAGAATGTGTTGGTGAGACACATGGTATTTCTTCTTCTACAACGTCTCTAATGATCAGTCACCTGTTGGTGAATCTAAATAATCTTTTTGTTGAACTTGGGAATTTAAGGACCTGCGTTAGGGTGTTTTATCATCTTTGGCTGAAGTTATGTTTTTAGCCACATGTGGTCTGACACAGAGTATCTTCTCCAAAAGCATTTTTCAAAATTGAAGTGTTTCTGTCAGTGCTTTCCCAAGTTTTAAACGAAATTTCATACATGCACAAAAACAGCTCTTTGACCAGATCTGCCCAAAAAAAATCCCTGTGATTAAGAAAATTCTATTACACAAAAGCTATATCATATGAAAGAAATGAATTATCCAAACTCAGTAATAGTCAACAAACAAAAGATGACCACATTACATCATGTTACTTGTATCTCATGCCAGATTTTGAGATGCTTGCTTAGGCCAGGTACTTTTTTTGTTAAAAAAAAATATTTATAAAATATGGTATGAGAGAAGGCAGCCTACTGCAGTTATTGCAGTCGCTCTAACTTTCTCATCCTTGTGTTCCTTCTTGTACATGTGCATGCATACATTTTGTATTGGTGGATGATGTCAAAACAATTATTTTCTGTTTCAGGGGATAATGAGTCATGTGAAGGTGAGGACAACAGCTCACACTCAGACACAGAGCATGGAGCAGTGGGAGGTGAGGGTGTCTCAAACAGACATCGCCACCATCAGACAGCCTTGATTCAAGCCGTGCAAACTCAGGACAACATGCAGGATGCTGACACTGTGAGAGAGTCCAAGAGAAGGAACCAGGCAAGATTGGAGGAGGAGGAGGAGGAAGCAGCAGACACATTATTAGTTCCTAAGTCCAGATCAGAACGCAGAGAACGGAAAAAGCAACGGAAGAGTAAAAGCAAGAAATCTGAAAACAGGAGGAGGTCTCAAGATGGGGAGGGGACATTGCAGGAGACTGGAGCACAGGATAATGAAGCTTTGAGAAACATAAGCCAAGGGGCAGACCTGAGCTTTGGCGCCACGGCCGAAGAGAAGGCAGATGATGCTCAGACGAGAATCACGGGGGAAGGTGGGCATGAGGCTTATGTGAACCAAAGCTACTCCGATGATGGTGAGGTTGTGGTTCCAGGGACAGCTAAAAAATGTGAAATGAATGAGGTTGTTTAAGTCATGCAGGTCCTACTACTCTTCCTCGGCTTCTGTACCCCAATTCATATTTGTAACCTAACAAATGCACACATCTGCTGACCAATATATGACTGTCATATTTTAAATTTGTAACTGCAGAGCATGATACCAAATTATTTACTTCATTTTTTATTATTATGCTCATAATTGTTAACCTGTGAAATAAATGGGCAACAATATGTTATTTTAATCCTTGAAATGAATAGAATAGAATGTTTATCTCTGTCATTCATATTCTTGTAAGTGCAATTCTCTGTGTTAATATACAGTTGTTATGTGGTACATTTTTTTTTTGGTCTTCCATCTGTTTTGTATATACTTATACTGGATTATCTAATTTGCATTATTTTAGTGCTCCATATTTTAATTTTTATGCTTTTGTTTGTGAGAGTAGCTCAAAAAAAAATTTAAAAAACAAGATGTCTTACCTAAGAAAATTTATTTTTAAAAAAGTAAGGTAATAAAACATCTTATGTGGTTAGATATAATTTTAGAAATATGATGACCCTGTCACGCCTTAGAGGCCCTTAGGGATATGGTGTTAGTATCCATAATTTTTGTGGGTAAACATGAAAAAATAAATAATCTTACGTAAATGTTTTTCTTGATCAGAGCTCTCCTCACTTTGTGTTAGTTTTGCTTCACTCTGGGCTTCTTTCTCTTCTCCATTTTTGTTTGTTTGTGTGTGCTTAATTCAGTGCACATTCCTTGCTTTCCCACATACATTATTTCTGATTTGTCACAGGTCTCATCTCTCCTTTCTGTGTGATAGTTTTGTTTCCAACAGTTTTTATAAATGATTGTCTCTTGTTTGTTTCCCTATCTCAATGGCAGTACAAATCCAGTTTGAGCATTCATTTCATTTGTAAGTTAAAATAAAGGGAACCTGTGGTTGATATTTATCACAAAACAGCATCTCATCTTCCTTGCCTGCATTCAGGAAACATTCTGTTTGTTTTGTAGTTTTACGTCTCACATTGTAATACTTATTACTGAGTAGTGATTGCTAGGGTTTTATCTTTGCTTCATCCATTGTCTGTTTGTTAAAGGTGAGTAGCTACAGTATTTACAGAGTTTAGTTTTAGTGCTCTCTGATTGTGGCAATACGTGTCTGTCTGTGCTTGCTGCTTTTGTCCGAGATGCTTTCAGCTATAGTTTTTGGCTTTTGAGTCACATGTATGTATAGGTAGGTTTGTCTGTTGAGTCATGCTTATGTATAAATGGTTTTGTCTGTTGAGTTGTGTTTATGTATAGGTAGTTTTTTTGTCTGTTGAGTTGTGTTTATGTGTAGGTGGTTTTTTTGTCTGTTGAGTCATGTTTATGTATAGGTAGTTTTGTCTGTTGAGTCATGTTTATGTATAGGTAGTTTTCATCTGTCGAGTCATATGAATGTATAAGTAATTTTATCTGTTGAGTCATATGTATGTATGTATGGGTAATTTTATCTTTTGAGTCATTAAATATGTACAGGTAATTTTGCCTGAGTCATATAATATATACAGGCAGTTTTCAAGTCAATATAGGTAGTTTATTGAGTCATATACTATGTACAGTTAGTTTTGTCTGTTGAGTCATATGTATATATAGGTAGTTTTACTTCTTATTATAACTAGAGCAGTTAGTCACAGAGTTTCATCTAAAAGTAGTTTTATGAAATGTACTTGAACTAGATACTGAATTAGATTTTCTTTGTATCTCTGAACCATGTATAAAATTAGTTTATTTTATGCCTGAGAGAGGAAGAACTTTAAAAATTAAATTTCCTTTGTCTCTCTCAGCCATATTTATACAAGTTTTGTTTCTTATATTGGAGCCATAAATAAATACATTTTTATTTACATTTACCGCCATGTACTACAGTTTCATGTTTGAGTATGTTTGTTTATTTTTAAATGAGAATTTGTTGCACAATTTCATTGAGTATTTGAAACAGTGTCTGTAAATAGAATACCGCTATTGGCTTTCATGAAAAGATATCTGTGAACTTGTATATTCCAGAATGTTGTTGTTTTTTTTTTTTTTGGATGATGATTTAACCAGTGATATGCTTGAGTTTTGGATGGAAGATTCTGGGGGCATTGTAAACTTTGGAGTAATTTATGCCATAGAAGTTTGTAGTGCCGTAACTGATGTTGAAATGAGAAAGTAAGATGAAAAGTAAGCGTGCATGAAGCAAAAAGTATTCATTATGGCCAACCATAATCGTCACTATCATCATGTTTTATTTTGTCCTTCATGGACCACAAGTCTGCTTTTAAATATTCTGATCTTATGCGGTCCGTTCTCCTTCTGCTCACTTCCCATCTTTTCTGAACTTTTTTTTGTCATTACTTCCCTTGTCAGTCTGCACATATTTTTTCAGTGTTTCTATTTTTGTAAGGCCTTTTGTCTCTCTTCTCCATATGTGATTTTAGCTTCACTCAGTGCTGTCCCTCTTTCTCATTTTATCTTATTTTTGCTTGTCTCTCTCATATGTTATTTCTGCTTCACACAGGTCTCTGCTTTCTCTCTCTCTCTCTCTCTCTCCCCCTCCTTCCCTCCCTTCTTAGTTATTTCTGCTTCACCAAGGGCACTTGTCTCTCTCCTCTTTGTCTGTATGTTATTTCTGGTTCACCAAGGACTCTCTCTCTCTCTCTCTCCCCATGTTATGTCTGCTTCACCTTGGGCACTTGTCTCTCTCTCCCTCTTTCCTTCCCTCTTAGTTATTTCTGCTTCACCAAGGGCACTTGTCTCTCTCTCCATCTTTCCCTCCCTCTTAGTTATTTCTGCTTCACCAAGGGCACTTGTCTCTCTCTCCATCTTTCCCTCCCTCTTAGTTATTTCTGCTTCACCAAGGGCACTTGTCTCTCTCTCCATCTTTCCCTCCCTCTTAGTTATTTCTGCTTCACCAAGGGCACTTGTCTCTTTCTCCATCTTTCCCTACCTCTTAGTTATTTCTGCTTCATCAAGGGCTCTTCTCTCTCTCTCTCTCTCTCTCTCTCTCTTCATATTTTGTTTCTATTTCACTCAGGACTCCTGTCTCTATGTTTGTGATATTTCCACTTCACCCATAGCTCTTGTATCTTTGTCATATTATTTGATCAACCCTCACATTGTATAGACAGTTATTACCTATCTCAGGTATGGCCTGACTGCTTCTGTCCCCTTTCCTCTCACTAACTGAGCATAAATCAGCATAAAGGTTGGGTTGTGGAAAACCTGTTTATATTTTCACAATATTTTCAGCTAATTCTGAGAATAATTATGAGAAGAACAAGGAAAAAGATAAAAATGGAAATAGCAGATGAACAGTTTGGATTTGTTGAAGGAAAGGGAACACACAATGCCATTTATGCTTTACAAACACTAACAGAAAGAGCTTTAGAAGTACAGAAAGATCTCTACTTATGCTTCATTGATTACACCAAGGCATTTGACAAGGTGAAGCATAATGAAATTATTAAAATGCTTGAAGACAATATAGACGGCAAGGATTGTAAAACATCTATACTGGCAGCAAGAAGCAGCAGTTCGAGTTGAAAATACAACTGGAAAATATCAACCTATAAAACAAGGGGTGCGACATAGATGTGTACTATCTCCAGACCTTTTTTCTCTGTATAGTGAGAATATTCTAATAACAATCATCACAGAACCAGGCATAAAAATTGGAGGATACAATATTAACAACCTTTGGTATGCTGACGACACAGTACGGATAGCTGAGAACCAACAAGACCTGCAAAATCTCTTAGATAAAGTCACCAAAGAAAGTGAGCAGAAAGGCCTTACTTTGAACATAAAAAAAAACAGAGACTATGGTTATATCTAAGAAACAGAATCCACCAGCATGCAGTATTAAATTAAACGGAACTATTCTAAAGCAGGTACAGAAATTCAAATACCTTGGAGCAGTAATAACTTCAGATGGGAAATGCAGAACAGAAATTAGGAACAGAATAGGCCAAGCAAAGACTGCATTTCAGAGAATGAGAAACATATTAGCTAACACATCTTTATCAATGAATGTTAGAAAACGAGTCCTAAAATGCTATATTGAACCTATCTTGTTATATGGAAGTGAATCATGGACAATAGGCAAGTCTGCACAAAAATCATTGGAAGCAGCAGAAATGTGGTTTATTAGAAGAATGTTGCGAATCCCCTGGACAGCAAAACTAACTAATGAAGAATGTATGAGAAGAGCTGGAGAGACAAAATACCTTGTCAGAAAGATAAGAGAGAGACAATGTACTTTCATAGGACATGCAGTGAGAAGAGGGGCAATTGAAAATATTATAACAACAGGAAAAATAGAAGGAAGAAGATCAAGAGGAAGACCAAGAGAAATGATACTGGACAGTCTGACGGGATGGTGTGAGAGGAGATCACCAACTGAACTGATGGCCTGCATGAAGGATCGGGTACTCTGGAGAAGCATAATAGCCAACTCCAGTTGGCACGACACCTGATGATGATGATGATGATTTTCACAAATCTGACAGATCCTATGATTTTCTTTATCTTGGTAACATTTGCAGGCTTGTGTCATACCTTAGAATAATTATTACTTTTGTATGTAATGTTGTTGAGTATTCATGGTCATCTTCATATGTTTTCTGATGATTTAAGAATGTTACTTTCTGTCAGCAGTAAGAAATGACATGACATGTTTGTAATAACTATGAATGATGATAGTCATAAGTAAACATGGTTTTATATTAAATTTAATTAGCTATGAGTGCAGATAAATGTGTTCTTCTTTTGCATTCAGTTTCATATGTGTAGCTGTATAGACAGGGAGGCAACTCATCATCATTAGGAGTTTTTCATGTGTACCCCACAGTTTTTCATCCATGTTCTTTTCCTGGGGCCAGGTTTGGGCTCTTAGATCCCTGTAGAGAGAACAGATTTGCAGGATGTATTTTGGGGTCTGGAGACTGTTCTGGCATACACAGAACAAGAGAGAACAGGTTTGCAGGATGTATTTTGGGGTCTGGAGACTGTTCTGGCATACACAGAGCAAGAGAGAACAGGTTTGCAGGATGTATTTTGGGGTCTGGAGACTGTTCTGGCATACACAGAACAAGAGAGAACAGGTTTGCAGGATGTATTTTGGGGTCTGGAGACTGTTCTGGCATACACAGAGCAGTTTGTGTAGATGGGCTTGCTGTCTGTAGTGTCCTATTCAGAACCTGAAAATTTTGGTCTTTTATGTTCTAATTAGCTTTAGAATGGAGTCTTGGGGGGGGGGGGTATCTGATGTCTATTCTGTCTCCATTCAATGCTATACTTTCCATTTATGAGCACAGTTGCTTCTTTTAATGATACTATGTGTTGAAATGTTCTTGTTTGGTGCCAGCTTTAGCAAGTTTATCAGTGGCTTCATTTCCTCCAACCAGCCCAGTGTGCGGGAGTCTCCTGTAGTGCTAGCTTGTTAACTGGTTCAGATGTTCACTCACTTTCTTGCTCAGCTGACCTCTTGATTCATCTTGGATGGTTTGGGAACCAGTCTGCAGTTTCATCAAGAACATGATGAAGATGGAGTATGGCAGCCTGTTTGGTAAGAGTACCCAGCAGTGGGAATGGGGCATATATGCAATATACAGTTCATGAATAAGGTGTTTGATATGGCCAAATGAATGTATGTTATTTCCTATCAGCCTTAAGTAAGGTGTAAAGAGGATAATTTTAAAGGATATTGTATTTTTCTCATGCTCTCATCCCATACTAGAACTGTGAACATCTGTTACAATATACATTTTATACATTTACACATCATTCATGCTTTTCAAGCAAGTGTCAGTCTTATGTGATTTAATTAATTTCATTGAAAACATAAGTTCAGTTGTGAAATATGTCACACATGCAAAATTGACTGGTAAAAATTATATAAGACATTTTAGCTAGTAGCAGTACAATAATGACATAGTCTTGTCAGGTAGAGTAGCTTCATCCATTCTTGACTATTGTTTCCCTGCAGTCTTACCTTAATAACCCCACATAGAAGCCTGCAAACAGTGTCTCCCAGACTGTTTTGTTCATGAAGAAGATTATACAGTGATTTCAGTTATATCTTTGGGAAATTTGACAAACAGCATCAATTACTTGTTTTATGTATGACCATCAATGATAGTTAGAGAACAGAGATTATTTATATATTTCAAATACTGTCATGTGCTATCTCACTACTGGAAACTAGAGAGTGCTGAAATGTCCATTGTGATGCTGTGGGTTGATGAAGACCCTACCAGACTTTCTCACATCATTCCCTGTGTAACAGACTTTGTTCAACAGTGAGAGAAGCTAGGTAAGGATAGGCATAACCTGCCATCTTGGTGATGAAGACAAGGAAGGTTGGATTAGTATGCCCCAGTTAGTGGCAGGACAGGCATCTCTGTAAACATCACCAAGATTGCAGATGTGATGGAAGTCAAGTTTGGCAGCTATCAGTGTCACCACTACCATCATATTAGATGTGATGAAAGTCAGGTTTGCCAGCTATCAGTGTCACCACTACCATCATATTAGATGTGATGAAAGTCAAGTTTGCCAGCTATCAGTGTCACCACTACCATCATATTAGATGTGATGAAAGTCAAGTTTGCCAGCTACCAGTGTCACCACTACCATCAGGTACATGGAGCAGAACAGAAGACTCTTGGGCCAGATTTTTCTGCAAGAACATGTTGAAAGTAGAAGTTTTCTGTCACATGATTTATTTCCATATTTCATGTTTGGCAATAATTACCACTAAAAGGCTCTGTGGAACCTTGGGTTCGAAACACTGGAGGTGACACAGACCTGAGAAAATTTGTGGCCCGATTTCTTGTTGATAGTTAAAGTAATATGGGAAACAAATATGATCGATACTGTTTAGTGTGACATATAATAGTGACTCTGTTTTTAGACCTTCTTAAATGCAAGGTGCTCACAAATAGAAGAATTTTATGAAATACTCATTTGACAAAACGATAGTATGTGTATAGAGAATTTCAAACTGTGTGATTGCATATTGCAGTGTTAATGTTTCTGATGCATGCAGTCACCAAAATATTTCTTTTTAACCCAAGAAAATGAAGTTGATTTCAAGAAATTGGGAAGTACATAAATAGATACTGGCTAGATTTTGCTTTTAATATTTTTCTTTCAGAAATTATGGATGTGTGTCTTGTCTAATATTTGTTTGAAAAATTATAGATTCATTGAGGTTTGCCAAAGTTATTTGGCACTTTCTGAAATTAGAAATGTGAGGAAAACTTGAGACTGAGTCCATTATCTTTCACAAAGTTAAAACACCCTCTAGCTAGTTTAATCTCAGTTTGGAAACTACAAGTATATCATAAACATTTGAACAAGTCCTCTTTTTTTTCCAGTTTTCTTCAATAAATTACCCGTGGTCTTCAAGATATTTTCATGAAACTTAATTATAGCATTATTTATAAAGAAATCAAATAATGCTGAAAGTATTACTGAACATAGAAGTAAAGCATGAAATAAAACACTTCACTGCTGAAGAACAGTAAACTAAACATTAGTCTGAGAATACCTGAATCAAGAAAGTTCTGTGATGAAATCTAGCAAGGAGTTAGTCTGAGCATACTTGAACCAGGAAAGTTCTGTGATGAAATCTAGCAAGGAGTTAGTCTGAGAATACTTGAACCAGGAAAGTTTTGTGATGAAATCTAGGAAGGAGTCAAGAACATCATATAGTGTAAAAGTTAAATATTTAATAAAACTAAAACAGTACCATAAGAAAAGAAATATAAAAGTTTGTAGAAAGGAAAACTGGCCAAGTGTTTCCATCCCAAAACAAGTCTTTTTTTCTACTTCCTGTAACTATCAGTATAGAGTAGGATTCACAGTTATATTTTTACAAAGGAAAATAATAATAATAATAGAAGCCTCCTTTACCTCTTGGACACAGCAGTATTAGAGGAAGAAATTCCATTGGTCTTTTTTATAACCGATATGGATGGCTGTTTAGCAGACAATGAGAACAAACAGATACCAGCATGGTTTAACAACAGTGTCAGCATTTTGTCTTTAAGTTTATCTTTCAGATTATCACCAGCATTTTACAGCAAATTAAGATGCACTGAAAAAATTATTCACATTAATCCTCTTAAATTTCTACAAACTAAGTTGTGAACATCCCTGCCCTGAGTTAGAACTGTCAACCCAGGCAAGAAAAATATTTCTGAAGCTTGTGGGAGCATCATACAAAAATCATGTAAGAAATGAGAAAATGAAATGTTTCAGTATTTGACACCGAACTATATCAGATTTAAGCTATCCTGGACACAGCTAGAACTCAAATGCAGTCATTCAAATATGGCAACGATTCAATAAATAGTGAATCATGTTACACATATTTTAAATACTTCTATACAACACTGAAACATCTCCAGTTCACCACAGCTACAGCTTCATTACATAATCAACGCCCACTACTTCTTTCAACAAAACTTACAGTTAAATTCACATGAAGACCAACATTAGACACATGACAACTTACAGAACTTGAGGGAGGTGCAGGAGGAGATTGTGATGATACTACAAAATATACACTAATCCATTCTGTGTGATGTTCACTGGCACAGACGGTGGAGCGATAGTGGGACTATCTCGTTCACGATGAAACCAAGAACCTAATACTAAATACATTAACTCGCGCGATGATACCAAGAACCTAATATTTAATACATTAACTCGAGCGATGATACCAATAACCTAATACTGAATACATTAACTCGAGCGATGATACCAAGAACCTAATACTGAAAACATTAACTCGCGCGATGATACCAAGAACTTAATACTGAATACATTAACTCGCACGATGATACCAAGAACCTAATACTGAATACAGTATTCCTGGTATAGAGGCTGAACATTAAGACTTGTATATAATTATAACAACCAGATGGTGGAAATGGATTGGTCACATGTTCAGGGAAGACTCCCCACATCATCACAAAAATAAGTAAGCCGTGGACGGCTGAAGGAAGGAAAGAGACTGAACAAAGGCATCATGTTGAAAAGAGATGAGCAGCTCGCAACACAGCTAGGCACCATTTAAAATAACCTGGCTGCAGGCCGTGAAAAATGGAAAGAATTTGTTGCTGACCTACAAGACACCACGAGGCGTACTGGATAGCGATTACTTAGTTGATCACCATCCATGGATTTAATAGCGCTTGAGTTGAGAAGTAGCACGTGGCTCGAATCCAGTCAGAGGCACCCAATTGCAGAAATTAGTACCTGACTCCTAATGGCATGGAAGGAAAGGCAGTCAGACCTGATGCTGATCACATCACATAGTAATGCGTCAAGAGATTGCACTGACCTGCCCTATGGCATGAATGACTACTATCACTGTTATTATTATACGGATAGTCAATGAAGCAGAAAAAAATCTCATGCGATTAATGTTAGTTACGTAATATTTAGAATACTTCTACATAATTCACGGGCAACATACCGTTGACTTTTTGTTGCAAGAAAAGAATCATATTTCCTAACCTAAGCGATGATTTAGTACTCCTTTGTTTCTTGTATTTTCTTTGTTACTTCCTCCTATTTATCCACGTAACTGTTCTCCATCAGAGAAAAGCACTGAGGGGCAGAACTTCGTTTAAGATAAAGTAAAGTCACAGAGGGGCAGAGCCTCGTTTAAGATCAGGTAAAAGCACTGAGGGGCAGAACCTCGTTTAAGATAAAGTAAAAACATTGAGGGACAGAGCCTCGTTTAAGATAAAGTAAAAACATTGAGGGACAGAGCCTCGTTTAAGATAAAGTAAAAGCACTGAGGGGCAGAGCCTCGTTTAAGATAAAGTAAAAGCACTGAGGGGCAGAGCATCGTTTAAGATAAAGTAAAAACATTGAGAGACAGAGCATCGTTTAAGATAAAGTAAAAACATTGAGGGGCAGAGCCTCGTTAAAGATAAGAGAAAAGCATTTCAAGTTAATAAATCTCTTTCCGTGCGGGAGGAAGAAACACGGACGTGTCGTGGCGTGCGGGAGTAAAACGCGAGTCTTGTCTGTAAGGGGGTCTAGTTGTAAAATGGGATGGAAAACAGTATTTCCATTTACTTCCGTATACGTAATATGTGTCAAAGTGTAGCTAAATGAATGAAAATTTCAGAAATGCAGAGTTTTTTAGGAAAAAAGAAGTAATGTGATGTTTTTAGACACTGACTGTGGCCAGCTCACCATCGGCTAGGTCTAGATTCGCGCTTCTTACCCCTACTTACCATCTGAGATGTGTAGATCTACTTGTCGATCTCGTATTCTGATTCTATGTTGCATTCTCGCTAAATAATGTCTGAAATAACTCCTAACTACTTCTCCAGTCGTCTAAATATGTCTAGATCTACGTAGAAAACATTCAAGAGCAGCGGGGTCGCCATAGGCTATGTCCATACCCCTATCTACATCGTCAAAAATTGAAAAATTTCCATGCTTCTCGTCCTTTTTCACGCTCGGCATCGCTCGTAACTAGGCACGCATTCGCCATTTTGAAAGTGTCACCGGAATCGCGGACGAAATATGTACAATGTAAATGTTACACCGCTTGTTTTAATGAAACAAACAATTGTCAGGATCCTGACCACACGGTCGCAACGGGAAAACCGGAAGTGTCAGTATCCTGATCGCAAGCTCGGGAAGAGTTGCGCATACGCGGAAGCAAACAATTTTTAAAAAAAAACTTCAGCAACAACTGCGACAATGCTGTTAAAAACTGGGAGCAAGAAATCTATCATTTAGCAAAACTTTATTTTAATTCGACCAGGAAGATTAACGTGGACCTGAGGACCGAAGATTTACTGTTGTCACAGTCTTACAGATAAATGGGGAAGACCAATCATCGATCAAATTCATTCTGTGCTCGCTCAGCGGGTCACCTGGTGTCTGCTCTCTGTCTGGGACTTCCGCGAAGTATTTATTTAAATATTTGAAGGATCAAGTTCTACGGAAGGGGCCAGGTTTTGGAAAACATTTACAGAATTCAACAGAAGGCCTTCTGGGGTTCATTCATCGTCACCGACCAGTGATCCGACATATTTATTAGTATTTTATGTTGTAACTATGCTCATGTTTTCTACTGTTGATTGCAAGCATATCAGTAACTATTATACTGTTGTTACAATGATCATGTCTTCCACATTATTTTTTAATTATAGACATATGTCTATGATTTTTCTACAAAGATTTTCAATTCATACGGACTGGCTAATTTAGACAATGAGACAGCGTTGATAAACCATTAACAAATCTTCAGTCATTATTTTTTATGTTATGGTCCTGTTTCTTGTGTTAGATACTAGTTTTCATACTAGTATAAAAGAGGAAGAAGAAGAAGAAGAGGAGGAGGAGGATAACGAGAATCATCCTTGTCAGTGTAAACTACATAACTTGAAAAGTTCAGTGAAATTTTTTTGTCGCCAAAAATAAATCACCAAGTATCTTATTCCATTTGTTTCATGAATTAATTTGTAAAATTGGAATTGCATTCCATAACTTCGTGTGACTTTTTGGATACAACAATATCTTACTCATGCGCCATTGTAACAGAGCGCTAGATAAGCTTTATAACTTCCTAAATTAGCGTACATATCCAGTCTAGAGTGAAAGGTTAAGTGAGTGTTAGCGTGAATGTTTAACCTACTTTATGTAAAATCAGTTTATTGTGACCTCTCTCGCTAAGTTTATCAGGAGTGTAACAAATCTTTCAAATGCATATAAACCGTTAATTACCCATGTGTAGACTATGTCTGTGCAATCTACATTTATTATCGATAATGTTAAGAATTTGGTTACAAATGTTATTACATCTGTTAAGGCACTCTCCTGGCATGTACTTCCGTACTACGTTGTCAAGATTGCCCAACCACAACAATGACCGTCAAGCTAGGATTGTACCCTCCAAGGAATACTATATGCCAGTTTGGAATCAGGTTAAACATACATCACAACATGATATAGACATTATCAAGTCATATATAAAAATACACTAACGTTTTATTTAATCAACGATAAATGGAACCACATGACCTACATTTAGACAGAAAATGCAATACAAATCATAAAAACATACGCAAGCAAAATATCAATCAGTGCAATAGTCATTAGCTCGTGTAATTAAAATAATAACGAAAACAACCGTAGCTATTTGTTCTCAACCCCCCCCCCCCTTTCCCCATCACAATACACCAAACACAACCCCAAAAATTTACCCATGCACTTATTCATCCTGCACTTCCCTGCCTGTAGCTCTACCTCTTCATAAATAAATTCACGTGTGCTATCGCACTAATACTCCTCAGTTCAATAAAGTTCAAATATGTGCTCATGCACTAATACATATATCCACCGCTTCAGGAAGTTCACATGAAAACCAAGCCTGATGGCTTCACCTATGCTATTCAAGAGAACGTTAATCATAGAAATCACTAATATACTTTCTCCACAGCTACATGAATTTCTCTTAACAATACCAGCATTAAGGCATCACCCATGCTATTCAAGAGAACGTTAATCATATACATATATATATATATATATATATATATATATATACAGCGACAGGGAATTCACATGAATTGTCAGCATGATTCATCATAAACACAATAAATATCCATATATATGTAACACAACCATACCAGGGCAACAGGGGCCAGGTATGAGCGAGATCGATCTAGCTCCGCGTGCCTGTACTAATCTCCATTTTATCCTTATTGATCTGTTGTTTTTTTTTTGCACGCTTTCCTCCTTATATAGTACACGTCATGCATAGATGTGGACGCAGCCCGCTCGCTCGCGTCGTTCTAAGCCACACGCGCGCGTCCACACATGAACAAGACGGATTATAGTTATTATTTCTTTGTTATATTTTATTACTGGTAATTATCGTCAGTTTAAAATCTAGGCATTAATCATGGAACTTGAAAGGGTAATATTTATGGACCTAAAAGTACGTAAATAAGTTGGTTGGTTGGTTGGTTGGTTGGTTGGGTGGTTATAAAAACTGGCACCACAATATTCGGGACATATCCATGTATGCTTCCCTCTCTTCTGCACCGACCAACCTATAAGTGCTCTGCTAAATGTCCTAGTCATGAATTAATTACAAAACTCCTTGCCCCGTCCCGCCAGAAATGCCGCACCCAACCTGGTCATTTGCTTAACATTATCCTCATACTCAGTATCAACATCACGTCACAATATTATCCTCACACTCAGTATCAACGTCATGTCATAACATTATCCTCACACTCAGTATCAACATCATGTCACAACATTATCCTCATACTCAATATCAGCATCATGTCACAACGTTATCCTCACACTCGGTATCAACATCATGTCACAACGTTATCCTCACACTCGGTATCAACATCACGTCACAATATTATCCTCACACTCAATACCAACATCATGTCACAACAGTATCCTCACACTCAGTATCAACATCATATCACAGCATTATCCTCATATTCAGTATCGACATCATATTACAACATTATCCTCACACTCAGCATCAACATCATGCTCCAACATTATCCTCATACCCAATATCAACATCATGTCATATTATCCTCACACTCAGCATCAACATCATGCTCCAACATTATCCTCATACCCAATATCAACATCATGTCATATTATCCTCATACTCAGTATCAATATCCTGTCACAACATTATCCTCATACTCATTATCAACATCATGTCACAGCATTATCCTCATACTCATTATCAACATCATGTCACAGAGCTATGGCATATTCATGGATTGTCACTGTGTTTGTAATTTCAACGTTATAAGTCCGTCTGAAGTATCGTTACTTCTGATTCCTTTGTGACCAGGTAATCAAATATGCGATCCGCCTGGTGATTAAAGCATTTATTATAAACTCTGTGTTTAGATATGCATAGAATCGAGTATGCTTCAACAGTAAATGAAAAGAACTGTAGCACTGATAATTCTCCAACTAAAAAAAGTGGATGTGACAAGAGATTGTAACTGTAAGAAAACTAAGTTTTGCTCAGCTGATCAGTATCACAGCGATATAACAAGTCATTATTTTATTTTTAAAAGCGGCCAGAACCTCTTCCCCCGCTCACCCACCCACAATATCTGTTATTTTAGCAAACCATAACATGATAACATTTGTCCTCGACATTTGCTGTTGACTGGAAACCAGTGAAGCAGTCCCATTTGGGTCCTTGATAAACGCTCGCAACTCCATAACTCTTGCACTAAGAAACAAATGTGTGATTAATGTTAGCGATGCATTGTCACTAAATCACTCTTGTCTAATGGTCGTGTCAGAAGCTAACTGCAGCAATTTTATGAGGGTTAGATTTGCACGAAATGTAAAACAAAGATCAGTGTATGTAGTTCTTCTTGGAGCAGCACGCCTACAACAATCCTGGTTTTGAAAGGTAACTACAACAAGACTGGGATCCAGGTTGCTACTATCAGTTACTGAAAATTCAATCCAAACAAGGCCAGGTAAACAGACGAGGAACTAATGAAACATACAGTCAGGCGCTTTAACCTGATAAACAAAATGGAGGTAAATATAGAACAAATGCAACTATAGGTAAGTTGGACGAAGAGAGTTTATGTGATGTATCATAGTCTATGGTAAGTATCAATATATTTGTATGTATTGTGAAAACTTACAAAAATATTTTTTATATTACTTTTTATTCACGTATTTCATTGAGTTTTTTTTTCCTTTTGTGATTGGAAATTTGGTGTTTTTACTTTTTTTTTCGCTTGGGTGTCGTGAATGTCATTCATTCATTTCCATGTCCCTTGTGGAACTTTGCCTCCCTAACAGCACTCCTGTAGGCCTCTCGGCTGTGAGCAAAATGGCCTGCTGCTGATGCATCCATTTGCAGATCATCAACGATGTCTTGCAGCCATCTTCGCCTTGATCTTCCTCTCTTTGTTTTTCCCATTATGAATCCTTCCAAACAGGTCTCCTTTAGATTATCATGGTGTTTAATGTGTCCAAAATATTTAAGTTTTCTCTCTTTAATCCTCTTTACTAGCCAGCCTTCTTCAATATTAAGTTCTTGTAGTATGGGTATATTCGTTCTTTTTTTGTATTCATGATATTTGAAGAACTCTTCTGTAGCATTTGCATTCAAAGTGTTTCTCAGCTGTTTTGTTAAGTGTCCAGGTCTCACAGGCATATGTTGCGATGGGAAAGATGCATGCCATTAAAAATCTTGTTTTTGTAGTTCTGTCTGTTCCTCTCCACAGATTCTTTAGTTGTTTTACTTTTGAAGAGTGATAGATGCCCTCCTTTTAATTGTCCTCCTTTTAATTTCCCTCATTGTATCTCCATTATTAGTTAGTAATGATCCAAGATATTCAAAACTCTCCATTTCTTCCAGTTTTTCCTCATTGATACATATTTCAGCTGCCTTGTTTGTTTTGTCAGTTGTCATCAATTTAGTTTTCTTCGCATTAAGATAGAGGTTTTGTTCTTCACTATTCTTACGGACTGACATAATTAGTTTTTCCATTCCTTTTTGTGTTGTGGACAGTAATACTGTGTCATCAGTATATTTAATCTCTGGTATATCATAAAACAACTTGGATATCTCCAGATGATAGAACTAGAAAAATTGGCGAACTACTTTGCTATGTGACGTTTAACGGCACGGGAAAGATATAAGATATAAGATAAGATTTCATAACATTCAATTGTTATTGTCGTGAATGTACATTCACTGCGATATTTGGCTTGTGATATTTAAGCATTCCGTGTTTTTTTTTAAACAACTTTTCGTGCTCTTTTTCGTCATTGTCCGTCACAGAAATAGTACATTCTGCACAAGGATAATGCATTCTGTCACACCAACAGCACACTATGTCACACTGATAGCACAGCTCCATGTATTTATTATAAATAAATGGTATAAAGTGTATTTAAATGTTGATTACTAAGGCTATGGTGGCTATTTTGGAGGTGTCATTGGATTTAGCAAAGACCAGTACGAAACAATCAATGGTTGTTCAAACTTGTACTTTGGTTGGGAAGGCGAAGACGATCTTATTTACAGGTAAACTGTCTCATGTCTTTTTGTCTCTGTATCGGTATTTTAAACATGCCCATAATGTACGTAAATATATAAAATAAAAACTACTGAAAATGTCACGCTCTAATTCATCGCATTTAAGTACATGAAATATCAGGACAGTACGAATTTATGTAATTTAAGTTGACGCTTTAGTTGTCAGTCATGGCAGAATATTTTGGACGAGTAGCTGATCGACTTAGCAGGGAATATAAAAATGAGTTGTAAGTTAATATGATAATGAAGTAGTTTCTGGCGATACTGAAATAATGTTCGACACCACTAAAGTGGTTTGTGGTGGCCTTTCTCTGTGCCACTATGACAGTTTATATCTCATTCATGACAACAGCACCTAAAAGATCAAAGGCCTGATCTAAATAGCAAGGCTGTTTCTATTTCTTCACTATAATGCTTGGAAACAACATACAACACCCAAGTGAAACCAATTCTCTTCACAAACACTGTGTCAAAGACTGAACTACAACATTGTGTAAAAGACTGGACTACAACGTTGTGTCAAAAACTGGACTATAACACTGCGTCAAAGACTGGACTACAGCATTGTGTCAAAGACTGGACTACAGCATTGTGTCAAAGACTGGACTACAACATTGTGTAAAAGACTGGACTACAACGTTGTGTCAAAAACTGGACTATAACACTGCGTCAAAGACTGGACTACAGCATTGTGTCAAAGACTGGACTACAGCATTGTGTCAAAGACTGGACTACAGCATTGTGTCAAAGACTGGACTACAGCATTGTGTCAAAGACTGGACTACAACATTGTGTCAAAGACTGGACTACAACATTGTGTCAAAGACTGGACTATATGAAAACTGTCAGTCTTACAACATCACTGACAGGTGGAAGACAAGTCAAAGTGAATCAACAAAGTCTATTTTTAGATTAATAACTCATGAAAGACATTAATAATGAGTAGAATGATGCCATGAAATGAAGTGTAGTCGCAAGGCAAGAAAAACAACCGTTACAATCTTCCCTGGGAGATAACTCTACGCTTATGGGAATCAAACATTTTACAATTCAAAATTACAAAAACTTAAATACTTACAACTTCCTAGATACAACTTGAACACAACCAATCCACTTCCGAAAACACAACATTCTACTTCTCACCAAAGGGAAAAAATAAAACAAACAAACTGTAACATCTTAAGATTTACATTTTTAGGAACACTCTTGTCCTTTCCCCCCAAGGACCAAATCTAACGGAAACTTTCCTGCATTTCTGCCGAACCAACTCAGTACACTGATACTCTCTAAACTCGACTCTTAAAAAAAAATCTCCCAAAAACGTAATCAAAAACTCTCTAAGACCTTAAACCAGTTTTTATATTCTCGCTTAAGCCCTAAAATCCTGCGCTCGTATTTTTGTTTCCAGTCCCACGACTTCCACTACAGACTCTGTCCTTCACAACTTCCACTACGGACTCTGTCCTTCACGACTTCCACTACAGACTCTGTCCTTCACAACTTCCACTACAGACTCTGTCCTTCACAACTTCCACTACAGACTCTGTCCTTCACGACTTCCACTACAGACTCTGTCCTTCACGACTTCCACTACGGACTCTGTCCTTTTGCCTAGTTTCACTACAGTTTTCTCGTAAAACACAAATCACACGTTCATTGTAACCTGGAAACTGACTACTCAAGGACTTCTACGACTATTCATACTTATTAGTTGTGTCCCTTGCACTATGGCGTATACTGCTATAATAAGGAATGTATAAGTCAACATCAAATGTGCTCAATAATTTGAAAATGCAAGATAAATATTCTCCCGATTCTCGAAATCAGACCAAGTTTTTTTTTCATGTAGTATCTCTTCTAGTCATATTTTAAAAAAAACTTTTTGTGATAAGTTTTCTTGTCATTCCTTGCCATCTATTTCTACGTTAACGCTTGCAACATGATAATAAATTACTTTCCCATTGTTTTTAATCGTTTTACAAATTTTATTTGTCCTACTCTGTAACTTTGGTCATGTTCACATTTGGAATTTCTATAACAGATTTTGAATATTTTCTCATCAAGTTATTACACTGTCAGTAACAAAGTATCACAGTAGGGTTTAATATCAGAAAATAAACGGTCACCAACTATCTCATCACAAACTGTTATGTTAGGTGGATGTCATAAAACTACTTAGTAAAATGATCTCTTTTGTGTATGAATCTTTGACAATGAAGAAACAAACTACTGAGTACTGTTCTATGGAAGTCAGCCATTGGTGACTTTGATGCTATTGTGTTTCATTGTGAAGATGTGGTTGGCTGTTCAGTCTATTGTATCCACTATCAGCGGATGAGTTTCGTGACATTTTCTGTCTCTTTTCTGGTAATGCTGAAGACCGCAACAATTGATGTCCAGCTGCCCCAGTATGACCTGGGAAGTAATTACTTTGGGAATAATAGGTCTCTGAAAGCATTGTGAAAACTAGACCAGGCGCACATTGCAACACAGATCATGCACTACTAGTAAGAAGATTTTTTAAAATCAAATCTATTCATTTTATTAGATTTTTTATACACAGCATTCATGTGAATTTATACTTTATCTTCTCTCTATATTCTTTGTCCTGGGTGTTTTTTGTATGATTAAGACTCGCACAGAAACGTCACAACTGTGTGCTCGTTAAGAAATAAAGCTGTTCCTACTTTTTTGCTAGTTTATACATTAAGATCACTAACAGAACGCGCCAGAGAAGTGAAAAAAAATCTATATCTATGTTTTATAGATTATTGCAAAGCATTTGATACAGCAAAACACAAAGAAATCATACAGATGTTAAAAGACATAAATATGGATGGAAAAGAACGGAGAATCATAAAACAGTTATATTGGAAACAAAAAGCTGCAACAAATGTGAAACTGGCCAACACGCATTTTGGTGCCTCAAATGTTAGACCTGTTTCTGGACATATTTGACCTGCTGTTCCAAAAAATGGCACAAGTTTCCCCCTATTTGCTATAGTTTTTGAGATACAGAATATATGTCATATACCACTCTTCATTCTGCTCGCCCATAACAAACCAGGATAATTTAATGTAGCGTTTAATTAATGATATGGCGTGTATCTCCTTGTCTACGTGCTTTTCATGTGTATTACAGTTCCATTATTCTGTATTATACAATTATCTGTCAGTCTCATCTCCGTCTACTTATTTACAAATTTATCTATCAGTTTTGCCATCTTGTCATCTTTTGCCATCTTGTCATCTTTTGCCATCTTGTCATCTTTTGCCATCTTGTCACCTGTTGCCATCTGTAAATGTATCTGCCAATCTCTCTACTTGTCTACACGTTTATCTGCAACTCTCGTCACCATTTATCTGCCTATAAATTTATCTATCAAATTTTACCATCTCTGTTTGTCTCGAAATTTATCCATTTTACCAGCATCTATTTTTTCCATAAATCTCCCACAGACGGCGCCAGATCTGACATTACAGAAAATGGTAGAAAAGATACATCAATCAACAAAACCAGCTACTCTACGGGTTAATGAGACCAAAAAAAAAAACGAGACAACTACCAACAGCAACGTACATTTGCATTGACCATATTGTTCATGTCTAAGTACTTCTCCAATTCACAGTTTTACAGAATTCTGGAACACATGTAAGAAGTTAGCACAACACTTGGTGGAAAGAAAGATCTGAAAAAAAGCCACCAAACACTACGAAACAAAGTAAACAAATTACAATACATGCAATGCTTTTAATTGTTCACTCTAACCGAAGAACAAGGAGAAGATTCAAACACATCAAGCACATGAAACATTCATTTATTGGTTTTTGTAAACAAAGATGCAACAGCAGCAGGCCATCTTGCTCACAACCGAGAGGCCTACAGGAGTGCTGTTTGGGAGGCAAAGTTCCACAAGGGACATGCAAATGAATGAATGAAACAAAGAAGATTTCTGCATGCATACATTGCTTCACTGTGAAAACATATGAAAGCTGTTTTGGAGAAGTAAAAACATCAAAGGATCACCGTGAATGAGGTAAATTCTTATTGACATGAGTAGGAAGATCTGCTTGAACTTTAGAAAACCACATAAAGGCATCTTAAAGACGCTAATGTGAAGATAAATAATCATATTAGAGCGACATAACTCTTATAAACCGTTGATGAATGTTAGCAAACAGGCCACAGGAATACTCTTTTTAACCCTCCCAATGCTTGGTAAGGTGACTACCCAAGTCTCCAGACACACTGCGGTGTTTTGCTAAACTTTGATAACAGATTTTTTTTTTCATCATCGCAACACTGGAGACAAAAAAAAATAATTGTCATTTGTAACTTACTGCACTGACATAATAGTTTCAGCTAATACTGTTTCAGAATTTCTGTTCTGAATTCTTATAGGTAAAAATACGCGTAGTTCTGAATGCTTGTAGCCACAGCAGTAAATATAGTTCTGAATATTTGTAACCCACAGTGTAAAAACATTTCTGAATGCTTGTAGCCACAGTGGAAAAACATTTCTGAATGCTTGTAGCCACAGTGGAAAAACATTTCTGACTGCTCTTAGCCAGGGTGGTAAAAATAATTCTGAATAATCTTGTAATCAGTTTTATGCCAACTGTTCAATTAAACATTGTGCTGGTCATTTTGTGACACATTGTGGCAACTAGAAAAATTGAGGAAAGAAGAGACAGAGGAAGACACACAGAGAGAAGTTACTGGATGGGCTGACAGTGTGGCTAGGAAGAAAGTCACCGGCGGATCTCATAATCAAATCTAAAGACAGAGAATTGTGGAGAGAAATGATCGCCTACGCCACGTGGCACGGCACTTGATTGATTGATTGATTGATTGATTGGTCATTACTGCACCAATTTTCTTGCTGTTAATGATGAAATCAAATTCCCCCCCCCCCCCCCATAATCTCAGCTGTATATATTCATTTCAACCGTGAAAGATAACACCAAGGATTGTAGGCAGCAGATCAGAATACTTACTATCATGTCTTCTGCGCTGTGGCAGATTCGTCTCTTATGCTGCGAATCTGGCAGCATCGTGGATTTTGTGTTTAGTGGGATGAGTTTAATTTTTTTTTACTTGTTCAGAAAATCTAATCGTATTTTCGTTTTTTTTACTCTTTCACTGCAGTTGTAAAGCAGTAGCGAGATTTGTTTCGTTAGTTCTGTTACAGTTCAATGTAGCGGGATTTGCTTCTTTATTTCTGTTACAGTTAATGTAGCCGGATTTGTTTCGTTAGTTCTGTTACAGTTCAATGTAGCGGGATTTGCTTCTTTATTTCTGTTACAGTTCAATGTAGCCGGATTTGTTTCCTTAGTTCTGTTACAGTTGCCAGATTCTCACGTTTGCCCAATAACGCGCATTTACACAGTCTGAACATTTCTTTTACATGAATTAAAATTGAATGTTTATTGCCCACCACACACTCAGTATATATCGCTTCCTCTAAAAGACATGCAAACGTTGTGTGTGTGTGTTTTTTTTAATTTGACTGTAAATAATAGTCCTTTCGGACCACTTGCTTGTTGTTCACATATTTTACTGTTTAATCTAATACTCCAGTCAGCTCCTAGTTCATAAACTTAAGTGGAAAAGGAATTTAAAGAGAAGAAAAAAATCACTCAAAGAAGCCTGAAGTTGACAAAAAGGAGAGAAAAGTTCGAAAAATTGTGCATTCCACAATGTTAGAGTTATTTCCCCTAACACACATTGGCGAATGAGATTTCTTGGGCGGGTAGATCCTTTCACTTCAATGCTCAGACTTCAGTTGTGTGGATGTGCTTTTGTTGTAGAGGGGGTATTGTCGAAAACTTGTAATGGGAGTGAACTTTTGTTGTAGTAGGAGTATTGTCAAAAACTTGTGATGGGAGTGAGCTTCTGTTGTAGTGGGGGTATTGTCAAAAACTTGTGATGGGGGTGAACTTCTCTTGTAGTGGGGGTATTGTCAAAAACTTGTGATGGGAGTGAGCTTCTGTTGTAATGGGGATATTGCTGAATCACAAGTTTGTGTGTGTGTGTGTGTGTGATTTTGGGGGGGGGGGGGTGACTTATGTTTTGATCACAGAGAAAATTTCTTGTCGCTGCTCTCTGGGGTTGGTCAAATTTATTGGGGAAAGTGACGAATTCGAGTAAAATTATATTTCTTCTCTTTTCTCAATAATTTTTTCACTAGTTACAGTGTGTATATGTTTCTGCTGTGTTGTTATATATAAACCACAGTGGTAAAAACAGTTCTGAATAATCTTGCAATCAATTTTATGCCGTTTTTTTCTGCTACATATTGTACTGCTTATAATATGGTCATGATTGCACCAATTTTCTTTGATACTGATGACGATATCAAAAATTATAATATGTGTATCAATATATATATATATATATATATATATATATATATATATATATATCAAGCTGCATTTCATTAAAATTATAAATTAGTGATTTATGATTTGTCACTTATCAGTGTCATATAAATGTATCATGAACAACGATATCATATTTTATGTTGTTGATGTGACCTTCCTGTATGAGAGTTAGTTCCTCGTTTCCTCATCATGTCTGTAGCCTTGAGTACACTTGCTGTTCTTGTACATCGGTGACAGAAAATGATTCATGTTGTTTTATAAGCTCACAAGCTGGCACTCTACATACACGTTTCTGCTTGACTTTTACAAGTAATGGCCACCAGTCTTTGTACGTGACACAGTTTTCCTAATGAGAAAATAATTGTTTCTACGAACTCAAGTTCGCCTCCACGGCATTTGCTCTCCCTCGTGTTAGTTTCTTCAGCTTTCCATTTTCTAGACATCTTTCTCAGATTTTACGTTGAGTTTGTTAGAAATTTTGTAGACAGCTTCCAAAAAAAAAAAACACAACAAAATTAGGTCCTGTCTTCCTGTGGAAAATCTACATAAGCCTCTCTCTTCCTATCGTGTATCACCATTGGTTCAGGGCCCGTACTATCGATTGTTGCCCCGTGTTTGTGTAAGATTATGGCAGATAAAGTGTATATGGATGATGAAGTAATCAAACAGCTTTTTTTTCTGAGACACATTAGATGATGCTGTATAGTGCGGGCGTGAAAAGATGACTATAAAAGTTTCCGCACTTTTCGGAAACTGAAGTGCCAGTGAAAGATTATTCTTGAATTAAAGTAATCTAAAAATAAAATAGCCATAGAGTTTAGACAGGTTGCGGGGCATTAGTTAAACAACAGATAATCATGAAAAAAGACACCAAGAATTGTAGGCAGCAGATCAGAATACTTACTGTCATGTCTTCTGCGCTGTGGCAGATTCGTCTCTTATGCTGCCGATTTGATACATATTTTCTATATAATTATTACAATAAAAATATAAAAGGAAAGTATGCTTGTTCAGTTGTGTCGCAGTTTTTGTTTAAATCTTTTCAAAAGTAGGACAAATAAGGCCTGTCTTCTGGTTTAAGTGTTCATGGAAAACACGGTTTCTCTGTCAGTACGAGCTTCTGTCTTCTCCATAAACTTGTTCCTGGTCACTTTCCTCTCTCTTTCTAACTTTAAAAAAAAAATAAAACTGAACCATCCAGTTCTGTCTTTATACCTACTAAGTAGTTATATACTTATACACAAGTATAAGACACACCACACACACCAATGTAAATACATCAGAGATGTGTTGAATGTTCTATACCATCTTATGTTCTGTTGAATAACGGCGAAATTCCATTATTAGTGTTCTAAAAGAAATTGGACAAGTAAAATTTCGATACGTTAAAGAAATATTTTTTTCTAGGATTGCTAAACACTACAGATATTTTTTTAATAGAGGAAATAAAAAAAAGGAATTAGGAATGTTGACACGAATGATGTGTAAACTAGCATCTGTTACATCTAGAAACTACAGAACGCTGCAAAACTGTGCAGAAGAAATAAACAACGCCATCATCATGATGTAACTTCTCCAGAACGAAGGTTGGCGGTAATGGATCTCCAGTTCCCTCGCTCCCATGCCTTAATGGTGCACTTAGCCAGGATGTATCATATTCATTCTCGTATGTTATCTCTCTGTCTACATCTCTATCTTCCTCTTGCTCGTTTTTCTTTCCACCTTTCCTTCTAGCATGGTCTTCTGTATATTTTTATGTCTTTTGACATGGCCAAAGTATTTTGTTTTTTTGATCTTTTTTTCCCTTTGAGAAGTTCACATTGCACGTGGAGCTGTTCTAAAACGTGTGCATGTGTTCTTTTCATTCTCCACGTTATATGACCTAACGTAAAAAAAGTAATATCAAATTTCTAATAACTGTAGTAAAAATTTCATATGTATACTTTCACTGAGTAACCATGTTTCCGCAAATCTACTACAGTAATTTCATTTCAAATGAACCACGCAGAAAATGTGTGTATATATATATATATATATATATATATATATATATATATATATATATATATATATATATATGGAAGTGAATGCTGGAAAATCACCAAAACCATAGAAAACAAGTTGAATTCTTTCCACACTAATTGTTTACGAAGAATTAGAAAAATATTTTGGCCAAACACCATAAGAAATAACATTTTATTAGCATAAATGCAGATGAAACCACTGACAACAATTATTGAGGAAAGACGCTGGCGATGGCTGGGACATGTGCTCCGAATGACTGACAACTCACTACCAAAAATAGCACTAAGATGGACACCACAGGGGAACAGAAGTAAGGGTAGACCAAAAGAGACATGGAGAAGAACAACAGAATGGATGTTGAGCAATAGAGGGCTCACCTGGGCAAGAGCAGAAAAAAAAAGGACAGGCATTTGTGGAGGACCCTTGAGGAAGCCCCATGTGCCCTGGGCACTTAAGGTTCATATATATATATATATATATATATATATATATATATATATATATATATATATATATATATCCAATAAACTATCATTTTGTTGAGCAGAGCAGCTATTTAAAAGTAGGAACAATTAACGAGCACATAGCTGCTACGTTTCATTTTCACCTGAATCAGATAAAAGAATACAGGACAAAGAAACATAAATATAAAACATGAATATAAATTCACACGAATGATATACAACAAATACCGTTGGGAAAAAATAGCATAGAAAAAGAGCATTTAACTGCGACTTGACAGAAGCTGCACCCACAAGTGCGCGCGATGAAGTATTGTGAATGTTTAAATGAAGACTTGTGAGACATATTGCTAGTAAACTGGGGATAGGGACAGCGAAAAGAAGAGAGAAGGATATAATGGTTGTCAAGCCGAGAAAAGGGTTGGTGGAATATTTAGGTTGACCGCTGTAGAGAACTAGAAACAGATCGAGTCACAAGAAACAGCATTATACCTTCACTTTGCAGTCCTGAAATAATCAAATTTACATTCTTAGCTCAGTTTAGTAGTATCAATGATTATTTTCATTGTCGAAGATATTTTGCTTTTCTGACCATTCGGTAGGTTTTTCTCGCATTAGAAAATGTCCAAAAAGTTTAGCATTTTTTCGTGAGAGATTGATAAACTGCTTTCTCTTTTTTTTTAAATTTGTGAATGTTTTAGCAACTTTGTGGCATATTTCTACAGCCAGAGCTTGAGACTTGTGTTTTCGAATGAATCTTTTCTACTTTTAATCGCATTACTTGCTATATACGTATTATTATTATTAAAAGAATGACAGATTGGGAAGATGGATGGTGAATCCACGCCTATAAGGAACTTGAAAATTCCTGCTAAATGCGCCTGCGCCAAGAATGCGACAGAACAAAGCTTTTACTCTGCCACTTACGTCCTCAGCCAATGAAATCTAGCCTCACAGATCACGTGACAGACCGGGACGGAGATGGCAGTGAAAACTTCCGTTTTAACAAGGACGTTTTTTTGATCGCTGCAGACACTCATTCCAGCACCGTGTTTGATAGTTTATGATTCACTTTCCTATATTTTTCTCAGTTTATTTCTTCTTCACATTCACTAATTCTGTATATTTTTGAGGATTCTAGTATATGATTTATATCTTAAGGTAAGTTACGCATCCTGTCCGGAATGTAAATTAGCATCAAAACTATGATCACATTTTATCGTTTTCATAATTTTTAGTTGGACAAAAGTTACCGTGATATTTAATGTTGCAATTTTCTTAACTTTGTTAAACTGATTCATTAGAAAAGAAAATAGATGGCTGCTAAACTGTGACCGTGTTGAGAGAATGGATACTTTTGAAGGAATTTACTTTAATGGAATTGCTGAATCATTTTCCTAATCACTTTGCTCACTGTCTTCCTTCACAACTGATTCTGACTATTTTCCTTGGCTCGGTCGGTCACGGTAAAGAAAAGAGCCTGCTGTTTCAGCCCTTACTTTGGGCCTCATTATGTTTTCGAATGGCGTAGCGCCCCAAGATAATGCCGTTTTTCCTGTGGCTCTGTATCCGCAGTCCTCATGGGTGCTGGGAAATTAGCCCATGGTTGACCTATATCTGTCTTATTTTATCATGGTATATTATTTACGCGTTATTATTTTTATGTATACGATTTGTACTTAAATATATTTATTTTATATATACCTGTAATTGTACTTGTACGAACTCCCTGTAACTGCGAGCTGGTGTTATTTGCAGCCGATGCTGTAGAGATATTGAGGCACAACATCGTATCGGCGTAGGAGAGGGTTATGGCAGCTACTTTTTTGTCCCAGCTAAAAAGCAGGGGTGTGCAATGCTTCTTTAGCAGACTCCACCACCATGAGGACTATGGCGATCCCTGCCCCGTTAGCCAGATGTGCCTGTTACTGGAGGTACCATGGAGAGGTGGGACAGGGTCCTAGTCAGCTACTGGTCGCTAACCCTGAATATATATATATATCAGCAGCAGGCCATCTTGCTCACAACCGAAAGGCCTACAGGAGTGCTGTTAGTGAGGCAAAGTTCTGCAAGGGACATGGAAATGAATGAATGAATATATATTATATGTGTGCGCGCCTGTGTGCTTATATTATTTATGCTTTTCTAACATTGTCAAATGCTAAGAGCATTTCAAATGTTGAAAGAGAAGATCTAGTTCAGTATTTTTTATAACACAGGATTTGTTTTCAAATTTTTAATACACAATCGACATTAACATATCGACATCCAGGTGCTTCTAGGCACTGAATTATTTAATTGAAAAAGAGATTGAGAAATTACATGAAAGCATTAACAAAGCACATAAATGTTACAGTTTTCTCTTGTAATCATTGATTATTATTCCAAGACTGCATTATTCTTGACTATATAATCACTGATTATTATTCGAAGATTAAATTAATCTTCGCTGTATGTTACTTAACCCGACACCAGCATAGCAAGGAAGGCACTGTCAAGGAAATAGAAAACCTAGACTTACTTGGAGAAAAGAAATTATGACAGTGATCAGAGACAAGGGATATACATAGAACGAAGCAGAGAATATTTCCAAGAACAGGGATGACTGGAGAGCCTTTATCCGTGGCCTATGCTCTCAAGGGAGTGAAAGGCGATGATGATGATGATTATGATGATATGTTACTTATAAAATCAAAAAAATGTTCGCGAGCGCATTACTAAAAGTAATGTAAAATTATTTCATATTTTCTACATACATACATACATACATACATACATACATACATACATACATACATACATACATATACATACATACATACATACATACATACATACATACATAAAGATATGTTCACCGCATGTAAAAAAATTGTTTAATTTCTGCGTTGATCTCCAACAAACTTTTTTTTTATCCTAAGCCATGTTCTCTTCATTCAGATCTGGACAACTCGAAGACATTTCCTCTTTCCCAGGTGCAGATTTTCCCAAAGTGTTGACATGTTCTTTTTGTGTGAATGTCGTCTGGCTTTAGATAGCTCTTGTCTTCCATCACCCACTTCTGGCTTACTTATTTTCTCGCTTCACCACTATTTTCATTTTTTGAACTTTCATCTTATTCAGAGCGTGTCTCGTTAACGTCAGAATCTTTCATTTATTGTTCGTCTGGACACATCTTCCCCATAAACAGTGGAACAAGTACGTGGAATGTCAGCAACATACAGAATCATATGTGAAACTGACATCGTTTAAATTACATTTCAATACCAACTTGACGTTGTTGTTAATGCTATGTATCAGTCAGTCATTTGCATGTCCCTTGCGGAACTTTGCTTTCCTAACAGCTTTCCTATAGGCCTTTCGGTTGTAAGCAAGATGCTCTGCTGCTGATGCTGCATCTATTTACAGATTATCAACGATGTCTTGCAGCCATCTTGTCTTGGTCTTCCTCTCTTTCTTTTTCCCATTATGTACCCTTTCAAGGTGGTCTTCTCTAAGTTACCATGACGTTCAAAATATTTAAGTTTTCTTTGTTTAATCCTCTTTACTAGCCAATTTTCTTCAACATTAAGTTCTTGTAATATGGATATATTTGTTATTTTTCTGTCCATGGTATTAGAAGAACTCTTCTGTAACATTTGCATTCAAAAGCATTTATGTGTTTCTAGGCTGTTTTGTTAAGTGTCCAGGTCTCACAGGCATATGTTGCGATGGGAAAGATGCATGCCCTTAAAAATCGTGTTTTTGTAGTTCTGTCTGTTCCTCTCCACAGCTTCTTTAGTTGTTTTAATTTCTGAAGAGCGATAGATGTCACCCTTTTTATTTCCCTCATTGTATCTCCATTATTAGTTAGTAATGACCCAAGATATTCAAAACACATCATCTCTTCCAATTTTTTCTCCTTGATACATATTTCAGCTGCCTTATTTGTTTTGTCCGTTGTCATCAATTTAGTTTTCTTCGCATTAAGATGGAGGTTTTGCACTTCGCTATTCGTATGGACTGACATAATTAGTTTTTCCATTCCCTTTTGTGTTGTGGACAGTAGTACTGTGTCATCAACATGTGGTATTTCATAACCTCCAATTGTTATGGCGTCGTAATATTCTTTGTCTACATCTTCACTGACATTCCTCATTATATTTTCAGTATACCAGATCAGTAAGTAAGGCGACAATATGCACCCCTACAATGTTAATGTATGTGTACGAAATGTTGAATAGAAAACCGAAGCCACATTTATGCAATTGCCTCCCTTTAAGACGCGGTTATTTCTCAGGTGTGTCTCATATACCATAAGTTGAAATTTCGGGTGTACTTTTAATCAGGCAAAGTCTGTTTGTCTGTGTTTATATGTCATGACTATCAATCCTCTGAACTCCCAGTGGAGCATAAGGCACCAGTGGAGCATAAGACCTTGAGCAATTCGGGATATCTCAAGCCATGTCTTTCTTGCTTTCTTTACTTCTTTCATTATTGTGCATCTCCATGTTTCTAGTGTCCTGCTCTTCTTCTTTTCACTTGAGATGTCCAAGGTAAGGCAGTATAGGGGTGTCTTTTTTTCATTCTTAGTTGGTGGCCCAACCATTTATATCTTCGTATTTTGGTTGATATAAGTAATCTGGCTAACTGTAACCCTTTTTGTTGACCAGATATTGCGAGTGTGCCCTCTCTGTGCATTCAGTTTCTGTGAAAAAGACTACACGACAAAAGAACATGGCTCTATGGCATCAGTGCCCTGAGCTGCAACTAATCCAAAAAATTGTAATCACGATGGAGAGAAAAAAAGGCAGCATCTGGAAGTCACTTAGTATAGACCCGAGTCTCTACAGTCAAACTTTCAAGTGATCGCACTTGAAGAAGAACCAGAGCATGAGCGTTAGACTACACAAAAAGAAATCAGGCGTTTCTGTATTCAGAAAAAAATAATTACTCATCAGCCAAGACTAATTCAAGACGCAGAAGTAAAATGAAACTCTTGCCTGACACACGGCCTGTGAAGTGAAGAGTAAATTACTGGCATTTTTACAGACTAAAAATAAAAACAGAGAACAGAATCATTAACGTTAAATATAAATCCAAATTTAAGTCTTAAATCCGAACAAGATTTTATGGAAAGCACCTCGAAACAGTTTTTTTTTTCTCTAAGTCGCGGAAACGCTAACAGTAAAAGCAGAAAAGGAGAAAGAGAGTCTTTTCAAAACAGAAGATTCGAAATAACACGGAAGACATCACGAGAAGAAAGGAAAAAAAACATGCGAATGTTTATAACATCATGAGAAAATAACAGAAGGTTAACGAATTTTTTTGACATCCTGAGAAAACAACAGAAGGTCTACGAAGTCTTATAACATCATGAGAAAAGAACAGAAGGTTTACGAATTCTTATAACATCGTAAGAAAAGAACAGAAGGTTTACGAATTCTTATAACATCGTAAGAAAAGAACAGAAGGTTTACGAATTCTTATAACATCGTAAGAAAAGAACAGAATGTGCATTAATTCTTTTAACATCATGAGGTGTTAATACAAAAGTATTACGAATGTTTGTAACACCAAGGTAAGGCACAAAAAAGTATATGAATGCTCGTAACATTATGAGAAAACAGCAGAAGGTTTACAGACACTTGTAACATCATGGCGAGACATTAAAAGTTTTCGAACATCATGAGAAGATATCGAAAATTCTAATATTCAAAACTTTATAGAAATAAAAGGCATAAATTTTGAGACATAACAAAGTTTATGAAAGCGGACTGATTATATGCAGGACATAAAAAAGAACAGATAACCAAAGAATCCCACAACAACAAAAAAAGAGGAACGAATGTTGTTATACGGAGATGAACCTTTCAGACAGAACTCCAGATATCATGAAACAAACGATGAGAGACAATTGTCCAAGACGAGATGACTGGAGAGTTTTTTGCCGTACACAAATTGAAACCGAAAAGCAATTTCGGATAAATTTTCAAATGAAAAAAAAAAATCAGTTTTCATACCAGAGCCCCAGTTCTTGATGTACAAAATATTTCTAGAACACACAGAGCTAGAGTAAAAGAAAGGTGAATGGAAAACAAGAAGGTAAAAAAAAAACGGAACAAAACTCACTAACATTCGTGTTTTTATTTCCTTGCAATATATTAAAAGTGTTGATTCTACCAGCCCTTTCATGTCGTCTTTTATACAGATCTCACAGTTTCATTTCACATCTCAGATAGCTGTTTCACATATTGTGATCTTCTCTTTATATAAGGACAACTCACAGGTCGTAGTGTTTTCTCCTTTACAGACGATTTCGAAAATAGATTTTGTGCCAGTTTCATCTACAGAAAATGGCAGCGTCGATTTAAAGTAATAAAGTGATTACGCCGAGCTGATAGTGCCCTCGCCTCTTACAGCTGGGCGGCTGCTGGACCTACCAAGTCCGTGGTTCAAATGAATCGCTGTCTCTCTCTTACCTTATTTATCTGTCACGTTTAAAGTGCTTCATCTGTTATGTTTTGGAGCTAAGCATAAACATATCATCTATCACCTTATTCTCCTGTTGTGTTTTGGAGCTAAGCATAAACATATCGTCTATCACCTTATTCTCCTGTTGTGTTTTGGAGCTAAGCATAAACATATCATCTATCACCTTATTCTCCTGTTGTGTTTTGGAGCTAAGCATAAACATATCATCTATCACCTTATTCTCCTGTTGTGTTTTGGAGCTAAGCATAAACATATCATCTATCACCTTATTCTCCGCAAGCCTCGTTGCTTCTGTTTTACACAGTTTCAAATTAAAATCTGATGTGGTCTAAATCAGTGTTTCCCAGGCTTGTCCGGGCTACCGCCCCCTCTTCTCTCAGGCCACATCTTCAACGCCTCCCTCTCCTCCTTGTACTGTTCGTACAATGACCTATTAAACTAGGATATGCATAAAACAACTAAAAACTTCAGCAAGCAAGCCAATTTAACAGTATGAAGGAGTACATCTATAACTCATCTACTGTATTATTTTCTCAAATTTTAATGTGATGGATGAGTTTCATGTAGGGACACAAGTTTCTCACTATCAGGTTGAAAAGTGCTAAGAAGGGAGGTATTACTGTCCCCCGTCTGCTGCTTCGTTTTCCCTCAACCCCCATCCCCCAACTGCCCCCTTCTTCCACCCCATCCTGGTTATTTCCAACGCCCTCTGGGGGCGTTATCGCCCAATTTGGGAAACACTGATCTAAATGAACCGCGTGTAGTCTAATCTGACATTCTTGACCACGTGACTTGCGTCAGCAAGATCGTAAAATATGTTTATCAGGATCTAAACAACCAAAGACTCCCAGGTTAAAGGATATTGTTCCACGCGTTAGGGGCTCGGTACTGTCTTGCGTTCTGTGGACTCTTAATTTATTTGGGCCAGTAATTGAAAAAAGACATTTTCTAGCAGTCCATAAATGTATTTTTTTTAATGTGGAGAATTTTAAAATTTTTGTGTGATCGTTAAAATATTCTGTTACGAGATACAGATGTATGGCATATTAAAGAAAAACATGTGTTTAGTAATATGAACTGACATATAACTGAGCAAATTATTTATTTACATACACTCTTATGTTTGTAGGCATAGTTCTGTAATAGTACAGTTCGGTAGAACTCTCTGGGTTGTGAAGCCGGTATGACCTCATAGCCGATGGTAATTAAAATGTTGGTACCTTCCAGGTTTTAAACAATGTTGGTGTTGTTGTTGTTGTTGTTGTTGTTGTTGTTGTTGTATACACAGGCAGAAAATAAATCTGCAAGGATAAAAATGTATTTTGCAACCCAAGCAAAAAAAACCCCCACCTGAGATGACAGAGAAAAAGAGGAAACGGGGCATCAGAGAAGCAGCGAGTAACAGAGAAATAACGAGATAATGTTGTCTCAGTTTTTGTGGGAGTCTAGGTTATGTGTCAGTGTGGGTTGTGTGGGAATATAGGTTGCGTGTCAGTATGGGTTGTGTGGGAATATAGGTTGCGTGTCAGTATGGGTTGTGTGGGAATATAGGTTGCGTGTCAGTATGGGTTGTGTGGGAATGTAGGTTGCGTGTCAATGTGGATTGTGTGGGAATGTAGGTTGCGTGTCAGTGTGGATTGTGTGGGAATGTAGGTTGTGTGTCATTCTGGATTTATGAGAATCTGTGCTGTGTCAGCTTAGATTATGAGAATCTAGGCTGTGTTAGTCTAGACTGTGTGAGAATCTAGATTGTGTATTAGCCTAGACTGTGTGTTAGCCTAGAATGTGTGAATATCTAGACTGTGTGTTATGGTTATATCTAAAAAACAGAATCCACCAAC
The DNA here is from genome assembly GCA_009760885.1 of Achatina immaculata. Classification (NCBI taxonomy): domain Eukaryota; kingdom Metazoa; phylum Mollusca; class Gastropoda; order Stylommatophora; family Achatinidae; genus Lissachatina; species Lissachatina immaculata. The sequence continues at coordinate 15,131,695 of CM019694.1, forward strand.
ATGCAGTATAAAATTAAATGGAACAGGTGCAGAAATTCAAATACCTTGGAGCAGTAATAACTTCAGATGGGAAATGCAGAACAGAAATTAGGAACAGAATAGGCCAAGCAAAGACTGTATTTCAAAGAATGAGAAACATATTAGCTAACACATCTTTATCAATGAATATTAGAAAACGAGTCCTAAAATGCTATATTGAATCTATCTTGTTATATGGAAGTAAATCATGGACAATAGACAGGTCTGCACAAAAATCATTGGAAGCAGCAGAAATGTGGTTTAGTAGAAGAATGTTGCAAATCCTCTGCACAGTAAAAATAACTAATGAAAAATGTATGAGAAGAGTTGGAGAGACAAAAAAAAACCTTGTAAAAAAAATAAGAGAGAGACAATGTACTTTCATAGGACATGCAATGAGAAGAGGGGGCATTGAAAATATTATAACAACAGGAGAAATAGAAGGAAGAAGATCAAGAGGAAGACCAAGAGAAATGATACTGGACAGTCTGACGGGATGGTGTGAGAGGAGATCACCAACTGAGCTGATGGCCTACCTGAAGGATCGTGTACTCCAGAGAAGCATAATAGCCAACGCCAGTCGGCACGGCACTTGATGATGATGATGAGTTAGACTAGACTGTGTGATAATCTAGACTGCGTGTTAGCCTAGTCTGTGTGAGAATCTAGACTGTATGTTAGTCTAGACTGTGTGAGAACCAAGCTTTCTGAAGTGCCAGGCTCTTTGTTGTTTAAATCCCTAGAGAAATTTAGCGTTATCCATTTACTGATCCTTCTGGTGCCTCAACTTGTTCAAGGTGAAATCTTTCATGAGTGGGGGGGGGGGGGGCGAGGGGGAAGGGGAAAAGAAGAGGAGGAGGAGGAAGAAGAAGAGAGTAAAATGTAAAATTACATAAAAATGAGTGTAAGTATTGTGTGAGAAACCTTGGGCCGTACTCAACAATATCTGGAAGTCCAAACAGATGGAAGAAAACCTAGTACAGAATATTCAAAGGCGGTGTTTTAAAGTGTTTTACTATACGGGAACGAATGCTGGGAAATGACACCTGACACCTCCCAAACTGTCTACTCAAGATAAAAAGAGTGTTCTGACCAAATGCCATAAGTAATGACCTCTTGTTAAGAGAAGCTGACATGACACCGCTGTCAACGCTAACTGAAAGGAGAAGGTGGCAGTGGATTGGCCACATTATGAGAAAGACAGGCGAATCCTTACCACCAACAGCTCTGGCGTGGACTCCACGGGGTAAAAGAAGCATGGGAAGAACCAAAGAGACATGGAGACGTACAGCAGAGAAGATGCTAGCAAACAAAAGCCAGACATGGAAAACAGCCAAGAAGACAAAGAAGTACCATTAGAGGTGGAAATCTCCTGCTCCAGCAGCCCCCAACATGTTTTCTGAACACTGAAGGGATAAAAGAGATATAAGAGAGAGAGAGAGAGAGAGAGAGAGAGAGAGAGAGAGAGAGAGAGAGATAAGGGATAGGGAGGAGAGAGAAACGTCTGAGAGATTAAATTACGTGGGAGACAGCGACAATTTGTGAGACAAAATAAGAAAAAAAAAACGATATCAGAGTCTGTGTACACGATGGAGCAGGAGTACAAGATTAAGTGTGAAAATGTGTACGTGAAGTAATGCGTCTTTATATAACCGAGGTTTTTCTCACATAATTTTCAGCCGAAGAGCGCCCGCACAAAATGGCTGCTGGATCTGAGAGATGAACTGAAATATAACCGAGTACAAAACAAGCCGTAGATTACATATGAAAAATGTATGTGTTGCAGGATTATAGGACCGCTTTTGTGTAACTGTGTGTATGTGTATGTGTTTCAGTGAGAATGAAGTAAAGCTGCTGAAAATCATTAAGATGACAATAGATGCGTGTGTAAATGTATGTAAGAGAGTAAGAGAGAGAGAGAGAGAGAGAGAGCGAAAGAGAGAAAGAGAGCGAAAGAGAGTGTGTATGTCTGTAAGCGTGAGAGAGAGAGTGTGTGTGTGTTAGTGTATGAGAGAAGCTGTTTAACAATCTGCAGGGGTGAGTCAAAAAGCAACCTGTTTTCATTATCTGATGTGGAAGATAAAAGTCATTATAGGAAATCCCAAAATGCAAATGTGTATGTTATTTGTCGATCTGTTACACGTGCTGTGAGAGGTCAGGCGTTATCATGCTGGGACAACACATCAGAACTGAGCACAGCATGACGTTTTGACCTGGTTGGAAGCGGTTCTCGAGCAGATAACAGTGTGCTTTGCTGTTTATAGTGGCTTCTCTGGGCATGTAATTCACCGCCTACATGTAACAGATACGAGATTACAACTAATTTCATTACACCAAAGTAATTCGGCACACACAGCGATCTTACTAAATGCTGAATCCAGTGGCAGCATAAACATGGTACGAAAAGTAAGACTATTTTTAAAAAAAATAGGAACAGTATTATTAATTAACGAACACACAGAAAGGAAAGGTTAAGTACAACATATCTCCACAATCATATTCCCTCTCTATCAAGTTCTCGTATACTTTTTCCACACCTGTAAATGATATTCCATGACCTTCACTGCAGTATACTATAAACCCTCTACCCCAGTCACATTCATCTATTCTACCCGACTCTTTTCTCGGCTTGACAACCACTGCATCCCTCTTTCTCCTCTCCCCACCCCTCTTTACTACTAACCAGTCATTTTGGCACTACACCTCTCAGATTCCCATCTAAACATGTACAAGACTTCCCTACGCTCTCCCAGACGCAGCTTCTTACAAGTCACAGCCGCGAGCTTCCTTTCTTCTACTATTTTTGTCCCACTCTTATTTCTTGTATATCATTGATGTTAGTTAATTCATATTTTCTCTTATTTTTTTATGTCTTTCTATTACTTGTCTTTGTTTCAGATGTCTTTGTATTGTTTGTCTTTGTTTCAGATGTTTTTGTACATGAATTACAAAAAAACAGTGAAATTTATCAAAGAGACAGGACTGCAGATATAGACAGAGAACGAAGAAGAAGAAGATGTTTTTGTATGATTAAGATGTAAGCGGAAACGTTATAACTGTGTTTAAGTAAATTAATAAAGCAGTTCCTACTTCTGTTTTAAATGGTTTTAACATCCTGTTATCACAGCTTTACTGTAGTGGCTTTGTGCGCATTTATATATTTAGTTTAAATTATACCCCAAAACTATTCGTGCCTCACTAAACATGGTACATGGTTATAAAATGCCGTGAGAATTTCAAGAAAAAAAATACTAAATATTATTTTATGAACGTTTTGTGGAAAGCAGTTCCAAGTAAGGATTAATTCGCGACACCTGGATTAATATTTCTAAACATTTATTTAAAGAAAACAATTGAGAGGCCAGGACTAAAAAAATTATTTTCAAATAAATCCCAAACATTTAGGTAAGTGACGTGACTTCTTCTAGGCGATTTTTCGCACTTTATGGGCTTTTCAAACATCTTTTTATTAAACAAGGTGTGTCCGATAAATAATGAAAATTATTTTATTCAGCCAATCAGCAGGGCCGGGGGGGGGGGGGGGGGGTGCGGATTCTCAGGGTCTGAAGGCTAGTGGGGGATGTTAGATAAAGGGTTGATATCTCGTCATTTGGCTCTGAGCTTTTACAGAGTGGGATCGTTTGCTGTTTATGCGTCGCGTAACGGTCAAAACTGCAGAGGAGTGTCGAGTAGCGATAAATTTTGTGTTAAATTTGAAAAATCCTCGACCGAGACGCTTGCTATGATACAGAAAGCCTATGAGAAGGATGCTTTATAGAAAGCACAAGCTTTTAGGTGGCACAAGACGTTCAACGAGGGAAGATAGAGCGTCGATGATGAACAACTCATAGGGCGCACAATAAAAGTGCAAATCGAAGATGAAATCGATGTTCGTTGCCTTTTTTACTTTAAAGGTGTTGTCTATAAGGAGTTTGTACCACCTGGACAAATGTTCAACGCAGCATTTTACATGGAAGTGCTTAAACGGCTGAAGAACAGAGTAGCGCGCGCTTCCACATGGATATGGCCAACATCTGAGTAACTCATTACGACAATGGGCCGAGTCATGCATCGCTGCTAGTGAGAGACTTTCTGGCGAAACAAATCGTGGCAACGCTGTTCCAACCTCTCTACGGCCTGAACCTGGCCCCGGCTGACTTCTTTTTGTTTCCCCGGCTCAAATCAAGCTTGAAAGATCATCATTTTGGCACTGTTATTGACGTGCAAGCTGCCGTGACGAGGGAGATCTCTGTTCAAGACTTCCAAGCGAGCTACGACGTGTGGCAGAACCGCTGGCAACGGTGTATTGATGCCCAAGGATGTTATTTCGGGGAATTTTAAGTATATGTAAGTATATCTTGAACAACTCGAATGTCATGTAATCAATTTCATTACTTACCGGACACAGCTTGTAACATATAAGCTGTAATATAAATGAATATTACAACCGATCTGTTCTTCAACACTCTGGATTAAATGTGTAAATATATGAGTATGTTTTCTTTTGTAAAAGGAAGGCGAATAGAAAGCAATTGGGGAAAAAAATCACATTAAATTCTCCCTTTGAAGGAAAACATTTTTTAGTAAAGTTTATTTCCATTCAACAAGCAATATTTACATAGTCGAGTGAAATGATGTGAATTTGGGGATGATTGCCCGTGAGATGACATGGTGGGCTTTTACAAATCATGAGATCCAACTCTAGACTAAAATGAAATGATAGTGACTCGTATAATGAAGGTAGTAATGAATTGTACATTTCTTGAAAACAAAGGGGGTTACACAAACTTCATGACTCTCTCCCTCTTACATTTGCTGGCAAGCAAGCATTTGAAGGAAAACGTTCACGAAATAATTTTTTAATGTTGATTTAATCTTCCAGTAGTAGTCAGTACTTCAACTGCGAACATCTTACTTCTAAACATTTCACTTCTTTTATAATCCTAAATTTGCGATTTTGAGGGATCAAATGAAAACAAAAAATAAGTCAGTTATCATATTGTCTGCCTTTGTTACATATTCTGTGTTTATCGCTGAGTGTATAAAATCTTTTGTTTTCTTTTGTTTTTCTTCTGTCTCTTATCTTCATTTTAACTCTTACATATTTCGTTGTAAGACCAGATTTCTGTCCCTTGTTCTAGGTTTACAATTTCTTAATTTAAAGCTGCGCGAGTCACGTCCCCTTTCTCCCACAGATCTCAGTTGTGTGGCTTCCTATTTCCTGCCTGACATTCTCAAACACTTGTCTAGTCTGTGTGTTGAACCGGTCTGAATTATTTGCTACACTTCTGGACTTTGCTAGTGCTATCTTCATCTCCTGTGCTGTTGGTGGTCAATGAGATGACCCTCGGCTTGGTCAACTTTGCTGTCTGAGATTTGTGTACCTCTTGTTCTAGTGTTTGACTTGGATCGGTTGTTCCCTGAGGCTTCTGGTACTGGGCTTTCTACATTGAGTTTGAGAAAAAGTTTTGCGAATTAAGTACTTTTAATCTGATACCACACTTTAGGATTACGGACTAGAACGACAGCATTTATCAGCATCTTTTCAATGATGTGGTTTAGATAATATCCTATATTAAGCTTTCTTACAATCTTTGTCGAAATCTTTCTGTATACCAGAATAGCATGGTACAGAAGTTAAACGTGACCTGGGCAGTTTTCTAATCCTGTTTTCCAGAACTGAGAAAATGTTTAATACAAGAGTAAACGGACTGTAGGAAATGATGCCGAGACTTCATATATTTTTTGTGCATACATCACAAGCTAAAGCTGTGAGATCTCCTATAACTAGTGAATATTAAATACCCTTTCCAGAAAATGTGATAAACTCTTAAACTCCACAAAACTCCCATGATTTGTCTACTGTATATGATGGCACATAGGCGCCTTTGAATGTAAATGGCATAGACGAGCCTTTAAAATATCATGGATACTAAAAGGGACAAATATTATATCCATACTAAAAGAATTTAATATTGAAGAAGTTTGCTTAGTAAAGAAGATTAAACAGAGAAAATGTAAGTATTTCGGACATATTAAACATCATGAGAGTTTTGAGGAGATAGTCTTAAAGGATATATAATATAAAAAAAGAGAAAAAGAGGAAGATCAAAACGAAGATGGCAATAAGACATTATTGAAGATTTACAAATGAATGCATCAGCAGCAGGGCATCATGCTTATAATAGAGAGACCTTCAAGAGGGTCACAAAGTTCCGCAAGGGACATACTAATGAATGAATGATATGATATGATATGATATATGATATGATATCAGCCGTGACATAGAAAAGACTTCATTAGGTCTTTGTTTTAATTAATTTATATTGATAAGTCATTCTTAATAAACTCGTATATTGGACGTCCAGTGAGTCATACAGTGACTTTCTTGCTTGACTGCCACCGTCTGTCGTTTTGTTACTTCTGATAATAAGTAATAACTACATTATACAGGCTTCATTTTATGTTGCTGTGTAATTTGTAATTCAGTGTCCCCTGGATCTAACATTCGAGCCACGAGTTGCTGCTTTTGGCTGGGTAAACTGAGAACACATCCATTTCAAATTATTCAAGTATTGCTTAATTACATTTGTAATAGAATGTATCCTACATTATTCTAGTTCCATGTCAAAAGAGGGAATAGACTGACGGAAACCTATGCTAATGTGGCTATTGATTCCGCCTTGTTCCTCTATCTGCGTGTCTAGAGAGAACTGATATTTCCAGAGCTCCTTACATTCTGGCAGACAGATGCTGCTGTGAAATTTTACTTTACTTCAGACTGAATATGTTTGATGGAAGTGATGATCAATACGAGAAGTGTTCATGTACCTACACTCATCATCATCATCAAGTGCCGTGCCGACTGGCGTTGGCTATTATGCTTCTCTGGAGTACACGATCCTTCATGCAGGCCATCAGCTCAGTTGGTGATCTCCTCTCACACCATCCTGTCAGACTGTCCAGTATCATTTCTCTTGGTCTTCCTCTTGATCTTCTTCCTTCTATTTTTCCTGTTGTTATAATATTTTCTATGCCCCCTCTTCTCATTGCATGTCCTATGAAAGTACATTGTCTCTCTCTTATCTTTTTGACAAGGTTTTTTGTCTCTCCAGCTCTTCTCCTACATTCTTCATTAGTTATTTTTGCTGTCCAGGGGATTCGCAACATTCTTCTAATAAACCACATTTCTGCTGCTTCCAATGATTTTTGTGCAGACTTGCCTATTGTCCATGATTCACTTCCATATAACAAGATAGGTTCAATATAGCATTTTAGGACTCGTTTTCTAACATTCATTGATAAGGATGTGTTAGTTAATATGTTTCTCATTCTCATTCCCGAGCTTTAAATAGAAATATAAACGAGCCCTAAAAAGTATTACACCCGTTTCTTGAAGATGAAGAAGATGTAAGCTTGTTAAATGTCTTCGTATATTGATGCAGTGTTAGAGACTGGAAGTCTCTGAAAAAAAAAACATGCACGGAACGAAGACAAAATATAAGAATTAAAAAAAAAACTCCATTGTAATAGTTTGTTATGGGGCATAATTGAAGGAATGGGGGGGGGGGGGGGAAATGGTGTGCGGACCACACCAAGGGACACCCTCGGGGAGTGGGGTGTCGGGTGACATCAAATTGACGGCCTATAAATTTTTATTTTTTTGTTTTTGTGCAATGTTTGAACGGTCGGGGGGGGGGGGGTTAAGACTTTAGAGAAAACAAAATAAGCCATGTTAAGACTTTACAGAAAACAAAATAAGCCATGTTAAGACTTTACAGAAAAGTAACCATTTTAAGAATTTATAGAAAAAAAGCAACCACGTTAAGACTTTATAGAAAAAAATGACCATGTTAAGACTTTACAGAAGAAAAATTAATTATTTTAAGACTTTAGATAAAAAATGTATAAACTAGGAAAAAAGTAGGAACAGCTTTATTATTTAACGATAACACACTTGTGACGTTTCGGCGCGAGCATTTGTCAAACAAAAACAAACAGGACCAAGAATCAGAGAGAGGAGACAAAGTACAGATTCACATGAATTTTATGTTAACGAAATAATAAAAAATGAAAAATGTAATGAAAAATTATAAATGACTTATCCTTTAGATTAAAATATTCATTCATTCATTTCAATGTCCCTTGCGGATTAAAATATAACCACGGTAAAATTTTAGATAACTATTGACCATGATAAGACTAAATAAACAAATAACCATGGTAAGGCTTTAGATAAAAAATAGCTATAGTAAGACTTTAGACTTTACAATAGCCATTGTAATACGTTATATAAAAAATAGCTATGGTAAGATGTTAGATTAAAATGTAGAGATGGTAAGACTTTAGATTTTAAAAAATAGTCATGGCAAGATTTTAGATTTTAAAAATAGCCATGCCAAACTGTAGATTTTAAAAAATACCCATGATAAGAGTTTAGATTACAAAAAATAGTCATGGTACTAGATTTTAGATTTTTAAAAATAACCATGGTAAGACTTTAAATTAAAAAAAAAATAGCCATGGTAATACTTTAGATTTTTTAACAAAATAATAGTCATGGTAAGACTTTAGACAAAAAGCATACCTATATCAAGACTTTAGAGAGGAAAAATAAACCCGTAGACACAACCTACTGGATAAACATATTCGCCATTTCACAAACATCCTTAACAGCTAGTATCTAGCATATCTGAAGTGGAATGTAGAAAGTAAAATCTTGGATATGACGAATTTTAAAAATTGTTCTAACGACACGAAATAAAGTACAGATGACACAGATTTTAATAGAGAGAATAACAAATGTTGCTAACACTGCAAATGGTGACCGGACTTCAACACACCAGTCGCCTACAAATAATCGATACTTATTTCTCAGAGGATTACATTTTTTTTCTAAATTTTATACTTTTCTCCTCCAGAAATAAGAGCACATTAACTTGTAAGGCGATTACAGTCTCGGGTCTCTAGGTTTTATTCTTTATAAATATTTCCTTTACAATCAGAGAAGAGTTAGACTTACTTCTTTCTTTCATTGTTCAGAGATTCACTTACATTTGACTTCTACTTTCTCTCTAGTCTCTACAGCCTCAATCATGTGTCTCTTCTTCTCTTTGAATTTGACTTTCTCTCTGCAATCCACGACCTCGATTATTAGTCTCTTCTTCTCTTTGAATTTGACTTTCTCTCTGCTCTCCACGACCTCGATTATTAGTCTCTTCTTCTCTTTGAATTTGACTTTCTCTCTGCTCTCCACGACCTAGATTATTAGTCTCTTCTTCTCTTTGAATTTGACTTTCTCTCTGCTCTCCACGAACTAGATTATTAGTCTCTTCTTCTCTTTGAATTTGACTCTGCTCTCCACTACCTCGATTATTAGTCTCTTCTTCTCTTTGAATTTGACTTTCTCTCTGCTCTCCACGACCTCGATTATTAGTCTCTTCTTCTCTTTGAATTTGACTTTCTCTCTGCTCTCCACGACCACAATCAATGTCTCTTCTTCTCTTTGAATTTGATTTTCTCTCAGCTCTCCACGACCACAATCATTTGTCTCTTCCTCTCTTTGAATTTGACTTTCTCTCTGCTCTCCACGATCACAATCATCTGTCTCTTCCTCTCTTTGAATTTGACTTTCTCTCTGCTCTCCACGACCTCGATTATTAGTCTCTTCTTCTCTTTGAATTTGACTTTCTCTCTGCTCTCCACGACCTAGATTATTAGTCTCTTCTTCTCTTTGAATTTGACTTTCTCTCTGCTCTCCACGAACTAGATTATTAGTCTCTTCTTCTCTTTGAATTTGACTCTGCTCTCCACTACCTCGATTATTAGTCTCTTCTTCTCTTTGAATTTGACTTTCTCTCTGCTCTCCACGACCTCGATTATTAGTCTCTTCTTCTCTTTGAATTTGACTTTCTCTCTGCTCTCCACGACCACAATCAATGTCTCTTCTTCTCTTTGAATTTGATTTTCTCTCAGCTCTCCACGACCACAATCATTTGTCTCTTCCTCTCTTTGAATTTGACTTTCTCTCTGCTCTCCACGATCACAATCATCTGTCTCTTCCTCTCTTTGAATTTGACGTTCTCTCTGCTCTCCACGACCTCGATTATTAGTCTCTTCTTCTCTTTGAATTTGACTTTCTCTCTGCTCTCCACGAACTAGATTATTAGTCTCTTCTTCTCTTTGAATTTGACTTTCTCTCTGCTCTCCGCGACCTCGATTATTAGTCTCTTCTTCTCTTTGAATTTGACTTTCTCTCTGCTCTCCACGACCTAGATTATTAGTCTCTTCTTCTCTTTGAATTTGACTTTCTCACACACCATGCCTCCTACTCTCTCTCACACACCATGCCTCCTGCTCTCTCTCTCACACACACACACAATGCCTCCTACTCTCTCTCTCTCTCACACACCATGCCTCCTATTCTCTCTCACACACCATGCCTCCTACTTTCTCTCACACACCATGCCTCCTACTCTCTCTCTCACACAAACACACCATGCCTCCTACTCTCTCTCCCACACACACACACCATGCCTCCTATTCTCTCTCTCTCACACCATGCCTCCTACTCTCTCTCACACACCATGCCTCCTACTCTCTCTCTCAGACACCATGCCTCCTACTCTCTCTCTCACACACCATGCCACCTTCTCTCTCTCTCACACACAAACCATGCCTCCTACTCTCTCTCTCTCAGACACCATGCCTCCCACTCTCTCTCTTCTCTCTCTCACACACCATGCCTCCTACTCTCTCTCTCTCACACACACACCATGCCTCCTACTCTCTCTCACACACACACCATGCCTCCTACTCTCTCTCTTCTCTCTCTCACACACCATGCCTCCTACTCTCTCTCTTCTCTCTCTCACACACCATGCCTCCTACTCTCTCTCTTCTCTCTCTCACACCATGCCTCCTACTCTCTCTCACACAAACACACCATGCCTCCTACTCTCTCTCACACAGACACCATGCCTCCCACTCTCTCTCTCTCACACACACCATGCCTCCTACTCTCTCTCACACACACAGACACCATGCCTCCCATTTTCTCTCTTCTCTCTCACACACACACCATGCCTCCTACTCTCTCACACACACAGACACCATGCCTCCCATTTTCTCTCTTCTCTCTCACACACACAATGCCTCCTACTCTCTCTCAGACACCATGCCTCCCATTCTCTCTCTTCTCTCTCTCACACACACACACCATTCCTCCTACTCTCTCTCAGACACCATGCCTCCCACTCTCTCTCTTCTCTCTCACTCACACACAGACACCATGTCTCCTACTTTCTCTCTTCTTTCTCTCACATACACAGACACCAAGCCACCTGCTCTCTTTCTTCTCTTTCTCTCTCTCTCTCTCTCGCACACAGACACCATGCCTCCTACTCTCTCTCATACACAGACACTATGCCTCCTATTTTCTTTCTCTCTCTCACATACAGACACTATACCTGCTACTCTCTCTTTCTTCTCTCTCTCACACAATGACACCATATCTTCTACTCTCTCTTTTCTCTCTCACACACCCACAGACACCATGCCTGCTACTCTCTCTCTCTTCTCTCTCTCACACACCATTCCTCCTACTCTCTCTCTCTTCTCTCTCTCTCACACACACAGACACCATGTCTTCTACTCTCTCTCTTCTCTCTCTCTTTCACACACACAGACACCATGTCTTCTACTCTCTCTCTCTCTCTCTTCTCTCTCTCACACAGACGTCATGTCTCCTACTCTCTCTCTTCTCTCTATCTCACACACAGACATCATGCCTCCCAATCTATCTCTTCTCTCTCACACACACAGACACCATTCTTCCTACTCTCTCTTTTCTCTCTCTCACTCTCACACACAATGCCTCCTAATCTCTCTCTCTATTCTCTCTCTCTCTCTCACACGTAGACACCATGTCCTCTACTCTCTCTCTTCTTTCTCTCATACACATAGATAGATCTTCTACTCTCTCTCTCTCTCTCTTCTCTCTCTTTCACACACACCATGTCTTCTAATCTCTCTCTTTTCTCTCTGTCTCACATACAGACACCATGCCTCCTACTCTTTTTCATTTCTCTCTCACACACACACAGATACCATGCCTCCTACTCTCTCTCTTCTCTCTCTCTCTTACACACAGACACCATGTCTTCTACTCTCTCTCTTCTTTCTCTCTCTCTCTCTCTCTCGCACACACTATGGCTGCTACTCTTGACCTCTCTATCACACACACATATACAGACGCCATGTCTTCTACTCTCTCTCTCTCTTCTCTCTCTCACATACACAGATACCATGCCTCCTACTTTCTCTCTCTCTTCTCTCTCTCACACACATAGACACCATGTCTTCTACTCTCTCTCTTCTTTCTCTCACAGACACCATGCCTGCTACTCTGGACCTCACTCTCTCTCTCTCACACACACAGACACAGACACCATGTCTTCTACTCTCTGTCTCTTCTTTCTCTCACAGACACCATGCCTGCTACTCTGGATCTCACTCTCTCTCTCTCTCTCTCACACACACACACATACACAGACACCATGTCTTCTACTCTCTGTCTCTTCTTTCTCTCACAGACACCATGCCTGCTACTCTGGATCTCACTCTCTCTCTCTCTCTCTCTCTCTCTCTCACACACATACACACACACACAGAGACATCATGTCTTCTACTCCGTATATTTTCCTCTGTAATATTTTGCAGTTTTCTCTGACGGACACATCCTCTGAGAATTCTCAGGGCCCATAATCTCCAGACATTACACATTCAAGAATTTCTGCTGCTTCCATGGCAACCGAAGTGTTTTGCATTTCCATCTCTACAAATAAAACACTTCCCCGTAGCTCTTCTCAGGCCACTATTTTTTTTTTCTATTTTAGTAAACAGCGGAAGTAAAGAATCTTAGTGTCTTCTCGTGTCCATATGCTGCTGTTTCAAGGCTGATATTGTGTAGAAAGGAATATTATCATCTTGTCTTTGCTGTTCTGGTGGAGTTCTGGAATGTTTCCCTTGAACTATTCTGGATCTTTGCCTCCTCTCACGCAATGTTTATTTTAGACTGGTCATTTAATGTAAACTCTTTGTCGTGTTTCTGCAACTAGTCATATTCAGAACTAGCGCCACGACCAAACTACTTGTTCATGAATATGGTCACTTCACTGAAGGTCTCAAATCACTCATAAACGCTTTCATTTATCTTTTTTATATTCGAGATCTAGACTTTTGAAACACTCATTGTCTGCTCTTATTCTTCTTCTGTTAAAGCTGTTTCTCTTTCCTGGAGAGCGAAATAACCCCACACCATCACAAGACAATTCGTCCCAGGCCAATATTTCAGACCTTTCGGTTCCTAATATTCTAGGGAAAGTTTCTCAATCGCCTGAGCCCCTCCTCTTTTTTTCCATTACGGTTTGTTTCTGTCGGCCCCTCCCAGCTCTCACTACAGAAAAATGTTATTTATACCCACCCCCCCAAGTCTCGAAATTCAACACCCCCCCCCCCTTCTCTCTCTCTGGGGGTAACCTTTGGCTCTCGTAGAAAAACCCCGCTCTACTGAATTTCTCCTTTAAACGACGGACGAAATTTAGTTACTTTTACATTATTACATTGTCTCTTCAACAATGGCTACTAGAGGAAGAAGCAAGTGTATGTATTTTTAAACTCTTGCCAGTATGCTCATGTGTCTCATGTTAATGATATTGGCGCGTGCACACGCCCACATACACTCAAACATCAGCATTTTAAGGGCTCAAACACTGGGAGTATGAAAACCACCCAGCAATATAAGAAATATAGACCTTTTCATAGGTGGGGGAGTTTTAAAAAAATATCTTTAATTTTGCCCTGATAAATCTAAATCGAGTTCTCGACAGTTTTAGTACAGGCGTGTTACGTCATCCCTCTCTAGATGTACATGTGCGGAGACGCGTAGGCCATTTTTGAAATACACATCAGCAGACCAGATCACAGATGGTCGTTCCCTTGAAAGCGTGCACGAGAGAGGAGCAGCAGGACGTATAGCAACTGTAGGCGAATGCTGGGTATATTACTTCCCGACACAGACAAAGTCAACCAGCAAGACATTCTTCCTGGCCGAAAATCAAAGAAGTTCTGTACAGCTTTGCCCGCCCGGAAAATTGATGGTCACTTTCTTCTGAGACTGGAAGGAAATAAACCTAGAACATGACATGCCCAGAGGAGCCACTATCAACAGTGAAGAATACTGTGATCTGCTTGAGAACCACTTGAATCCTGGTAAAAACACCAACGGTTTGCTCAGTTCTGGTGTGTTGTTAGCATGATAATGCACAGTCTGATAGGCCCCAACAACAGTTCGGCAAATTACCAATTTGCATTCGGAGCAATGCGACCACACACACAGAGAAATACTGCCACCCACAAAATGTTATATGGCGCGCAAAAAATAAATAAATAAAAGCGCTGCTTTGTTTAGTTCAGTTTTCTGATCTTACATTGTGTTATAGTATTATGTGTTAGAGTATTTTAGTATTATGTGTTATAATGTTATAGAATTATAGTATTATGTGTTATAGTATTATAGTGTTATGTGTTACAGTATTACAGTGTCATGTGATATAGTATTATAGTATTATGTGCTATAGCATTATAGTATTATGTGTTATAGTTTTACAGTAGTAAATGTTATAGTATTATGTGTTATAGTATTATAGTAGTATATGTTATAGTATTATAGTATTATGTGTTATAGTATTATAGTACTATATGTTATAGTATTATAGTATTATGTGTTATAGTATTATAGTAGTATATGTTATAGTATTATAGTATTATGTGTTATAGTATTATAGTAGTATATGTTATAGTATTATAGTATTATGTGTTATAATATTATAGTTTTATATGTTATAGTATTATAGTATTGTGTTATAGCAGCACTGAAGAAAATTGTGATAGCGCTACGTGAGTTAGCCTTCCTGACTTCTTTGGATTTTAGTACGTATTTTTTTCTAGGTGAAATTTAAAATACACTTTGCTATTTGAGGCACATCTACGGACAAAATTATTTTTAAGAACATTGCCACACATGTTCAAAATTTTGCGTAGCAACCGCGAAACATTAGAGGGTGCACTGATTTGGAGTGTCTTCTACATCCTCGCATCTTGTGATTATCGTATGTTTGGAGCCCTCAAGGATGAACTCGATGAGATGAACTTCAGTACGGTCAATGAGATTAAAGAGGTTGTGCATGGTTGGTTATCCTCATATAATGAAATTATTGCAAGATAAACCTGTCATATAAACTGAGAAGTGACAAGACATACTAGAAGCGGCTGTAGTAAAAGTATAAAGTACGTTAGAAACATTTCATACTTCAGTGATTTAAAAATAGAACACATAGAAACATCAGTGAATTTGAAATTAACCAAATTTCAGACAACTGTAAGTTATCTACGACACAGGACAGCTGCTGTAAAACTTTAAAACACCAGTATTTAGGACAATATCGCCACAGAAAGACACGGTCATATGACGCATTTGTTTGGAGCTTATTTTCATCAGCCATTTCATCGATTCTTTCGATCGGAAATCAGGACAAAGTGATGAGGAAGTCAATGAATGTAAACCACGTAATAATAGAACAATAAAAAAAAACAGAGTCAGTACAAAAATGGTAACGGAAAGTAATGCAGAAGTACACAACAGCATTCTCTGCTGCTTCATAGACTACAACAAAGCCTCCGGCGCAATCCGCAACGAACAACAACTGACAGAAATTGATTTACATGGAAAAGACATTAGACAATCAATATTGAAAGCAAACAGCTTCCATGGAGCATTTGCCATCCTTTTACTAAAAAAAAAAACAAACAAAACACGGGGATGTCGGAGCAGACAAGGCTATCTGCATCCTTTTTTTTTTCTACCATCTCAGACAGACAAGATCTTTCAAAACATCAATGAAATGTCACGAGAAATCATTGCTGGATAAAATGCGGTTAAGGCAACAAATATTTGCTAAACATTTTCGCAGAATTAAAGAAAGAAAGCAAAGACTTTAAGGGACTTTAAATAAACAATAATAATAATGCAAAAGTCGGGGAAGGATTAACAATTAATAAATAACAATGGCCAGTATACATTTTGCTGCCTCTAATGTTAGACCTGTTTATGTGTATATTTAACCTGCTGATTTCAAAAGTAGCACAAGTTTTCCCATATCAGCTCTACTTTTTGAAATACAGAACATATGCCATATACCACTCTTCACTCTGCTCGTCCATTACAAATCAGAATATTTAATGTAGTATTAATATCTTTTAAGCATGAAGGAAACATATTAAAACTTAAGAGATAAATGTAATGTATGAAAATCTACTTATTTCATAACAAAAGCACAAGTTTATGATGCAAACTTTCCACTCATTCGACACACAAGAAGGTCCTTTTGAAAGACGTCCTAGAGTGAGATCTGGCTGGAAATCCTGCATAAGATTCCGACAATAGTCTGCCATCATGTGTGCATTCCATCTTCTTTGGTATCAGGCTTCCATTGTTTTTATTTCTTGGTGAAATCTTTCACCTTGCTCTTCGCTTAAGTCACCAAATTTCTCTGGAAAGCGACGTAAGTGACTGTGCAGATAATGGATTTTAACACTCATATTACACAGCCAATCCTGTTGAAATGAAAGAGTATATCCTCTACTAATTGTGTGTAGTCATCTGCTTTCTTGTTGCCAAGAAAGCTTTTCACAACAAGAACAAATGAAGGCCAAGCACATTATTCGATTTCATTCACTGATGCTATGAAATGTGAGTCATTTATAAGCTGTCTGATCTGTGGACCATCGAAACGTCCTGCTTTTTCCCTGGTAAGTCCAGGTAACTTATTCACTATGTATTCAGTGCAAGCAAGAACCGTCTTTATTCAAAGCTTTTACAAATTGTTTCATCAGACCTAGCTTTATATGTAGTGGTGGCAGTATGATTCTATCTCGTGCTACCAAAGATACATTGATTACATTTTGTCCTCCAACCACCATATAATCCCTCAGAGGTCAGTCTTTTCTTGCTCAATGTTCATGTTTGGCTCTACTATCCGAAAGGCATAAAAAGCAAGGATACTTTGTGTAGCCACTTTGTTGACCAATAAGAAAATAAATTAACCATCTTCAATTCTACACAAATTAACCATTGATGTTCTTGGTAATTTATCTTTTCCAAGACTAAATAGATGGCCTTGTACTCTTCTTTCATCCTGGTGGAATGACCGATTGGAATAGAACTATATTTTGTGTCCTTACACGTGAGAATATATTTCAAACCACATTTTGAACTGTCGATGAACAGACGCCACTCACTTGGGTTATATTCTGAAAGATCAGTTTTCTTCACAAGGTTTCCGATGTCATTGCAGAATACTAAGCTGTTGTCTTCGGTAAAGAATGGCAGCAAATCCTTTTCTCTCCTTCGATAAAATGTCATTTTCGTTCCAGGCTGAAGTACGTTCTTTTCCTTTAGTCTGGAAGTAAGCAATTCAGAAGACTCCTTGGAAAGATTTCAGTCCCTGATCAGATCATGAATTCATTCTGATCAAAACGATCACTATGTGAAGTTGTTTGGGATTCAGTGTCATCGCCCCCACTTTCTTTACCTTGTGCGACATCAGACATGCAAGACTCGTCCTCTGAGAGCTGTGATAGTTCAAAGAAAGGTGGGACTGGTACAAGATCTGAATGTGGATCAGTACTCCTGACTGAAGGTAGATCAGGATAAGACCACTTGTCACGATTATTCGATTGATGCCTGTGATATTAACAATACCAAAAAAAAAAGTCATCGAAGTGGTTTTTCGGTTCCCTCCACACCATTGGTATTCCAAATTTCAGGCAGTTTCTCTTTCCATTTGTCCATTGGCGTAAATGCTCCGTACAAGTTTTACATACAACATGAGGAGCCTATGATTCTTAATCTCCAAGCTTGACACCAAAATAACCTACATATGCTCTTTTTTGCAAACTCAGAAATAGGTTTCCTACTTGCTTTCAGTCTGTCAGTCAGTCAGTCAGTCAGTCATCTGCATGTCCTTTGCGGAACTTTGCCTCCCTAACAGCTCTCCTGTAGGCATCTCGGTTGTTGGCAAATTGCCCTGCTGCTGATGCATCCATTTGCAGATTATCAACGATGTCTTGCAGCCATCTTCGCCTTGGCCTTCCTCTCTTTCTTTTTCCCATTATGTACCCTTCCAAGATGATCTTCTCTAAATTATCATGACATTTAATGTGTCCAAAATATTTAAGTTTTCTTTCTTTAATCCTTTTTACTAGCCAACCTTCTTAAATATTAAGTTCTTGTATTATGGATATATTTGTTCTTTTCTGTGTCCATGATATCTGAAGAATTCTTCTGCAGCATTTTACATTTAGAGTTATTTATACGTTTCTCAGCTGTTTTGTTAAGTGTCCGGGTCTCACAGCCATATGTTGCGATGGAAAAGATGAATGCCCTTAAAAATCTTATTTTTTTAGTTCTGTCTGTTCCTCTCCACAGATTCTTTAGTTGTTTTGCTTTCTGAAGAGCGACAGATGTCCTCCTTTTAATTTCCCTCATTGTATCTCCATTATTAGTTAGTAATGATCCAATATATTCAAAACTCTCCACTTCTTCCAATTTTTCCTCATTGATACATATTTCAGCTGCCTTATTCATTTTGTCAGTTGTCATCAATTTAGTTTTCTTTGCATTAAGATAGAGGTTTTGCTCTTCGCTGTTCTTAGGGACTGATATAATTCGTTTTTCCATTCCTTGTTGTGTTGTGGACATCAGTACTGTGTCATCAGCATATATAATCTCTGGTATTTCATAACCTCCAATTGTTATGGCATCGTAATATTCTTTATTTGTGTGGAAATATCCGCATCAATATTCTCCCCATAATTACAGCAAAATGCATCGGGATGATTCAAACAGCTCCGTCTTGAAGTAACCATAAATTCTACGGTGTTCCATTTGCAAAACTTAAATGACATGTAGGATATGCATACACCTCCTATACGATCATAACTATATATGTACTATATAATTGTTTTAAACAGATTAAGTTCAGAAACTTTTGAAATATAAAAGTATGCAGTGTACGGAAACCATGATTTACCATCTTAATTTTGTGTACATAATTATGTAATAAAACAGAAAAAAAGGGAATTTGTCATTTGAGCTATACATTTTTATGCTTAATTATTAAGAATTGAAAAGAATTCTTGGAATATCAAAAATGGACAGAATCAGAAATGATGTCTTTAGAAGTAAAGTAGGAGTTGAAACTGTTCTGAACTATATTCAAAAACAGCAAATAAAATGTTCGGTCATGTGTCACGACTACCAACAGAACGTGTACCACAGAGAGCAATGTTTTACAGACCACACAAAGGCATAGGAAGGGACCGCCCATGCAAACGATGGACCGATGGTATAGCAGAGTCCCTGAACATCTCGATGTACGAAGCCAACAGGCGAGCCATTGGGAGAAAATTTCACTTCACCTCTACACCTAGCAGTAAATGAGGAAGGACAAGACAAGACATTTTTATGCCACTGTGCAATATACGAGTAGGAAAGGAAGTAGACGAACAGTTGTAAAACAAAGGTCATTATACACAAAAAAGGTGGGTAAATTATACTATCCCAAAAAAAAAAGAAACGCATAACTACTGATGACCCAATTTTACCCATAACTTTGATATTCTATAGCTTTTTAAATTGAATGAATAAAATTTTCAAATTGAACAATAATACCTAAGGGTTTAAACACTCACTTGACAGTTTCTTTGCACCTGTATGACGAAAATTTGTTAGTCCCAGGGGTTCTCAAGTTAGTGTGGTGCTTGCATCGATCAGCGACTAGCATCTCCTGGGCATAGATGCGACCAGATGTCTGATGTGTGCCTGTGGGATGGCTGCTCACTCTTCCTGGAGTGCCTGATACAGATTACGACGAGTGGCTGGAGAAACGTTTCGGTGACAAACACGTCTTTACAGCTCATCTTATAGGTGCTCGATCGGATTCATGTCTGGAGACAGGGATGGCCAGGGAAGGGTGAGAATGTTGTTGGCAGTCAGGAACTGTGTGGTGAACTGTGCAGAATGGGGTCTGGCGTTGCCTGTTGAAACACAGATCTTTGCGTAGCCAAAAATGGAAGGACATGGGGTCGAAGAATTTCATTGACGTATCGTTGAGCATACAAGCCTCCTCCAGTCTGCACCAATAGACTCCTTCCGTTGAAATTGATCATTCCCCATACCATTACACTTTCACCACCGTGCGGCGGAGCTTCATCAACGCAATTTTGGGCAAAACGTTCATCTGGCCTACGATAGACTCTTCTCCGCATATCATGGCGGTGCAGCAAAAAGGAAGATTCCTCACTAAACCAGACACGTCTCCATTGATTGTCAGTTGTCCAGAGCCGATGCTGGTTGTCCCAAACAAGTCGATTTTGGCGATGGCGTCTCGTTAAAACAGGACCTCGGTGAGGTCGTCGTGCCACCAGTCCAGCTTCATGCAGTCTATTTCGGACAGTTTGATCAGACACACGATGTCCTGCAAGCAGTGACTGGACACTTGAGGAAGCTGTTGTAAACCTGTTTCTGAGGTGATGAACCAGAATAAAGCGATCATCAGCTGCTGTTGTCACCTTGGGTCGTCCACTGTGGTGCCGGTCTTCAGCTGAGCCAGTGGCTTGGGAAACGGTGCCAAAGTCGACTGATGGTACTCTGCTGCACGTTTAAATGCCTGGCAACCTGACTTTGACTTTCGCCTGCTTGCAGGCGACCAATAGCAATGATTCGTAAATTTTGCGATAGACGCGCCATAACTGTCTGCTTGAAAATTAACTGAATTTGTTTGTGTAGCCTCATTCTTTTATTGGGTTTCATTTGAGTGGGAAGTGAGTTGTGCTCACCACAAAAATCACGACTTTTCCATACACGTAACGTGAGTTAAGGTAAAAAGAAATGCGTGATTAGCAAGGGCAGCTACTGCGTTCTGACTGTACACGAGAATAGCAAAATTCACGCTAAATCATGGACCTGATGTCTTGGTGACAATTTGTGGTTTGGTCTGAGATACCCGGGAAACAAATTTTTGTTATAACATGTAAAAAATGAATGTTTATATAAGCTATGCGTTTCTTTTTTTTTTGGACAGTATAAATACAAAACGTTACCACTCAAATAAGACACCTTGTTATGACATCCCAATTCTGCAGAAGAGAGTTGTTAAAGAGCGGACTAAAATTGTATAAATTCAACCATATCTAAGAAACTAGAGCTGTCGCGGTCTATCCAGTGCAGCTTTCTCAATCTGTGCCCCAAAATAACACAGCAACAGACCTAAAAACCAAGGCACCAAGAATTTGTTGTTGTTGTTGTTGTTGTTGTTGGGCTGTGTAATCCATTTTCTTGTAGCGAATAACATAATCTTGAATATTGTCCACATATTATGTCAGACAAAGGAAACTGAGTTTCAGCCTCATTTTCAGTTGAACAGACCAATTGTTACATTGAAACAAACATGGTTACAGTTAGATCTGGGATCTGTCAAGTTTTCTGCGACATACCCATCGGTTTTCTGGCGCAAACTCGTTGACTTTAAACAGCGGAAACAGGAGGCTACAAAATATGAGATTTCTGGGAAATTTATGATGCAATATAACTGAAGTCTAACTCGGCAGCCATAGAGACCGACGATTAAAATTCTACACGTTATGAATGGAAGGAAAAAGAATACGTTATTCGTTCGGGTGTATCATTCGATCAAGAGATATTTAACATTCATTTAACTTTTACCATACGCTGTATACACGCTGTTTCTTATATGCATACATATACATATATATGAGCGTTATTTCCAGCCATTCAAGATCAAAAGTATACGGTTCTAGGTAAGATCAGCAATACTCTCAATAAGTCACATATCTATTGGCAAACATAAGTGATAAAATGTCTGCCACAAGATTTTAGATTCCCCCCCCCCCCAACACACCAAAAACAAGCAACAGCATAAGAGTCTTTTGTTATGCTGAAAATCTCGTGAGATTCTAGGTTAGCGCGTGGCCTCGTCTTTCGCTGTTTCCGGCTCCCTCCCCCCCCCCCCCCCCCCCCAGGGAAATCGACGGTAAATTTAATAATGCAAAGAATAATTTATAGGCGAGAAGCAGGCGGTGACTGAAGTATTGAAAACAGTCAGTCTAATGTCTGACCAAAGAGGGGGAGACAAGATAGTTTATGTTGTAGTTCAGCCACTCACAGATACAATTACCGTCTCTCTCTAACAGGGCAAGAAAGAAGGCCAAGTATACTCAGACATTCATAGATCTCTGCTTCTTTTTCTCTCTCTTAAGTTTCTATTTTCCATTATATTCGCGGCTTTTTTGTGTGAAGAAACGTGGATGAACTGCAGGACTTAGGGCAGAAAAATGAAACGAAAGTCATTTTTATCAGAAGCAAGTGACTGCGTGTTTACATCCACTGAAACTTTTTCGTAGAAAATAGGTTTACCTTCATTTTAAAACAGCGTCCTCACTTTGGGCATGTTTACACCTTTCTCTGCCATTTTTTGTTGGGGGGGGGGGGTGGTGGAAGGGGAGTCAAGGGGCTTATCTTCTAGCATCTATTCCTGAACTGTGACCTAAAAGAAGACATTTTCTGAAATAAACTGTCTGATCAGAACTCGCTTAGAAAGGTCCAAAAAAAAAAGTTATAAAAAATATCAGAGTACTCTAGTTTTAATAGATAAGTATGGCCAGCTACTTGGTAACAATCTAAATGGTATACGTAGTCCGCGTTGTAACGCGACAGAAATTTAATTGAAGTTACATCTCCATTTAGAAAAAACAACACCCCCCCCCCCGCCAAAAAAAAGGAAAAAATTAGCGCCGATGAAAAAAAAGGACTCAATCGTCTTCCAAAGATAGAACTGAGTTGTTTCCCCTGTTATCTGGTTTAATTTTGTCCATCGTCTCAGAAAACTACAGAACAATAAAATCCATAAATAGTCACAACAAATGTCAAAATTGCGTTGTACGCAGATCTGTAAGAACGGTGAAGGTAAAACCTCTATCTTAATGCAATGAAAACTAAATTGATGACAACTGACAAAACAAACAAGGCAGCTGAAATATGTATCAATGAGGAAAAACTCGAAGAGGTGGAGAGTTTTGAATATCTTGGATCACTGCTAACTAATAATGGAGATACAATGAGGGAAATTAAATGG
This sequence comes from Achatina immaculata, assembly GCA_009760885.1. Taxonomy (NCBI): domain Eukaryota; kingdom Metazoa; phylum Mollusca; class Gastropoda; order Stylommatophora; family Achatinidae; genus Lissachatina; species Lissachatina immaculata. Next base: position 15,154,986 of record CM019694.1, read on the forward strand.
AGAACATCTATCGCTCTTCAAAAAATAAAACTTAAGAACTACAAAAATAAGATTTTTAAGGGTATGGATTTTCCCCATCGCATCATATGCCTGTGAGACCTGGGCACTTAACAAAAGAAACACATAAATGTCTTTGAATGTAAATGCTACAGAAGAGTTCTTCAAATATCATGGATACAAAAAAAGAAAAAATATATCCATACTACAAGAATTAATATTGAAGAAGGTTAGCTAGTAAGGAAGATTAAACAGAGAAAACTTAAATGTTATGGACATACTAAACGTCATGAGAAGTTAGAGAAGACAGTTTTAGAAGGGTACATAATGGGAAAAAGAAAGAGAGGAAGACCAAGGCGAAGATGGCTGCAAGACATCGTTGTTAATCTGCAAACTGATGCATTAGCAGCAGGGCATCTTGCTTAGAACCGATAGGTCTACAGGAGTGCTGTTAGGGAGGCAAAGTTTCCCAATGAACATGCACATGATTAACTGGCTGACTAACTGGCTGACTGACTGACTGACGCAGATCTAACCTCAACTCTGACGTATCCCTGCATCTCAAAGAAATGTGCAGGCTAGAACAGCGACTGTCACGTTTAACTTTTAGTTATATCATGCAGTCAACATCCCAGAACATGTATTTCTAGTGATCTAGTGTTACTAGATCTAGTGGCAGCTACATAGACCAGGATGGTGACACTAGAAAGGAAGTTAGGATCAGAATTGCAAAAGCAGCATCAATCTTCAAGAATCTTGAGAACATATGGAATTCAAAAGTTATAAGCACAAAAACCAAGTTAAGACTATTCAATTCAAATATAATATCCACCCTCATTTATGCTACAGAAGAGTTCTTCAAATATCATGGACACAAAAAAAAGAAAAAATATATCCATACTACAAGAATTAATATTGAAGAAGGTTAGCTAGTAAAGAAGATTAAACAGAGAAAACTTAAATGTTATGGACATACTAAACGTCATGAGAAGTTAGAGAAGATAGTTTTAGAAGGGTAAGAAATTAGACTCTTTTGAAAACAAATGCCTAAGGAAAATACTCGGCATCAAGTGGAATGAATTCAAGAACAATGCAGAGATAAGACAGATGACTGAACAACAACCAGTCTCATGGGTGATCAGGAAAAGGAGATGGACATATGTTGGTCACTTGATGAGGAGAAATGATCAGAGAATCCTAAAACAAGCTATCAAGTGGAACACAACAGGCCGAAGAAAAAGAGGCAGACCGCGTGAAACTCTGAAGAGGACATTATTAAGAGAGGCCAAATTAACAGGCATAAAATACTTTTATGAGGTTGAAAGACTCGCCGAAGACAGGAAAAATTGACGAACTACTTTGCGAGCCCTATGTGACGTTTAACATTCAGAGTATCTACTTTTTGTGCCTCCCTACTGTAGGTAAGTCATGCCATACTAAAGTCTCGGCTGTTACTCTTTCTAGTTCCTAGTGTACACACGATATTCTAGTTCATAATGTTTAACTAAAACATACTATATTCTAGTTCCTAATGTATAGCTAAAGCATACTATATTCTAGTTCCTAATGTGTAACTAAAATATGTTATATTTGACATGATCTAGCTTTTCTATCTACTCCTCTGGTATAACTAAGTCAGTTTATAAGGAAGTTTTTGACTGACGACAGGTCAGCTAATCAAATACAAACACGCAAGTGAGTTAAGACACATTACGTGTTGTGATCAAGACAGAATATTTAAACCATAGCCTTGCCAAGAAACAACTGCTTGGAAAAGGGCGTTGGTAACCCAGTCTCTCCGCTTGGACAGGGTCGGAGGTTGAACTGTCAAATGTCGGTTCAGGCTTGGATTTCGAGACACTCTACTGCTCTATGTAATGTCTCACGGGGCAGCCAGTTTATGACGCAGTATATTCAAGCTAACGATATATAAGCTGCCAGCAATATTGAGGTTAGAAGCAGCTTGTAACCAGCCATGACGATCAAGACCTCGCACATGCTGGTTGATAATGATCACTACTAGTAAAACAGTTCTACTGAATCATTTGTCGTTGTGTAATATCATTGTGATTCATATACCCATAGTACCTACAGATTACGACTGTTATCATTATTGAGGCGAGTACATAAGCACTTATTTAGGAATGCATGTTTCTGTGTGAGCTGTTATGGGCATGCACGCTGATGTGATACTGTGTAGCTGGGGTCCGTATTGCAAGAGTTAATGATAGCCTCTAGTGTGAACTTGGTTCAAGGGCAGCGCGTCCAGCTCAACCGTACCAGTGTGTATATATTACTGTACTGTCCATGCAGGTATGTTTCTATGGGAGAGTGAGATAGCTAAGTTTATTAATGCGCTGTTCTCTTCATGGCTAGACGCTTGCTCGTTCTGGCAGTGTCCGTGGTTCTTGTCCCAGTTAATTCTGTTGTTTTTCTTTCTCTCACGACTATTCTCCCACGTCTAACAGTGCTTCCTCTATGCTTTTTTCCCCCTAGGTCTACAATGCAACACTGTGTTCTTTTACTTCAGTTTTTCTATGAAGGTACTGTTTTAATGTCTTGTTCATTAAATGTTTGACTGACAGTTATGTATTCTGCTATAATTAGTATGGATGAGCTAGAAAACAATAGTATAAGCCCAGTCACTATGAGTAGTACACTCACACTTTATGAATGTCAGCCACTTGTAACTTTGTTTACTCTGATAGGTCTGTTGTATCTTATCTGCATTCGTTACTAAATGGACAGAAGTACTGTTTGCTATGCTTACCTATTGTGCCAAGAATGTTATAAGTGTTACTGCGACATCAATAATTAATAATAGTTTATAAGTGCTGCCCTATCCATTATAACCAAGTAAAAAAGTATAGTATAGTATAGTACAGTACAGTACAGTATAGTATAGTATAGTATAGTATAGTATAGTATAGTATAGTATAGTATAGTATAGTATTAAAAAAGCTCGCTAAACGATATTCAAAATCCCAGTTTTCATCTCTCTGGTCTAGTTAACTCACGTCAGTAGAGGCCCAGCTAGTTTTGCCTGCCAGGTGACACGCTTGCCATATAACGATCACAACAAAGTGTACATACTTTAACTCGTTGTAATAACAAATCCACCCCCCACCCCCAATCCTGTACCAGGCTCTATCGTTCTCTAACAACAATAAGGGTCTTTCTTAATCCAGTCTGATTTGTTGGGAACATCTCCTTAGGCACTCACAAGATAACACTCACGTAACTGAAAAGTACTAAATATGTGGCAGTTCTTTGGATATTTCTTATTTTGCGCTCCAGACACTCTCTGATGTTCTCACTTTCAGCAGCACTTACTTATCCACATTCACTCAGTGGATCTTGTTCTTTGCGCTTACTGACCACATTTAAATCTCTTCAACTTTTACACACTTTTTTAAAATTTGTTTGTCATCATTAGAAATCATTTTTTGAACAGGAATTCGAAACTTTTCACAGAATACAACAAGGAACATCGATGGAGCATCTGTACTTTTTTTTTTGTTTGGGGTGGGGGTAGGGGAGTCACCCTTTCTAGTAATAGCTTCAGTTGTATTAAGTGCTTTCCCTGAAAATGAAGGCTAGTAAAGAGGATAAAAGAGAGAAAACTTAAATATTTTGGACATATTAAACATCATGATAATCTACAGAAGACCATCTTGGAAGGGTGCATAATGGGAAATAGAAAGAGAGGAAGACCAAGGTGAAGATGGCTGCAAGACATCGTTGGTGATCTGCAAATGGATGCATCAGCAGCAGGCCATCTTGCTCACAACCGAGAGGCCTACAGGAGTGCTGTTAGGGAGGCAAAGTTCCACAAGGGACATACGAATGAATGAATGAATGAATGATACGCTTTCCTTTTCCCACAAACATGAGTAAGACATCCAATTTACATACATTTAGAAAGATGCTAGAACGTCAGTGAACCTGAGGTGAAAATCGTTTTCTTGTCCAAGTCTTTTCACTTAACCAGATCTAGAAACATGATCAGATGCTGTGGCAACCCGCTGCCCCGGACATACGAAGAACTTGGAAGAATGGGATCTATGGACATTCGCAATAGATGCAAATCTGCTAAACATTAAATACAATGTATACAGTATCTGCAGTGTAGACCAGGACATAAAGCTGTTACTAAGGATTTTCCAGATACTTTGACCTCTATCATTGCGTTTAATTCATCTTGTGTTCGTTGGTTTAATAATCACGGCCTGGCATCCGCGTTTTTTTCTCCTTAATTTCTAAGAATCATCCTAGCGCTACTGGCTAATTCATAAAAGCAGTTTTGTATATTTCAGTTTTTTTTATTTGGTTGTATGTCTGTGTGTGTGGTTTTGGAATAGGGGTGGGGGAGAAAGAGAGGGGGAGGGAGGGAGGGAGAGAAACTACATGCAGCTTCTGAAATCACTTTTAACAAGAGCATTTTATTTCCCGATTGTGCGCGTTGTTTTTAAGTGAACTTTGATTTATTTTGTAACTCAGTTAAATGAAGTCATCACCAGACTCATCTTTCACCAGGCTTACTGTTAGCAGAAGTAAAATCCGCCACATTCAGTAATCTTCATCTCTTTAGCCAGAAGAGTAGTGAGGCGTTAGGAGAGGGGGGGGGGGTCATGGCTCTTTCTCCCGATCGGATGTTGCCTGGCAGAGCCTGTGAGATCACTCTTTTGAGTCATGCACGTACTGCTCTCCTGCGTGTATATAATACAAATCCTTGTTTCTCAGATCATGTGGTAGGGGAGATGTTGGAAAAGATGGAATAAGTAAATGGCTCCTTTTGAATATGCAGTAATGGTTGGATAAACAATACCAAGCTTCATAAACCAAGAACTGCATATTCCTGAAAAACACTTTACTATCTTTGAGTTCCTCGTTACAACAATCTTGACACAGCTAACAAAAGCTATCAAGCGCAGATGTACTGAACAGTACACCTTGAATAACAGTTAAATAAGAAAAAAAAATGCATATCCATTCAATGCTTCTATTTGTGAAGTTTTTAAATTAAAACTTTTGCAGTTTCTTCTGCTTTACTGTCACTTACGACTAGTGTCCAACCTTTCAACGCCACCAGATAAATACCAAATTCACAGGTAGCAAGCATAACGAGATCAGTCATTTGCTTGTCCCTTGCGGAACTTTGCCTCCCTAACAGCTCTCCTGTAGGACTCTCGGTTGTGAGCAAGAAGCTCCGATCTATCACAGCGAGATAGCTAAGTTTATTCGTGTGCTGTACTCTCGTGGCTACACGGTTGCTTCTTACAGGAGTACGTGGTTCGAGTCCCAGCAAGACTCTTGTCATTTTTCTTCCTCTCACGTCTAAAAGTGCTTTGTCTGTGATCTTTTCCCAGGTACTACCACACCGTGTTCTGTTATTTTGCAAGCACAGTTGTAAACTACTACACTTCACATCGCATCTATCTGCTATAATAACGACACACCAGCATTATGAATAATTTTTTTTTAATCACATCAACCACGTTTCTCCATCTAGCACACACATGGTACTGTCTAACACACACATGGTACTGTCTAACACACACATGGTACTGTCTAACACACACATTGTACTGTCTAACACACGGTACTGTCTAACACACACATAGTACTGTCTAACACACACATGGTACTGTCTAACACACACACGGTACTGTCTAACACACACACGGTACTGTCTAACACACACACGGTACTGTCTAACACACACATGCCCTATATAAATAAAACGAAAAACCAGATCTCTCTCGGTTTGGTTCAAGGTAAACTTCAGTGAAGTCTAGGACTGTTGATATCTCCGAGACAAGTTTTGTAAGACGGTAGAAAATGTTTCTTTTGCCTACTCGCGCTATTGATTTGCTATTCTGTTTTCATTCATCACCACCTCCACCCACCCTGAGAACACGGGAAGCAATCCTGACCCAGAGTGAAGGAACCATTCCTCCCCGCTCGGCCCTCCCCCCCCCCCTCCAAAAAAAGGCTTTTCAACAAGAACTTGTGTGTATTTCATATGAATTTTTTTTTTTGGGGGGGGGGGTGGGGGGAGAGGAGAAGGGAGTGATGTTTGCAGAACCAATATCATTCAAATGAGGATCGAAATATGTAAGGAAATTTTTCCAGACTTGTACATGGGCTTTCTGGCACATTTAGCCATAACACCCCGAATATGTCCTGGCACAAGTGTCCTCAACCAATCAATTACTTTCTTACTTTTCAGAGCAAAATCTGTATTGTACACAATGTTCTTAATTCTGAATTAGTCTTCTCTCATGTTTTATTTAATATGGTTGTCCACTATAAACAGTTTTTTTTTACTATGGTTATATTCTTTTTTTTTAATTCTGAGTTTAGCCAGAGCACTTAACCTGCAAACTTAGATTTTTAATTTTCAGTCAAGAGAAACAGGGACAACGTCTGTGGCAGGTTCTAGATAATTTGTCTTGTCCATTATTTCTAATTGTAATTTAGCTTTCACTGCTGCAGAAATTCAAATATCATTTTCCTTCTCAGTGACGTAGATGTTTTAGGACGTCGTGCATTTTCTGTTTGTACTGTGTTTGAGAGTCCGATGTTTTTTTACTAGTTTCAGTTGAGACCGTGATAAATGAAGGTCACTATGGCAGCTTCCGTCAGTACTCTCGAGGTCATAGCTTGTTTAGGGTTTAAATAACGTGTCTCAGAACGTTCATTCTTTATGAAACAAAAACGAAAATATAAAATGTTGGAGTTGGTATGTACTGCCACCAGATTTTTAAGTACCGTCATGGACTGTTACAGAAAGGGAAAACCTGCAAAACAGATGATTCTAGAAGCGACACGTTTCACATGGATAGTAGAAATCGAGTTAACACTTGAAGCTAGAAAGAAATTGAAAGTTCAAATGAACCAGTGTGTAAACTAAGCAAGCATTCAGGCACCAAAACGTGACAGAAAAGCCGAAAATGAGAAACTAATAGTGATCCAGAGCAATCAAACTGAAGTAAAGGGGCGCGATGTTTTTTTTCAGTGAATCCCAGACGTGGAAGAAAGATAGGCGAGTTCTAAAAGCTGGGCAGTAGGTGTGGAAAGCTAAATCTGAAACATGATTGGGCACTGCAGAACATTAAACGGTAGCTCGGGCGTCCATGGCTTCATAAATTTCAAAGAAATGGCTGTACCGTCATGTTTCATCATCAGAACATCAACAATAGCTTCACATGTGCTAACGACAAAGTGCGTATGAGTGGATCACTCGTGACCCAAATAACCGTCAGGGACGAAGAATATTCAACTAATGAGTAAAATTCGAGTAAAATCATGATAATTAACAGAGCATAGAAAAAAATTATGTATATTGTCTTGTTATACAGTCAATATGAAATAATAATAAAGGTGAAGATGATGATAAATGACAGTGCTATTAGACTTATAGCTGTATTAGATTCCGGAGATATACAAATAATTTCAGACCTCCATGCCCTGTTTGCGACAACAGACTATTACTGTTCTTTAAAGAACAGAAGATATGGAAAAAAAAATAACTAAGAAGACAACTTACAAATCAATAGGGCGCTGGGACAATTATTCCAGACAGTCGTTTCTTCAACATTTCTCTGCCGTTGACACGATCGATCAAAGAGTCTGCGTAAATGGAACGGCCAGATTGTAAGTGATGCAAAGCGGCCATTATCTGAAGGGGCTAATGCCCCAGAGATTAACATTTGAATATGGACTTCGGCCTTTCTTGATGCCGATCACGGTAGCTAGCTGGCAGACAGCACGGTTCAAGTTTGTTTAAGGTGGTGATACCGTGTTCTGTACAACAGCTGGGATACACACACACACACACCACTGTTTTACTAGCTGATCAAACTGATGACGGCAATGACGAACTACAGCAATAAGCACGGTCACCAAGCTTAACAGGAAACAAATCACAATTTAATTTTCAGGCATGGAACAGGACACTGTAGACTACAAGCCCGTCTACACAAAGGGAAGGCTGCTCAAACTATACTCTGCCCTTGCTAAAAAAAAAGGTCTCAAACACCAGAACGCTTCCTGCAGACCTGCACTGTCTACAAAGATCTAGGAGCCCAAATCTAGCTCTAGTGGAAAAAAGCAGGATGAAAAGCTACGGGTCACACATGAAGAATTCCTAGTGATGGTGTAGTCTCCTTGTCTAAGTTGTTGTGCATTTGCAGCTAAACACAGAAGTAGAAGACAGTCATTCGCGTAGTAATACTGCATATAGCTGTTGTTAGATTACGTAGATATAATTTTTGTTTATCTGTCTGTATATCTATTACCCTGTTTCTTAATAAATATATTCTATTTTTCTGTCTATCTGTCTGTTTGTTTGGTTGCCCGTCTACATGTTTATCTATCTTTCTGTCTGTCTCTATGATTATTAATCATCGAACTCATCGATGGACAATTTGCAGTCCAAGTTATTGTCCATCTGAAGGAAGATCTTGTCAGCCCGCTTCTCAGGCGTAGATTTATCCTCAGGCATTTTCATAACTGTCCCCACCATCTTGTATATAACCGTTACAGTCTCCAGCATCCCCTGACCTGAGATGTACCCATTCCCATCCAGGTCGTACATACTGAAGGCCCAGCATAGTTTCTGCTCAAGTTTGCCGCTGGAGGTCAGCCTGAAGGCACAGATGAACTCAGGAAAGTCTATTGAACCGTCACCGTTTGTGTCAAAGGTACGAAAAACATGCTCGGTGAATCTGGACGCGTCACCGTAGAGAAAGAAGTTGCCATAGATTTTGTTGAACTCGTCCACAGATGGCCGCTGGGGCATTATTGAAGTTCCCTGCCTACATATCTGGCGGGGGGGGGGGGGGTTAGTGTATTTCCCCCGTGCAGTGCACTGTTGTATCTTAAGGTTTTGTGGTGGCATCTTATATATCCTTTTAGCGCCTGAGTGGCGAAGTTGTTAGAGCACTAATAAGTGCAAAGGTCGGTGATTTGAATCCTGCCGAAGATCAGTCTCCCATCCGTAGAAATAGGTACCTGACTTCTGGAACTGGAGAAGAAAAGTCGTTCAGGCATGACCCAGACCACAGCATCCTGTAGTATTCCAACAAGTACACTAGACATGGACACTAACACATTATCCCCAAGTACACTAGACATGGACACTAGCACATTATCCCCAAGTACACTAGACATGGACACTACCATATTATCCCCAAGTACACTAGACATGGACACTAACACATTATTCCCAGTACACTAGACATGAACACTAACACATTGTTCCCAGTACACTAGACATGGACATTAATACATTATTCCCAGTACACTAGACATGAATACTAACACATTAATCCCAGTACACTAGACATGGACACTAACACATTATTCCCAGTACACTAGACATGAACACTAACACATTATTCCCAGTACACTAGACATGGACACTAACACATTATTCCCAGTACACTAGACATGAACACTAACACATTATTCCCAGTACACTAGACATGAACACTAACACATTAATCCCAGTACACTAGACATGAACACTAACACATTATTCCCAGTACACTCGACATGAACACTAACACATTATTCCCAGTACACTAGACATGAACACTAACACATTGTTCCCAGTACACTAGACATGGACAGTAACACATTATTCCCAGTACACTAGACATGAACACTAACACATTGTTCCCAGTACACTAGACATGAACACTAACACATTATTCCCAGTACACTAGACATGAACACTAACACATTATTCCCAGTACACTAGACATGGACACTAACACATTATTCCCAGTACACTAGACATGGACACTAACACATTATTCCCAGTACACTAGACATGGACACTAACACATTATTCCCAAGGTGTTTCCATGGCATAATAGTGGTACACTTTTACCTTGTCCCTTACCTGCAAGTCTTTCTGGCGGACATTTCAAGACATGTCCTTGAACATTCGAACCATAACACACACATACCTCCACAGTCCTGTATACATCCACAATCAACTCTGTTTCTGAAATCTTCAATTCTAGTTCCAGAAAAAACTACATCTCGAAAAGCTTCTTAACAATCCACCCAATCTCGAAGATCTTCTTAACAATTCACCCACACACAGAAATGGTGCATTATTGGTTTTATGTCCACAAAATAATTGACACTGACATGTGATTGTATGAATGCCAATATGTCACGGTATGATGAACCTCAAATATAAAAGACTACTGAATGATCTGACAATAACACAATTCAACCTGGAAAGAGATCTGTAGATAAGTAGTTGTAGAAGAAGACGAACAACAACAATACTGGGGTATTATAAAAGAGGATAAGGTTTAGACTGCAGCGATCAAAGGAATAAAAGGAACTGCAAGGATTTATACTATACTATACTATTACTATACTATACTATACTATACTATACTATGCTATACTATGCTATGCTATGCTATACTATACTATTATTATACTATACTATTACTATACTATACTATACTATACTATGCCATACTATACTATACTATAACTAATTGTCTAGCGCTATTTGCCAAAAAAAAGACCTACTATATGGCGCCAAGAAATTATAAATTACGGAGCTGTTCTCTGACACAAGCGAAATAAAATCCAATGATGAAATGTGACTGAGAAGACAATATTTTGTTCTAAAAAAAACTTACTATTCTGTGCTGAGGAAATCTGCTATTCTGTGCTGAGGAAATCTGCTATTATGTGCTGAGGAAATCTGCTATTCTGTGCTGAGGAAATCTGCTATTCAATTATCCCCATCAACATCATAAATATTCCATCAAAGATGTCTAGAACTGGAGACCTGTAGGCAGCTGCTGGCGAGATTTTCTGTTCAGTCTATTCACTTTGATAGACAAAAGAAGATTCATGTTGCCTTCTGACTGGCAGCTTATGCAGAACAACTTTTATTTCTGGAATTCTAAGTGCCGTGCCACGTGGCGTAGGCGATCATTTCTCTCCACAAAATCTCTGTCTTTAGACTTAATTATGAGATCCGCCGGTGACTTTCTCCTTAGCCACACTGACAGCCTATCCAGTAACTTCTCTCTGTCTTCCTCTGTCTCTTCTTCCCTCAATTTTTCCAGTTCCCGCAGTATGTTCCAATTTTCATATTCTCAGAAAATATCCTATAAATCTCCCTTTTCTGTCTCTGATCTTTGCTATAGTTAGCTTTTTAACTCCAGCCTCTCTTAAGACTTCTTCATTGGTTTTCTTAGCTGTCCATGGTACCTTCAACGTCCTTCTTATAAACCACGTTTCCATGGCCTCCATTTCTCACTGTACTCTCATAAGAATAATGAATAATCATAGACCATGCTTCATACCCATAAAACAGAATTGGCTCGATGTAACATTTAAGTACTCGGAATCTTGTTTCCATTGATATGGATCTGTTGCACAAGATGTTTCTCATTTTCTGGTATGCTGACTTGGCCTGAACACGTCTGCTTTTTATTTCATTGTGATATTTCCCATCAGTTGTTATAATCGTTTCTAAGTACTTGAATCTATCAACTTGTTTCAGATTTGTGCCATCGATGGGAATGTTACATTTTGGTGGTATTCTTTTCTTTGAGATGACCATCACTTCAGTCTTCTTTTATTTCTGGAAAACTCACATTTGTGTCAGAATATGAGAGACGGATTTTGCATGAGTTTATTGACCGCTTGTTAGCAAGCAAAAATGCGAGAAAACTGAAAACTTGGAAGTTCTTATCCAAAGATAAGAGAAATGACTGCGGTAAAACTGGTTCTAGTAATGAAAGTAGACAGAAGTGTAAAGTTCAGTTTTACAAAAAGACAAAAACAAAACTGTAGGAAAGTTGACAGAAACAAGAACTGCAGAAAGCAAGATGAGTACGTGCAGATGAAGAACATACAATAGTGGTTCCCAATTAACAAAAGTCAGCGGACCCCCTACTGTTTCACAATCAAGGCCACGGACCCCCTGCTGTTTCTCAATCAAGACCACGGACCCCCTACTGTTTCACAATCAAGGCCACGGACCCCCCCCCCCCCCCCCCATTACTTTGGAAAAGCTTTATCTGTATAGTAGCTATGTGGTCTGAGTGCAAAAGAACTTTTTTTTTCAGAAAAATGTGGATAACTGTGGGGTTGAAAGTCACCGCCCTGCTTTGCCGCCGATGGCTGACACGTTCTGGAAACTTCACTCAAGGTCCAGTAATATCACTCTTTCTAGCATGCTCTATGCTCTTCTCACATCTGCCCGACTCTAAGACCCCGACATATTAAGTTTGTCACCCGAGGCTGCAAAACCGCGCGCATCAGAAACAAAATGGGGGAAAATCCACGCGAGATTTGCCGGAACATCGGTTGTTAAACAGTTCACGGTGACAAAATTTTAAAAAATCACCTTAAGTTTCTGTCACGGGCTAGCAGGGCAGGTAGCACGGAATCACTGACATACAACATTGTCAGATCATATTCTTTTATGTTCGAGCTGCATCTTACCATGACATATTCACAATCATACAGTCATACGTGAAATGTTATTATCGGTAGCTAAATGTTGAAAAAAAAAACACAGTATGATTATCGGTAGCTAAATGTTGAAAAAAAAAACACAGTATGATTATCGGTAGCTAAATGTTGAAAAAAAAACACAGTATGATTATCGGTAGCTAAATGTTGAAAAAAAAAACACAGTATGATTATCGGTAGCTAAATGTTGAAAAAAAAACACAGTATGATTATCGGTAGCTAAATGTTGAAAAAAAAAACACAGTATGATTATCGGTAGCTAAATGTTGAAAAAAAAAACACAGTATGATTATCGGTAGCTAAATGTTGAAAAAAAAAACACAGTATGATTATCGGTAGCTAAATGTTGAAAAAAAAAACACAGTATGATTATCGGTAGCTAAATGTTGAAAAAAAAACACAGTATGATTATCGGTAGCTAAATGTTGAAAAAAAAAACACAGTATGATTATCGGTAGCTAAATGTTGAAAAAAAAAACACAGTATGATTATCGGTAGCTAAATGTTGAAAAAAAAAACACAGTATGATTATCGGTAGCTAAATGTTGAAAAAAAAAACACAGTATGATTATCGGTAGCTAAATGTTGAAAAAAAAAACACAGTATGATTATCGGTAGCTAAATGTTGAAAAAAAAAACACAGTATGATTATCGGTAGCTAAATGTTGAAAAAAAAAACACAGTATGATTATCGGTAGCTAAATGTTGAAAAAAAAACACAGTATGATTATCGGTAGCTAAATGTTGAAAAAAAAAACACAGTATGATTATCGGTAGCTAAATGTTGAAAAAAAAAACACAGTATGATTATCGGTAGCTAAATGTTGAAAAAAAAACACAGTATGATTATCGGTAGCTAAATGTTGAAAAAAAAAACACAGTATGATTATCGGTAGCTAAATGTTGAAAAAAAAAACACAGTATGATTATCGGTAGCTAAATGTTGAAAAAAAAAACACAGTATGATTATCGGTAGCTAAATGTTGAAAAAAAAACACAGTATGATTATCGGTAGCTAAATGTTGAAAAAAAAAACACAGTATGATTATCGGTAGCTAAATGTTGAAAAAAAAACACAGTATGATTATCGGTAGCTAAATGTTGAAAAAAAAAACACAGTATGATTATCGGTAGCTAAATGTTGAAAAAAAAACACAGTATGATTATCGGTAGCTAAATGTTGAAAAAAAAACACAGTATGATTATCGGTAGCTAAATGTTGAAAAAAAAACACAGTATGATTATCGGTAGCTAAATGTTGAAAAAAAAAACACAGTATGATTATCGGTAGCTAAATGTTGAAAAAAAAAACACAGTATGATTATCGGTAGCTAAATGTTGAAAAAAAAAAAACAGTATGATTATCGGTAGCTAAATGTTGAAAAAAAAAACACAGTATGATTATCGGTAGCTAAATGTTGAAAAAAAAACAGTATGATTATCGGTAGCTAAATGTTGAAAAAAAAAACACAGTATGAAGTCACAACATCCGTGTCTTCTGGGAAAGGTGGATATCATGCTTTCGATAAGAGAATTGGAAACTAAATAAATGTGACAAAGACACGCCGTGTAAATTAAATTTTTCGAGTTCCTGCGCTCCTACCTGCGATGTATTTCTCTGTCAATACCGATCAGTGCCAACCATCAAAAGAACGTTTCACTTAAGTGCTTGAGTATGTGACAGTGAAGTTTTCATATTCTACGATACTTCCACGGTTTTTGAATAGTCAGGACAGCTCCTTGCTTGACCTAAATCTGGTTACATTATTTGGCATCTTCTAATCTTTTTTGCGCCAAATTAACGGGCATAAAATCCTTTGATGAGGTTGAAAGAGTCGCCAAAGACAGGAAAAATTGGCGATCTACTTTGCGAGCCCTATGTAACGTTTAACGGCACGGGAAGGATATAAGATACAAGAATCTTTTTGTATTCCTAGTTTTTTTTAATGTTTTTTTTCTTCGTCAAATATTTTTCCTCTCAACACTCACACAATTTTCATTTTATATATAAAAAAAACCCTCTAAATGACCCAACATTAATCCCTGTTTCTCCGTATCTATGTCACATAACTTAACTAGGTTGCGTGAGCCTACAAAGTATGCTTTTTTCTGCTGAGTTTGATGAAAAATTTATCACTAAATTTAACCATCTTGTTACATAAAAAAACAAACATAAATCTACTAAGTGCCTTTATTGATATTCAGGCACTACTGAATTAACTAGACAAACTAACTAACCAGCTAACTGACTAACTAACTAGCTAACTAATTAACTAACCAACCAGCTAACTAACTAATTTAACTAATTAACTGACTGACCAGAAAAATGACTGTCTGACTAACTGACTGATTAATTAACTAACTAAGTAACTAACTAACTAACAACAAACTAATTAGCTAACTAACTTTTAAACTAACTAAATAACTAATTAACCCATTAACTAAATAACTAGCCAATTAATGCACAAAAAACTTATTAAGTAGGTAACTAACTACCAGATTAATTTAATACATGTAAAGTAATTAAGTAACCATCTAACTAATTAACTATAAAGCAATAAATGCTAAATAGTCGTCATTATTATTATTATTATTATCATTATCTCGGTGACGGATACATGAAACAGATTCGCATTGTATCTTGCTTTCGTATAATGCGCTCTGGTAACACGCTGGTTCAGTGGGACATTAATAAACATTTCTCGACCTTGCCTGACCTTCTGTGTTGTCCCCGTCCTCTCTTTCTCTTTTTTTTTTCTTTCCTGCAATATTTTTTTTCTCAAACAATGGTTGGTTTCCGTATATTATTAGACTTTTTAATATCAATAAACCGCTTTCATCGTTTAGTTTGCATCTTTCTTGTTTATGTTTTGATTGTCTGTCTTCCAGTACTTTGCTCGATATTCTTTAAATTATGCAAATTTCTAGTACTTTGCTCAATGTTCTGTTAATTATACAAACTTCCAGTACTTGTGCTCCATATTCTGTTAATTATACAAACTTCCAATACTTTGCTCGATACTCTGTCAGTGAAACGGACTCAAATGCTTGATACTCTGTCAGTGAAAGAGACTCCAATCTTGTTTGTCCACATTCCAGGGATCTCCGAGATTATTATTTCGTGGTCAAACCTGTGGCTATGCAAATGTTTTCGTTTCGGAACCCTGTAAGTAATACATCAGCCTCCAGACAATGAGATATGGAGTAATTTGACTGATTAAGCTATTTTCTGTTCGTATTTTTAACATTTTTAAAAGCTGAAGTTTCTTTCTGTGGTTCTATTTTAATAATTAATTTCACAGTATTCAGTATTAGGTTCTCGGTATCATTGCGACGGAGATACTCCCATAATCGCTCTACCGTCTGTGCCAGTGAATATCGCAAAGACTGTTCATCGATGATTCTTCACATGAGTCCCTGATAATGAGTCACTCAGTGAGGACGCCATTTTAGGAACTACAACAATCCACGTGCCAAACTAGCCAGCTTCGCTCTCGGCACAAACTCCGTAGCTAAGGCGACAAGTCGAACCAGTACATACAAAGACCATCACAGTTCGCTATTGGTCGGATAGACATAACTAAGACCCATCAATGCTGTTTATGCAAAGTTCACAGGTCACAGTGGTGCCATAGCACTAAGTTCAGTAGCTCGGCACGCAGAACCGACCTCCATCTTGAAAGCAATGACGACACTGTTGCTCATTTGACATGTTTGTGCGTTTCTGTTCGCACCAAACTCAATCAAACAGCGAAGAGCCACACTATGCTGCAAGCACTTTGAACCGGCAGTACAGAAATACATCTCCATATCAAATATCATAACAATCGCTGTGTCGATTGTGACATCCCCGTTTCCATACAATTAAGACATACTGGGGATATGGTGTTAGGGCCGTATTTTCCCTGACCTTCGGCACATGAGAACGTGATGTGGTGTCAGTATCAAGTTTGGCCGCATTTACTTTTTTTTTTTTTTGTTGGTGTGTACGAGAAAAAAGTCCCACTGTTGGGGCTTGAACCAGATTAGTAAACCGAGCGCCTAACCACTCAGCTAACCAGGCCGATGACAAAATTCATCAATCTATTCAAAATAGATCTGAGAGGAAGCGAATGATATTAAACTATTTTATTCATCATCATCATCATCATTCATTTGCATGTCCCTTGCGGAACTTTGCCTCCCTAACAGCACTCCTGTAGGCCTCTCGGTTGTGAGCAAGATGGCCTGCTGCTGATTTGCAGATCATCAACGATGTCTTGCAGCCATCTTCACCTTGGTCTTTCTCTCTTTCTTTTTCCCATTATGTACCCTTCCGAGAGGTCTTCTCTAGATTAATTATAATATTAAGATATTAAATTATATCTGTAAGGAGATCTATGGTAGAGTAAGATATTAAATATGTAAAGCAGATGGTAAATTGACTACCATTAGTATTATAACTGTCTTCAAGACAAGTTCATTGCTGCTCTCATATTTTTCTTTCAAACAATAAAATCTCAGCACAGTGAATGAACTGCGTAACATCAACGAGATTCCTGACTCATGGAAGCTATGGCGACGATGGGAGCAGGACCCGCGACCTTCTGTCTAAGAAGCCGTGTTAGTATAGATTCGACAGATTGCTGACAAGAAGTATCACAAAGCCAGACAATACAATATGAAAGAGAAACTCACTTCATTGTGAAAAGTTCTTCTCCAAGACAAAGAAATGAACACACGAGGAAAAAAACTAGTTACTACATTTGACAAACTATAGAAAAGATCACGGAACAACAAAAGATTAACGCTAAATACAAATATGTTCATTTATCATATTTATATGCTTAGCGTTACCTTTCAAGGTCCAGAGAACTAGGTTCAAGACCACAGAAAAACGGGACAGTTTCCATCTTGTTTCCCTTTGTAAAATAAATGTTGGCACCAGAAAATGTAGCCGCCCTCGTTGTATTACCTCCCCTGTAGTCTTAGAAACGAAAACGGTCACCTTTCCCAACACTATTCTCACTCTCCATGAGGGATTCACACGCGAGTCCCCTAATGTGATATACCTCATTGTATGCAAAAGATGCAGGATAACTTATATTAGTGAAACTGGTCTCAGATTAGAGAACCGCATGCAGAAACGTCTGTATGATATCACCCAGCATGCTTCGAAACCAGTCACTAATTATTTCAGTGGCCCTAACAACAGAGACAAATCTGATTTTCTGGTAACACCTATCAAACAATGTCACGCTGATGACAGAAGCCGCCTTTCATTGAGAACTGCTACATTCAGGAATACGGGACACTCGAACCACATGATTTGAACTCGCAATTCAGCTACACCTAACATTCCCCTCTTCCACAATCATATTCCCACCCCACTAAGTTCCACTCCCTTCTCACATGTAACACATAGTTCAGAACCTCCTCACAGCATCACATTACATCCCCTCTACCCAAACTATAATTACCTGTTCCACCTTCTCCTGGCTAGACTACCAGTGTATCACTCTCTCCTCTTTCCGCAGTCCTCTCCCCCCCCCTCCCGTTTACAACCCACCTATCACACATCAAAAGTTTCCATTTAAATATTCTCCACACTCCACCATGCGCGCTTTTGAACACAACCTCTTGCAAGTCACAGTTTCTTACAAGTCACAGAAAAGTGCTTCATTCATTTTATTTTATTCTAAATTTTTTCCGTTCCTAATTTTTACATATCTTTCGTATGAACTCATATTTTATCTTCTCTCTCTATTTCTTCCTTCGATGTGTTTTTGTTTAATAAGGTTCACACCAAAACGTCACAACTATGTAATAAACTGTTCCTACTTTTTTCCTGGTTTATACATTTTATAAAATAAGAGCGTGAAATGATAGGGCAAGTTACCAGTTCTGACTAACTTCACTCAGATAAATTTCAGTTCGTGTCGGAAATACCCTGCACCAGATTATCAAAATGTATGTGGCAAGAACGAATGATTGTGCTACAAACGTTTGGAGACCGGGAAATATAAAGCAGATGAGACCGATTGCAGAGAGACAGATGCAGGACATTTATGAAAGACTTTTTTTCCCATTAGCCACAAGGAAACTGAAAGATCTATCCACGTGGGAAAAGAGACTGTGTAGTCTGACTGAGACATGTTAGCAATTGGGCAGAGATGCCTTCTATTGGAGGATTGGAGACAAAGCGTGGAAAAACGAAAAGACTGAATTTTGCAGCATAAGCACTGTTTTTACATTGGACGAATATTCATTCATTCATTCATATATTTGCATGTCCCTTGCCGAACTTTGCCTCCCTAACAGCACTCCTGTAGGCCTTTCGGTTGTGAGCTAGATATGGCCTGCTGCTGATGCATCCATTTGCAGATCGTCAACGATGTCTTGCAGCAATCTTCGCCTTGTCTTCCTCTCTTTCTTTTTACCATTATGTATCATTCCAAGAGGTCTTCTCTAGAATATCATGACGTTTAATGTTTCCAAAATATTTAAGTTTCATCTCTTTAATCTTCTTTACTAGCTACCCTTCTTCAATATTAAGTTCTTGTAATATGGATATATTTGTTCTTTTTTGTGTCCATGATATTTGAAGTACTCTTCTGTAGCAGTTACATTCAAAGGCATCTATGTGTTTCTCGTCTGTTTTGTTAAGTGTCCAGGTCTCACAGGCATTTGTTGCGATGGGAAATATCCATTGCCTTGAGAATCTTATTTTTGTGGTTCTGTCTGTTCCTCTTCACAGATTCTTTAGTTGTTTTACTTTCTGAAGAGCGATAGATGTCCTCCTTATTAAAGCAGGAGGAAAGGAAAGTGCAACAATCTATCATGCACTATGTAAAAAGATATGAGCGAATATACAAAGAAAAAAATTATCAATAAAATCAGCTGCAGAAAAGCAGACAAGGAGTATAATGGCTGAAAGATTCTACAAAGTGTCAACATTTACAACTACAAAAACCTTTTGTACAATTTAAAAAGTATTAAACTGTAAAAAAAATGATGGAGGAAGAAATGAAAATATAATTTGCATGCTGTAGATGATATTTCCCTATGTTACAGCTTCATGTGTAAATGAAATTAAGTTCTATCTTTTGATTAATTATTGGAGCCTCTGTCGTTCAAGAAATTAGCAGAGAAAATAACTAGGAAAAAACCTCAGCTGAACGTAATATGGTACATAGTTAAGATAAGCACTCTTGTATCACATAACGTATAAAATAGGAAAAAAGTAAGAATAGTTTTATTAAGTAACGAGCACACAGTTATGACGTTTTGGTGTGAACCCTAATCATACAAAAACAAACAGGACGAAGAAATAGAAGATAAAACATAAATTGACACGAATGCTAAAAAACAGGAATGGAAAAAAGAATAAAAATAAATGGAGCACTTAGCTGTGACTTGTAATAAAAAAACTGCGACTTGTAAGAGTCTGTGTTCAGAAGTGCGCATGGTGGAGCGTGGAGAATATTTAAATGGAGATTTGTGATGTGTGATAGGTGGCTTGTAAATGGGGAAGGAGGACCGCGGAAAGAGGATAGAGTGATGCAATGGTAATCTAGCTGGGAGAATGTGAGATAAGTGAATATTATTTGGGTAGAGGGGTTGCAATCTGATGCTGTGAGGAAGTTCTGAACCATGTGTTAGAAGTGAGAAAGGAGTACGACTTTGTGCAGAGGGATTATGATTGTGAAAGAGGGGAATGTTAGATGTAGCTGAATTGTGAGTTCAAACCATGTGTTTCCAGGGTTTCATATTCCTGATGTATCGGTTCTCAAGCGTTAGGCGGCTTCTGTCATCAGCGTGACATTGTTTTATTACCATAAAATAAGATTTGCCTCCGTGGTTAGGGCCAATGAAATGATTCGGGACTGGTTTCGATGCATGTTGGGCGATATCATACAAATGTTTCTGCATGCGGTCCCCTAATCTCAGACCAGTTTCATCAATATAAGTTATCCTGCATTATTATATGAACTAAGTTCCACTCCTTTCTCACTTGTAACACATAGTTCAGAACCTCCTCACATCACCACATTACACCCCCTCTACCCAAACTATAATTACCTGTTCCACCTTCTCCCGGCTAGATTGTATCACTCACTCGTCTTTCCGCGGCCTCCCCCCTCCAATCCCCATTTACAACGCACATATCACACATCATAAGTCACCATTTAAATATTCTCTGCACTCCACTATACAGCACTTCTGAACACAGACTCTTACAAGTCACAGCTTCTTGCAAGTCATAGCTAAGTGCTCCACTCATTTTATTTTGTTTCTAAGTTTATAGATTTTGTTATCATAATTTTACAGCAGTGGCTTCGTGTATAGTTATATACTTAGTTTTATATACTTAGACACTAATTATTCATATGTCACAAGAACAATTACTGCTAAATGTTGAGAAGCGAACACAAACGTGTTTCTTCTGTGAACTAGAGAGTAAAATATTAAAATAGATTTGAGGAGAGTCGAGAGATAGGGTAAAATAATAAAATAGTTCTGTGGGGAGACACTTGCTACAGTACAATAATATAATAGATCTGAGGGGAAAAGCATAGTAGAGTAAGATATTAAATTAGATCTGTGAGGAGAGGCCTGGTTGAGTAGGATATTAAATTAGATCTGTGATGAAATATGTGGCAGAGTAAGATATTAAATTAGCTCTGTGATGAAATGTGTGGCAGAGTAAGATATTAAATTAGCTCTGTGATGAAATGTGTGGCAGAGTAAGATATTAAATTAGCTCTGTGATGAAATGTGTGGCAGAGTAAGATATTAAATTAGCTCTGTGATGAAATGTGTGGCAGAGTAAGTTATTAAATTAGCTCTGTGATGAAATGTGTGGCAGAGTAAGATATTAAATTAGCTCTGTGATGAAATGTGTGCCAGAGTAAGATATTAAATTAGCTCTGTGATGAAATGTGTGGCAGAGAAAGATATTAAATTAGCTCTGTGATGAAATGTGTGGCAGAGTAAGTTATTAAATTAGCTCTGTAAGATGTGGCATAGAGTTAAGATATCGAAAACATATTACAGAGGCACAAATCAAGAACATTTTGTCTACAGGCTAACTACAGTCTTGTCAAAAATTACAGTCGCAAGCCTTGCCGGACTGTAACTGTATTTTACGAGAATCTTTGTAACTAATTTAAAACCTCCGAATTTGTCAGACGTTTTATGACTGAAAGACTGAAAAAAGTCTAAAATATCTAACTGTAGACAACTTACACCCGTTTGTGACTGAAAGACTGAAAAAAGTCTAAAATATCTGACTGTAGACAACTTACACCCGTTTGTGACTGAAAGACTGAAAAAAGTCTAAAATATCTGACTGTAGACAACTTACACCCGTTTGTGACTGAAAGACTGAAAAAAGTCTAAAATATCTGACTGTAGACAACTTACACCCGTTTGTGACTGAACCTGCAGCACTTTTGCTCTGTGCTCACTGCATCAAATACTTCACACGGCACTTTGTTAAATTTCTTTGCTGCATGCAAGATGTTTCCCGGAAAGCTACAGATGTTCAGACAAAGATGGGACACCATCTAGATATGGAATTTCGCGGAACTATGACAGTGCCATTTGGGATCTAGTGATGAGAAACGCAAAACTAGACAATCGATCCGGAAGCTGTTCTCAGACTGACCCTCGGGACTGGGTAGGAAGAAAGTTCGCTAATGAGACCTACCCGTACCCACGAGAGTAGTTGCCCGCAAGGACACGGAGCAGCACGTGATCTGCCAAGGGAAATCACCCTATCTCAGACCCCTTTAATGTTCAGGGCGATGGCTGGCGCGAAATTGAGCTACTGGCTTCTTATGTGACAATCGATCTTCGGGTCGTGAGAATTCCATCACTTCCATCATGATCTAGCAAACCAGTGTGTGCCATGAAAGACTGACAAATTGCTCAAAGCGTATTCTGATCATCAGAATCTCCTGAAGGAATTTTGTAAGGTGTTACAAAACCATTTCTCTCCAGTCCCCCAGTATACCCTATTGATTAGCTATTCTCTTTTCATCCTACAGGCCCTCTTTAAAGCAGACCTACTAATTATAAGTAACCCAACTAGATTATTTGCCGACCGCCACAAGTGAACCATGTGAGGAAAATCTTTTTTTTTAAATGGAAACATCATCATCATCATCATCATCAGGTGCCGTGCCGACTGGCGTTGGCTATTATGCTTCTCCAGAGTACATGATCCTTCATGCAGGCCATCAACTCAGTTGGTGATCTCCTCTCACACATCCCGTCAGACTGTCCAGTATCATTTCTCTCGGTCTTCCTCTTGAGCTTCTTCCCATTATTTTTCCTGTTCTTATAATATTTTCAATGCCCTCTCTTCTCATTGCATGTCCTATGAAAATACATTCTCTCTCTCTCTCTCTCTCTCTTTTTTTTTTTTTTTTTTTACTAGATTTTTTGTCTCTGCAGCTCTTCTCATACATTCTTCATTTGTTAGTTTTGCTGTCCAGGGAATTTGCAACATTCTTCTAATAAACCACATTTCTGCTGCTTCCAATGATTTTTGTGTAGACCTGTCTATTGTCCATGATTCACTTCCATATAACAAGATAGGTTCAATATATCATTTTAGGGCTCGTTTTCTAACATTCATTGATGAGGATGTGTTGGATAATATGTTTCTCATTCTTTGAAATGCAGTCTTTGCTTGGCCTATTCTATTCCTAATTTCTGTTCTGCATTTCCCCTCTGAAGTTATTACTGCTCCATGTATTTGAATTTCTGCACCTGCTTTAGAATAGTTCAGTTTAATTTTATACTGCATGCTGGTGGATTCTGTTTCTTAGATATAACCATAGTCTCTGTCTTTTTTATGTTTAAAGTACGGCCTTTCTGCTCACTTTCTTTGGCCACTTTATCCAAGAGATTTTCCAGGTTTTGTTGGTTCTCAGCTATCAGTACTGTGTCGTAAGCATACCGAAAGTTGTTAGTATTATATTCTCTAATTTTTATGCCTGCTTCTGTGATGATCATTATTAGAATATTCTCGCTGTACAGAGAAAAAAGGTCTGGAGATAGACACATCCTTGTCGCACCCCTTGTTTTATATTTTGATATTTTCCAGTTCTATTTTAAACTCGAATTGCTGCTTCTTGTTGCCAGTATAGATGTTTTACAATCCTTAGGTCTTTGTCGTCTATATTGATGTCTTTAAACATTTTAATAATTTCATCATGTTCACCTTGTCGAATGCCTTGGTGTAATCAATGAAGCATAAGTAGAGATCTTTCTGTACTTCTAAAGCTCTTTCTGTTAGTGTTCGTAAAGCATAAATGGCATTGTGTGTTCCCTTTCCTTCAACAAATCCAAACTGTTACTCTGCTATTTCCATTTTTATCTTTTTCCTTGTTCTTCTCATAATAATTCTCAGAAGAAGCTTCGTTACATGAGAGGTTGATAGTCCTTTGCACCTGGTTTCTTTGGTATAGCTATAAACGTGGACTTAAGCAGGTCACTGGGCATATAACCACTGTTGTAAATGTCATTCGGTAACTTGGTTATTATTTTTATTCCTATCTCCTCTAGCGCCTCTATTTCTTCTATTGTTATATTATCAGGCCCAGTCGCTTTTCCTTTCTTCATGTGTTTGATGGCATCTATGATTTCATCTTCAAGTATCACAAATTTCAATATCTGGTGTTAATTCTGGTCTTTCTCCTCCATATAGCTCACCGATTATACTCTGTCCACCTGTCCACAATGTCTTCTTTTCCCATTAACATTTAACCTTCTTTTGATTTCAGGCATCCTGTGGCACATTTTGTCTTCCTGCCTGTGAGATCATTAATTCGTTTGTGCATGTTTTTGCTGTCTTTATTATGAGAGTCCTCTATTTGTCTGCACTGTTCATTTAACCACACTTCCTTTGCTTCTCTGCATTTGTGTCTTACTTATTTATTTATCCTGCTATATTTTTCTTGGTTATTTTTACTCCTCCTCCTCTTGCCCATCAGTCCTAAGATGTCTGTCATCCATTTATTTTTAGGGGCATCAGTTTTCGGTGGTATTATCTCCTGAACAGTTTGGTGGATAGAATCTCTTAACATTGTTCATCTATACTATTTATCTTTGCTATTGCATTGTATCTATTTGTTATAATAACTTTGTATTGTTCTCGCAGTTCTTGGTCATTTTTAAGGAGTTCTGTATTCAGTTTGATGTTTCTCACTTTTCTGCATGCTTTCTTTAGCTTTATTCTAATTTTTCCACAGAGTGGGTCGTGGTCACTATTGCAGTCAGCTCCTGGCATAGTTTTTTTTTATCAGTAATGCGTTCCGGAATCGTTTGTTGATTAATGCGTAGTCTGTCTGGTTAAAAGTCTTTTTGTCTGGTCTGCACCATGTTGCCAGTCTTCGAGGATGTTGTTTAAACCAGGTATTTCCTACAACCATGCTGTGTTTTCTTGCCCATTCAATTAATTTACTACCTCCGTCACTCCTCTTCCCCAGTCCATAGTCACCAACGATGTCTGAAGTTCTTACTTTACCAACTTTGGCACTGAAATCTCCCATGACTATAGTAACTTCATGTGACTTTGTGTGTTTCAGGGCTGTCTCTATGTCATTATAAAATATCTGTACATCTTCTTCAGAACCTTCAGATGTTGGAGCGTACACTTGTATAATATTTATGTTTATTGGTCGTCCTTTGAGTTGGGCTAGCAGGAGTCGATCCGAGATGTTCAAATATCCTAAAATTGTCCTTGCTGTTTGCTCGTCAAATATTATTCCTACTCCTCGTTCGTGTTTCTCACTTCCTGAATATATTATTGTATATTTACCAGAGTTTATCTTCCCTGCACCTGTCCATCTAACTTCACTCATTCCTAATATGTTGATCTTCATCCTTTCCATTTCCCTCTTTACATTTTCTAATTTTCCAGCCTGGAATAAAGTTCTAACATTCCATGTTGCTATTTTGAACTTGTTAGTTTTGCCACCAGTAGCTTGATGACGATCTGGCCTCACCTGTGGCTCGTGAGCTGCTCTGCCGGACGAGACTGTTCCAGAGGAACATCCATTAACGTCGTTCATGACAATCTATTACTCTGAATACGCATAATTGTTCTTGGGAGCTACAATAGTGGTTTCCCGATGCCTTCTGTTGGTTTGTGTACGGACTCTCCGCTAGCCTTTGGACTCCCTGTCCTACCCGCAAGGCAGCGGGAGCGAGAGGTTTTAAAGCGCCTCTTACCCGCCTGGTATTCCTTTCACTGAGCACCTGAGGCACTTTATAGGAGTAGTAGAGCCACCTACTATCCTATCTCGCTCTCTGAGACTATCGCCATTTGGTCCGCGCCTGCTTATTTGGGTAAATCCTTATTCACTGGGATCCTCCATATCTGGAGGACTTTCACCATCCGCCACCTGTTTATGGAAGCAAAATGAAATGGTTTTTATTAAGCCTTATGGAAACAAGGCTTAATAAAAACCATTTTGTTTTCTTCCCTGTAGGAAGTATCCCTCCTCACATGCTCACTCTGAGTCTCTCACACACAGAAACCACACACAGAAAACTCACATACGCTTAAACCACAAACATAAAAACCACACACAGAGAAACCACACACACCGACATATTAACTGATCCCACATATCCTTGAACGAAATGTTCGGTTAATCTGTACTTGAAAGTTGCGACCCTGATATATCACACAGTGTTGATATCACATCTGATACATTCTTTTCTTAATATCCTCTCACTGATGAGGCTACAACAGGCATTGGATATCATAGTCAACAAAATGGAAGCTATAGATGAGAGAACTTGAGACATGAGCTTGTCTGTGTGAGTTGAATTTTCCTGTCTTTGACGCCAACTTTACTAGATTTTCTATAAAGAAACGAATGATAAATTAGAATGTCTCGAAATTATATATATCGATTTGCCACATGGGACTGGACTGGATTAGAAGTTTTTGTGTAGGCACAAGCTACTACATCTCATTGCCACGTCTCTGATATCTGAGCCTAGCATCCGGGTTTCACTGGATATGTAAATATATCACCCTGAACTTCTTAACTAAAAACAGCCTAACTGAGGACCGATGTTCCACATGAACAGTGTATCTATAGCGCAAAATGTTGACACTGTTTACAAGTTATATCCTTCCCAATATCTAATGTAACTTTTCTGTTGTTTCTCTTGTTCCACGGATGAAATACACCCACAAGACGCCCTCATTTCAACTTCTTTTATTTGCACTTCGGCTTCTCGTGGACAGTATCGAACCCTCCGCAGTTTATATCATAGAGATGATACCGGTTCTGTGTTGGAGCGGGTAGTTAAACAGACATTATGTAAAACCATTAATATGTGGACAAGAGAGCGTAAAAGAGAACTAAATCATGAATCAGTTCCTTGAATCTTCAGAGAATCTTTACCCACTCTCGCCCCTTCAACTCCACCCTCCCATACCTCAAGCAAATATGTCGGCCCTTTAAACCTTTGCTGATCTTGGAAGAGGGACAAGTTCTGCGATGTCTACAAGGATATTCTGGGAGTTGATAGTTTACGATCCGACTATTTCTGCTCATAAAAACTTTAAAGATATAATGTTAGCAAGTAGGAAACAACGAAACTTGAACACACATAGTGCAGTGTCAGAGAAAAACGTGGATAATTATACTCAAAAAATAGTAGACAAAGGCGCTTTAAGCGTGAGAGAAAGACAAATGGTAGACAAAAGCGCTTTAAACATGACAGACAGACAAACAGTAACAGAACTTCCTCAAACTCTAGGTTAGAGTTACAAACCTTCTCATACTATTTTTATTTCTCTCCAGTCTACTGTTTTTTGTGTAATATTTTTCGAAAATAACTATATATACTTTGCTCTAAAACTTAAAACAAAAAAACAAAAAAAGATAAGGGAAAATAATAATTTCAGACATTTGCCTGTTTGTCTGGAATATTGTGCGTTATGTCCATAATGCTTTTGATGATTCTACGTCAATGTTTTTTTTTTGCACAACAAAATAAAATAACATAATTCTCGATATTATGTTCTTTCTCCTTGCTTACTTTTTTGCATTTTATTTGCTCCTGGTGAGTAGTTGCTCAGAATTGTTTCTAACATTTCTGAACTTCTTCTTGTATTTGTTTCCTTGCATTTTTTAAAATATGTTTTCCTATTTCTTCGCATTTCATCTGGATGTCTTCACATATTTTCCTGGGGGTTTTTTGTTTGTTGTCACGTCTCTTCTCATTTATCATATGTCTAAATGTCTTTCCCACGTTTCCTCTCATTTCTTCACATGTCTTCCTGTTTCTTCACGTCTCTTCTCATTTCTTCACGTATGTTCCTGTTTCTTAACGTCTGTTTACATTTCATTTTTTTTTTCTTCTCCTTGTTTTTCCACGCGATATCTTTCCACAAAAGCTGTCCGTGCGCGCACACACAAACGATTGTAGCAATTATCTGGAATTCAGTCTGCAAGTATTTGCACAAAGCATCGATCGGTTTTCCAGAATTTCCTGTTATCTCCTTGTCCCTCTCGACTGTTTCAGCTTATTTTCTCGTCCGTTTCTTTACATTAAATATGCTATTTCTTTACAGCTTCCCTTCCTTCGCCTCCATCCCCAGTCCCTCGGGGTTGTGTTTGGCTGTGCTTCTCCCCCCTCCATAATTATGTGTGTGAAATAACGCCTGCTTCGAGGGAACATAATCTAGATAACGGTTTAGGCGTCAATTTCTTAAACGTTTCTTGTGAGAGCGTTGAGTTTCCAGTGTCTGATGTAAGGAAACGAATGATGAATTCGAAAGTCCCGAAATGAATTAATCTATTAATGAAGAATTCGAGGACTGGACAGATCACTCCATCATTGATAAGATCAAAATCCATATTAAGGTAAAAAAAAAAAAAGAAATATGCCTGATATGAGTAAATGCAATAATTCCTTCATGTTCCTACATGTTGAAATAACCATCACAAACTTTGTAAAATAAATGAAGATGAATTTTTTTTTTTATTCGTAAAGCATTATAAACAACTATAAATACATGTGAAAAAGTTAACTTCTTCTATGGCTTCCATCAGAAATTCGAACTAGCAAATGAAGACAAACTATGTTGATTTAAGTATACATAAAGATGTAGCTGAATAAATGACATCCATGATTGGACAAAAACAACACCAGGGAAAAAAACAATCATTCAGGACAGTCAAGGACAGTAGCAACAATTAAGTGTTTTCTGTACCAACAATCTCGTATCGAGAGACAGCACCCCCCTCCCCACCAACCAGCCAACCACCTTTATTAAATACTATATTTCTTGCCATATAAGAGATTCTAGCGCCACATTCCGATGGTTATATTTGGGTATGAATGTTTAGAATGGAAGTACTGGACTATATAAACACTAATATTTTAGTTCACCTTATCAATGTTCCATTTTACAAGGAACATGTAAATGTTGCTGCTGTTATTTCACTGCTGGAAGTTATCGTTAAACTTTATGGTACATTCGGAGATGTTGTCGGTACATGTAGATCTACAGTAGCTTAAACCAGTGTTTCTCAACCATATTTCACCCGTGGCGCCTTTCCCACCTTGTTTTTTTTTTCTGTGGCCCTCACCCATAATATTAAATTACAGGTGAAAAACTAACCTCTTGCAACACACCTTCCTTATAAACAGACTGCATGTTCCTATTTATACTAATTTAGTAATGCGGTTTACAGCACACAATTTTACTGTCAGTTTCAATTTAGTATTTGGTCAGTGTAACCCCTGATCTTGGTGAAGTATTGTAAGATTTTTTTTTTATGTCAGGTTCCAAAGAATTAACTGATAAGCGAAGATCATTTCTGTTCACTGTGTCTAGGCGTGTGCCCCAGGTTGAGAAACACTGACTTATGCTACGCTTTAACTTCTACACTGCCCAAGTCACGGGTCACAATATTAAAACACGCCGGAAATTTCAGCCATCCATATAAACCATAATCACGTTATGAGGTTCCATGATTGAAAGATGTATATATCTGTATTGCTTCTACAATACTGTAATTTGTGAGCTAGTCAGTAAACCCCAGTAGATTAGCTATGAGTGCGGATATGCAAGTATTTTTAAGGTTTGTTGCAGGATGTGCTTAAGACATTCAGTAGGAAAATATCCAGTAGCATAAATCTTGGGTAAACCCTACTGAGAAACCCTGAGGCTATGAATCAGTCAATTGCATGTCCCTTGCGGAACTTTGCCTCCCTAACAGCTCTCCTGTAGGCCTCTCGGTTGTAAGCAAGATGGCCTGGTGCTGATTCATCCATTTGAAATGAAGTTCACTGAAAATATAGGGTTTTTCATGGTCTTTTTTTTTTTTACTATTTCTTGCCAAATTTACAAATGCGTCTTAAATGGCGGGAAGTACAGTATACTACCTGAAACTTACCTTTCAAAGATGCTCCAGGACCAGCTGCTTCACACCGGAAGATGTCATTGCAACCAGCGGATTCACGCCAGATGTCGTATAACCAAGCTACTTCGTGTTGTGAGAATGTCCCGCGACCTGCTAGGTTATACGAATTAGACTGCACTGAATGGGTCGCAGAGTGATCCAAAATTCGACAAGAATTTCATTCATTCATTTGCATGTCCCTTGCGGAACTTTGCCTCCCAAACAGCGCTCCTGTAGGCCTCTCGGTTGTGATAAGATGGTCTGCTGCTGCTGCGTCCATTTGCAGATCGTCAACGATTTCTTGCAGCCATCTTCGTTTTGGTCTTCCTCTTTTTCTTTTTCCCATTATGTATCTTTCCAATATGGTCTTCTCTAAATTATCATGACGTTTAAAGACAAGAATACTCGACAGTAAAAATAGCTCAGCCGAAATCACTTGGTTTTATATGGCAGAAACAACTAATGAAAATCTACAATTTAAAAAAGTCTAAGAACAATGTTTCAAATATATGAATAATCTCGATGACTCTTCTCACTGTGTGTACTATAAGCAACTATATATAGAGGAACAGACTGAATTTCATGGGCAAAAATAAAGAAAGCTAATAAATAAGTACTAAATCAGTTAAATATGAAAAAAAAGAAATAATGAAAACCATAAGAAGCAGATAGTTTAAATATTTAGTTTTATTCGCAAAATATTTGTTTGATTTCTTCTGGCATGCTTACAGCAGTGTACAGCTGTACTCGAGCGTAATAATTGTAAGTTCTCCTTCATTCTCTTTGCCAAAATCACAGGTTTCTGTTACTTTTTTTTTTCTTTAGCACGTGTCTCAAATTTACTGTGGTGTACTAGTGGCATCTCTCTCTCTCTCTCTCTCTCTCTCTCTCTCTCTCTCTCTCTCTCTCTTCTATTACGCATGCTCAACCTCTGACGTCCAAACGCACAAAACAAAATATCGAGGAAGATAATATTTTATTACACAAATATCAGAAGACAAACTTTAATCATATTAACGGGTTAGTGCATGGAACTTAACGTAACTCGGACACAAAATAGAAACACACATGAATGAAACACACATGAGTGAAACACACATGAATGAAACACACATGAATGAAACACACATGAATGAAACACACATGAATGAAACACACATGAGTGAAACACACATGAATGAAACATACAAAAATGTTACACAAAAAAAAAGCATGAAAATGATCAAACCCAAAACAAACGTGACCCGTCTTTGTTCAGGACTCTTATTTTCATAACTAATCACTGGCCAGTACTTTTCCAAGTCTCTATGACCACAATATGAATAATCTCCATATATGAATTTATGAATAATCTCTGTACATGAATTTATGAATAGAATAATCTCCATATATGAATTTATGAATAATCTCTGTACGTGAATTTATGAATAGAATAATCTCCATATATGAATTTATGAATAGTCTCTGTGGCTCTTCTCTGTGCGTATACATTAAACATCTGTACAAATAAGAATTTCGAAGACAGAAACGGAAACCAATGAAGAAGCACTAAATCTATTTAAAACGAAAATAATAAATAACAAATAAATGATATAAATAATGACAAATAAATAATATATAACGTAAGAACTCGACAACTGAAACATTTCGTTAATATCAAGAGGCACAATGCAGCAATGAAAGTCATACTTCAGAGAGAAGGAGGCGGAGAAAGTGCAAGGAGAAAACGATACAGACGATCTGATAAAACATGAAGATATGGACTGGGTCAGGTTGCTCGAGTGCACTTCAAGAACAAAGAGTCAGAACACGTCGGAGAACCACAGCAGCTAACGCGCCCTGAGTGACGACACATGATGATGATGATAATATAAACCCCACTCTCCTGTTTTCCACAAGTTTTTTTTTTTGGACGAGAAAGGGAGAAAGAACTCTTGTCGTGAATATAATTTGCGGGCTTCAAACAGATAAAATATTTCTTTTCTGTCTGAGCGTTTCCCTCAGTTTCTTGTCCTTGTAGATGTCTTGTACAGAACTAATGATTTTCTTTTGGTTGCCTTTTTTTCATATTTCTCGATATTTAACTGATCTTCCTGTCTGTTTTGAAACTACATTACGTGTCTTTGCCAGCATGTACTTAACATTTACATTTATTTAGCATTTACAGTCATTTTACAATGTGGTTTTTAAAAGCTGTTCTATCCACCTATATTTTTACATGTAAACCTACGCAACTCATATATTTGTTACATGAAAACCTGCGTAAGTTATTTTTCACACAATTCTGAATACATTAAGTGTAAACTCTGACCTTACTTTTTTGTATATACTCTTGTACAGATTGCCATTTCTGGAACCCCGGTATTAACAATGTCCTGTTTGTGTGGAAGACGAGATCTTAACGACGATGATGTCCCTCCCATCTTGGACGTCGAACAAATCCTCAAAGATCACGTGTGGGACATTTTTTTGCAAACGCTTAGCAAAATCCAGCGTCTCTGTTTGCGGCGCAGTGATTTTAATATCAGTGTGCCCATGAACTACTTTCATTTTGAGACCCTCCGTCAACAAGTCACTTCCAGATCCAGGCCAGAAATGGGCGGGAACTCTCATATTTTAGATCAGAAGAACAAAAACGGCACTAACACGACCAGTGACAAGTCAGGTCAAGCTAAAAGTAAGCTTGAGAAGGGAACAAGTAAAAATTCCAATGTCGTTGAAATCTCCACCGATTTTATCAACGACACGGACCGAGAACAAACCTACAGATTTCGACTAGAGAAAACGAGGAAAGCTGTCCTCACTGTAAACTTTCAGAAAGGCTTCACGGTCGGTGGAAAAGCTCGCTTTTCTGTGGAACTTCCAAAACTGACTGCCTCGCCTCAAGTTAGCGCAGAAACGGATATGACAATCAACGTAACCAAACAGGAAGGCGAAAACGTGGAGGAAACGGTTGTCTTGGAAACCACAAGTGATATAAAAGTGAAGGAAAGGTCTAAGTATGTGGCCAAAGTGGTCATGGCTGAAACAAAAGTGTGCTATGACTTCACGGTGTGGTGCAGATTGAGCATGCCACTGGGAGGTGCTCCAGTTTCTATCACGCGAAAAAAAGATGGTGTGGTATTCTTTTCTTCTACTTTGAAGAGACTTGATAAAATATTTGAACGCTATAAATCGCAGGTGAAAATAAAAACATCTTCTAGCGACTCGCAGACGGAGAACTATGTCATCGACATCAAGACTATGGGCATCATAGAAGGTGTCAGGCTCTCTGATCAGCGGATTATACTGGAGTCTAGTGATATTCCGATGTGCTCCAAGAATGAATACGTCAGCAACGGTGATGACAAGATTGCTACAGAAACGATGATGATAAACGTTGACTACGTGCCCCAGCCAACCGCAACTTATCCTTATACAGGCTCTTCCGCCCAGCGACCACGTAGCATCGACGGTCCAATCATTGAGGAGCTAACAGAACAAGATGACGAGGAGACCAGTGGAAGTCTTGGTACTGGGACTTCAGCTCGTATCTCCCCAAGAACACCAACTAACCGCGGCCCTCCATCTCTCGGTATGATCCCAACAATTGTGGCCACCTCGCCAAGTTCTGCTGGATCGAGTCCGTTGTCTGAGAAGCCTGGAAACGAGATGTCCAACAAAACTAGTACTACTGTGTAAACGTGTACTTAAATTCTCTAGCTTTGAAGTGCGATCTAAAAGATCAATATTGTTCTTCTTTTAAAAAACATATAATACAGTGTGCCCATGATTAACTGCGAGCTTCTAACACTCAATTCCTCTTTATTTATTTATAATTGTGTCTTTTCCTATGTATTCAGGAAAAAAATATGTCAACATATTTTACTGACAACAGTTCACAATCCAAAACTTC
Organism: Achatina immaculata; assembly: GCA_009760885.1. Classification (NCBI taxonomy): domain Eukaryota; kingdom Metazoa; phylum Mollusca; class Gastropoda; order Stylommatophora; family Achatinidae; genus Lissachatina; species Lissachatina immaculata. The sequence continues at coordinate 15,188,835 of CM019694.1, forward strand.
GGAAGTCTGTTCATAACGATGATATATGGTACAACTACTAATGCCACACAAGGTCTGTGATATGTCTTATTTGTCACCATAAGATTTTATGGAAACCTAGAAGTTTGTTCTAATCTTGAAATATGTGGATTAGTCCCACAGTGACCTCAGCAAAAAAAAAATCAGACACGTGTATATGTTCTATTGTTTGTGTCATATTTTGTGCAACTTGTTTCTACAAACTGTTGCTTGTGCTTAATTTTCGCCGTTTCTATATTCAAAGCATGGGATCCTTGCCTAACTCACTTTTTTGGTCATCATCTTACATCCTTCCCGTGCCGTTAAACATCACATAGGGCTCGCATGGTAGTTCGTCAAGTTTTCCTGTTTTGGGTGAGCTTTTCAACCTCATCAGGGGATTTTATGCCTATTAATTTGGCTTCTCTTAACAATGTCCTTTTAGAGTTTCATGTGGTCGATCTCCTTTTCTTCGTTCTTTTGTGTTTCACTTTGGGATTCTCTGTCTGTTTCTTCTTATCACATGGCCGATATATGTCCATGTAGTCACCGTGCTCTTGTTTAAATTTCAAAAGAAAAACACACAGTGATGCTAAGTTTGCTTCCCTAACCATTCAATATTTAGGTCACTTCATTATGTTGTTTTTGCCTGCAGCACGAAACTTAGCTGCCACAAATCAACAAACACTTGCCTGGAGATCTACCCTGATTTTCAATGCTAACTAGTGATTTCTCATTACAGGGTAGTGGATCACTGACGTAAACACGATCTATTTCTTTTTATTGTTTAGTCAGGAATTGACTCTATAAGAACTGCAGGTCTAAGTAATTTTGTGGTCTGAACTTTTTCTGCGAAATAAGTTTGCAGAATGTTTAGAGAAGGTGATTTGTGTGTCAAAGTGTTAAATATTTACACGTTTAATATGTGGCACGAAGAACAAACATTTCACATTTAGATATGTGAAATGAATAGCAAACATTTCACATTTAGATATGTGAAGTGAATAACAAACATTTCACATTTAGATATGTGACGTGAAGAGCAAACATTTCACATTTAGATATGTGGTGTGAAGAGCAAACATTTCACATTTAGATATGTGAAGTGAAGAACAAACATTTCATATTTAAATATGTGAAGTGAAGAGCAAACATTTCACATTAGATATATGGTGTGAAGAGCAAACATTTCACATTAGATATGTGACGTGAAGAGCAAACATTTCACATTTAGATATGTGAAGTGAAGAACAAACATTTCATATTTAAATATGTGAAGTGAAGAGCAAACATTTCACATTAGATATGTGGTGTGAAGAGCAAACATTTCACATTTAGATATGTGAAGTAAAGAACAAACATTTCACATTTAGATATGTGAAGTGAAGAACAAACATTTCACATTCAGATATGTGAAGTGAAGAACAAACATTTCACATTCAGACATGTGGAATGAAAGACAAACATTTCACATTTAGATATGTAAAATGACGAACAAATATTTCACATTTAGATATATAGAATGAGGGGTAAACATTTCACATTTAGATATGTGGAATGAAGGACAAACATTTCACATTAGATATGTGGAATGAAAGACAAACATTTCACATTCATATATATGAAATAAATGACAAACATTATAGAAAGCTGGCAGATTACACTTTATTACATAAACCAGTTGACTAGTCAACAAAACTCAGGCCATGACAAAATATGGTCGGCCTACCTCTTGTTTGGTTCCAGGTGGCAGGTATCAGACCAGGTGGAAAGTGTTTTCGTAAGATGTCTGCAAAGGAAGGATTAGCTCTTTCGCAAAGAAAAGTTTGCTTTTATCTGAAGAAAGATTTATCTCAATGAAGAGTTGCTCTTATTTACAGAAAAATTTGCTCTTATTTAAAGAGAGATTTGATATCATCTGAAAGAAGATTTGCTATCATCTTAAAGATTGGCTCTCATCTAAAAGAAGATTTGCCCTCATCTTGTAGATGAGAGCAAATCTTATTTTAAATGATAGCATATCTTTCTTTAAATAAGAGCAAATTTTTCTTCTTTTAGAAGATAATTGGCGAACTACTTTGCGAGCCCTATGTGACGTTTAACGACACGGGAAGGATATAAGATATAAGAAGATCTTTCTTTAAATAAGAGCACATTTTTCTTCTTTTAGAAGATTTGCTCGTATTTAAAGAAAGATTTGCTCTCTTCTAAAAGAATGATTTGCTCTTATTTAAAGAAAGATTTGCTCTTATCTAAAAGAAGATTTGCTCTTATTTAAAGATTGATTTGCTCTCATCTAAAAGAAGATTTGCTCTCATCTAAAAGAAGATTTGCTCTCATCTAAAAGAAGATTTGCTCTCATCTAAATAACGATTTGCTTTTATCTACAGGAACTTTTGCTTTTACTGAAGTAAAATATGCACTAATTCCCCCCCCCCCCCTTTTTCTCAAATCTGCAAGAATCGATCAAGCTTCAGATCAGACTGGTGATCTCAGTATCAAGATGCAAATATCTGAGAACACAGAAGCCACAGGACGCTCATTAGATCTATGCACTCAGCTATCGATCTAAGTAAGCACGTGTCAAATTGGCGTTTACTCTGTTTTTGCGCACTTATATATCTGTACTTCTACCTCTTGAATAAACTGGACTGCTGTGCTTGTGTATGTGTGTGCGTGCGTGTGTGTGTGCATGTATGTGTAATATAGTCCTGGCATTTGCTTGGAAAAAGAACCTCGCTCAACAGTCTGTGACATCTGCGAAGAGCTGTGAAATATGTTTGTATAGCTGGTGTCTACCAGTGTGTTCTTTATTTCTAAGATCACCGTACTTGTTGTCTAATGCGAAACTGCAAGAAGAATCAATCAAGTTCTTTCTTTCCTTGTTCACAGACATTAACGAACCGGATGATGCACACCAAAAGACATTTGGATGCCAATTTTAATGATTTGGTTTAACCTTAAGAGAAATGGAAATGGATTGGGTTATGTTAGGGTTAGAGTTAGGATTAGTCTTCCCTAAACATGAAAAACATGACCAGAGAAAATCGGTGCCAAAACAGAGAGGTGAAGATATAAAAAACTACAATGCGAGCTAAGATGGCAGATGGGGAAAAAGAGAGGGAGAGAATAAGAGAGAGAGAGAGAGAGAAGGAAAAGAGAAAGAAGGAGAGAGAAGGAGGGAGAAAAGAGAGAGAGGGGAATGGGAGAGAAAGAGAGAGAACAAATAATGGACTTGTGAAGTAGTCAACACAAGTTAATAAATAAGAAAGATTGTTTGGATTGATAATATGTCGCGTGATAAAATGTTTAGAAAAGAGGGATAAGTATTGCTTTTTTTATCAACAACAGACATTTTTCTTTAGTAGAGCATAACATCAGTTTTGAATAAAGCTTGGAAACAGAAATGTAAGATTGTTCAGTTTATTGAAGCTTGTTATTATTTAACAACCTTCAATATCAGTTACTTCTTGTTGAGTTGAGTGAAACGTGTCATTATTTAACAACTTTCAATATCAGTTACTTCTTGTTGAGTTGAGTGAAACGTGTCATTATTTAACAACCTTCAACATCAGTTACTTCTTGTTCAGTTGAGTGAAACGTGTCATTATTTAACAACCTTCAACATCAGTTACTTCTTGTTCAGTTGAGTGAAACGTGTCATTATTTAACAACCTTCAACATCAGTTGCTTCTTGTTGAGTGAAACGTGTCATTTCTTGTTGAGTGAAACGTGTACAACAACCTTCAGCGTCAGTTACTTGTTAATTCTGAGCAGGTGTGTAAAGTGACACAGTCAAAGCCGGGGTGAATTAACCAGAACATTCATTCATTCCTTTGCATGTCCCTTGCGGAACTTTGCCTCCCAAACAGCACTCCTGTAGGCCTCTCGGTTGTGAGCAAGATGACCTGCTGCTGCTGCATCCATTTCCAGATCATCAACGATGTCTTGCAGCCATCTTCGTTTCGGTCTTCCTCTCTTTCTTTTTCCCACTATGTATCCCTCCAATATGGTCTTCTCTAAATTATCATGACGTTTAATGTGGCCAAAATATTTAAGTTTTCTCTCTTTAATCCTCTTTACTAGCCAGCCTTCATCAATATTAAGCTCTTGCAGTATAGATATATTTGTTCGTTTTTGTGTCCACGATATTTGGAGAACTCTTCTATAGCATTTACATTCAAAGGCATTTATGTGCTTCTCAGCTGTTTTGTTAAGTGTCCAGGTCTCACAGGCCTTGAAAGCGGATTCCCACTAAAAACAGTCAAATTTAGATACTATTGGTCAGACATTGGCCAAACACTGGGAGAAGGGCCACAGCAGTCGGAACAGCGCTCAGCTTATTTTCAGTTTGGGAATGCCAATTTATTATTTCAAACTGATTTTTTTCCCAACTGGAGCTTTTCGAACGCTTATAACTGATTATTTACTTATATCAGTGTTTCCAAAAGTGGGCGATAACGCCCCATGTGGGGCTGGAAAAGAGGAGGCGGTGAAACAAAAAAGGGTCAGAGAAATAACAGGAGGCAGAGGGGGTGGGGCGTTGAGGGAAAACGAAGCAGCAGACGGGGACAGTAATACCCCCCTTCCTAGCACTTTTCAACCTGATATTGAGGAACTGTTGTCCCTGTATGAAATTCATCTATCACATTAAAAGTTGAGAAAATAATTCATTGGGTGAGCAGTCCTTATATTGTTGATAAAGTGCTTTGCTAGCTGACGTTTTAAATTGTGTAACGCATATTCGGGCCGGCTAGCGTAGTGGTTAGAGCACTCGTCTAGCAACCAAATGGTCGAGGGTTCGAATCCCCAGCTGAGCGGGATTTTTTTTCCGACCAATACGGCCCTGAGGTCGACCCAGCCTCGTAAAATGGGTACCAGAGAAAATCTGGGAAGTAAAGGCAGCGAGGAAAGGAACTGGTCACCCTACCTCACACGCTGATGACCCAGCATAATGAGGTCTCTAACGCTTCACCCCCTACGGCATTTGAAATGCTATGGGACTATCTTTACTTTTTTAACGCATATTCTAGTTTAATAATCCATTATATGATTAGTACATTAAAGGGGGGGGGGGACTTAAGGATGTGACCTTGGAGGAAAGGGGACGGCAGCCCGAACAAGTACAGATAAAAAGCAGGGGCCATACAATGCTTCTTTAGCAGACTCCGCCACCATGGGGACTATTGCTATCCCTGCCCCGTTAACCAGGGTAGGCCTATTACTAGGGGTACCAGCGTAGAGGTGGGACAGGGTCTTTGTCAGCTGTGGTTTGCTAACCCTGACGCTAGCATGTCAGTTATGGGTCGCTGATTGCCTCATCGGACAGCGTCTTCACCCCCAGAACACAGACTACGAACACAGAACATCTACACACAGAACATCTACACACAGACGACAAACACAGAACATCTACACACAGACGATGAACACAGAATATCTACACACAGACGATGAACACAGAACATCTACACACAGAACATCTACACACAGACGACGAACACAGAACATCTACACACAGAACATCTACACACAGACGACGAACACGGAACATTAAACAACAATAGACATCTTTGTCTCTTCCTGATTCTTATTAGGTCGTCGTTACACTCAAGCGTTCCTCGCATCAAGAGTAAGACCTCGCTCTCTCCTGTGAAGAACTCAAAAACAGACTGGTTTAAAAATTACTCCCCACATTTTCCTGACAGTTCCCGCGAAAACACTTAACAAAAACCATGAGAAACACATACATGCCTTTGAATGTAAATGCTACAGAAGAGTTCTTCAGATATCACGGACACAGAAAAGAACAAATATATCCACACTACAAGAACTTAATATTGAAGAAGGCTGGCTAGTAAAGAGGATTAAATAGAGAAAACTTAAATATTTTGGACACATTAAACGTCATGATAATCTAGAGAAAACCGTCTTGGAAGGGTACAGAATGGGGAAAAGAAAGAGAAGAAGACCAAGGCGAAGATGGCTGCAAGACATCGTTGATAATCTGCAAATGGGTTCATCTTGCTTACAACCGATAGGCCTACAGGAGAGCTGTTAGGGAGGCAGTTCTGCAAGGGACATGCAAATGACTGACTGAAGAAAACACATTCAGCCTCTGCGCGCTTACACAGTTTGGGGAGAGGGTGGGAGTAGGTATCACCCAATAATTTTAGATATGTAAATTATTAAGGGAGTTAACCTTTTGCATCTTACAAGAGGGGAAGCAACCCCTGAAAATGAATATACTATTATAATTTATCTCTACCTCCCGCAATACATGTGCATCTATCTCAAGTTTCTAAAGAGCCCCGAGAACTACTCTACGCGTGTAAGTTCAAACACAAATATGTGTTCAACAGTATAAACATGTTCATCTTTCTACATGAAACAATAATACTACATTAATAAGGGGAGAAAAAAAAACACCTGTGATTTGATACATCAAACCATGCTCTCCCTTCTGAAGGACTCTCCTAAGAAGTAGCTCTGGAAGGTAACATCCAATAAGAGAGTGAAACTCCTACAGAGAGTCAAAGACTTTCTTCTGGTTATGTTGTCTCCACCAAACATTTCCTCCGATTAGCGAGAGGATGCTATATTTAGAGGTGACGAGTTCATACCTGGTCACCCAAGGTTGCAAGAATAATCTGTCTCATCGTGTCCTTAATAAGTGGTTTTCGCAAGAATAATCTGTCTCATCGTGTCCTTAATAAGTGGTTTTCGCAAGAATAATCTGTCTCATCGTGTCCTTAATAAGTGGTTTTCGCGACCCCAAGTCTTAAGAAGGAAATATTTGTAAGTGTGTCTGAAAACTTCTGCCACAGTCATGACGGTCAGATATGCACCATGTATATTCTTTCCCAAGATCACAACCAACTGTGTGTTAATAATGGGTAACTGCTCTCTCCCTATGATCAACATCAAGATCGGAGTTGTCTGGAAAAGAACCCATTGAATTCGTCCTGTCATCAAGTGTTAGGGGAAGACCCTTCTATGTCTCCACCGTTGCCAGAAGTTATTAACGAACACCAGCTCACCTACATTCAATAGACCTATGTCATTGGACTATTCTTCGTTAAGTCCGTCCATAGGACCTTTAACTTGCCCGGATTATACCACAGTTGGGACTGGGAATGTAGAGGACTCTTTAACCCTCACATTGAACTTTCTGTACGGCAGTCATAAAAATGTGGCCTAAGGTAAAAATAAAGCACTGGAGATCTGGTCTGAGCAAGCAACGTACTGTCTCCTAGTCCTCCAAGAAAGAAAGTCAACTTTGAAACCCACTTCCTTTATAACACAGTTATCGATGTTGACCGCTTTCTCCACAAGATTCCTCCTGCTGCAGATGACAGAATAAATATGTGGCAACAGCCTCATCTGACCTCTGCCATAAGGTCAGTAAACTGTGGAAGTGCTGATAGAATTGACTCTGCAGAGGGTACGAAAGGTTTACTCGATTGGCAGCAACGAAAACTGTATGGAGACCGAAACCCTCAAGAAGTGCCAATGGAAAATTACGATTACCCTTCTAGAACCTGAGCTCTACATATAAAGTGCCACCTCTGCACTTTAGCATTCTAGATCTATTGTTTGATGAGAAATGCATCCAGCGGAGATCTATGATCAGTCTTGGCTATAAAACGTTCATTTGCCAGGAACTATTTCATCTTCTGGGTGCCGTAGGTGATTGCATACGGGTCTCTTTCTAAAGACTGCACTGAACTTCGGGCTCAGCAGTGGCGGTAGGTCGCATTTAACCCTTTCATGCTCTCACAAACGACACTCCGATTGTTATAAAGTTCAAAACAGAGCTGGATTTCTGCGATGCTAGTTGAGAGTGTTTCTGTCTTGTGGTGGCTCTTCTAAGTTTGACAGAGTATGGTGCGAACAGGAACGCACCAAAGTGTCAAATTCGTACAGACAACACTGATAATTATTCCACTCGGCCAGTGGTGAACGGTGATGATCTTTGCGTGTTTTAGTTCGGCTTGAGGCCTTAGCTACGAAGTTCATACCGAGAGCAATTTTGCTGACTAGTTTCACATTTGTACTTTCGTAGTTCCAAAAGTGGCACCCTCGCTGAGTGGCTAATCATCATCAAGGACTGATACGAAGTACTAATGATGAACATTCTGTGCGATACTCACGTAAGGTGGAGCTAGTATGGTAGTATGGCGTTTGCGATGATATCGAGAACCTAATACTGAATACTCTTTCGAAAGTAGACCACTTAGTCTGTGTTTAGGACAGCTTCTGCGAAAGAAAAAAACAATGGCTCCTCACCTGAATGACCATCAGAATCTACTCCTACCTGCTCTGAGCAGGCGCAAATAGCACGTTTAGAGTCATCTGTTTTACAAGGTAAGTGGTTTGCTGAGATCAGAGTGTGAGAGAAACAGTAACTTTGTAAGACGATCTTTGAGAATTTCAAAAGCCAAGTATCATTCCGACAACCATTTTTATCTGTGTCCCTTCTTGGTGAGATCAGTGATGGAAGAAGCGATTTCCAAGAACCTGGGAATGAACCTACCACAATAACTATATGTTCCAGAAAAAGACTTCATTTTCTTTACATTCAAAGGAGGCAGCATTTCGGAAATGTCTATCGCTTTCAGGATCCAGCGAAATACCATTCTGACTGACGACATATCCAAGATACTTACTTTCTTGAGCCTCCAAGTGGTATTTGGGTGGCTTCAACTTGACTTTATGTTCTCTCAATCTATCGAAGGCTAATGGAAGATCACGGACATAATCTTCAATAATCTGTGGACACCAGTATGCTATCTAGGCATGCTTGAGCAACCTTTCCAAAGGCATACTGTGTCCATGAGTACGCCAAACGTAGATGATGCACCTTTCAGGCCAAATATAATTGAAGTGGAAAAACCCCAAGTGACAACTGAAAGAGGACTTTTTTGGGGCATACTCCGACATCGGTGTGCCATATCAACTTGCAGACCGTCATTACTTCCTCACTGAAGATTCTAGCTGATGTTCTGCCCCCTGTATGGATAACAGCTGTTCACAGCATGAATAGATCCTCTATTCTTGGCCGCGATTTTCTATTAGTTGCAGGATCTCTCACAGATTACAAAACATACATTCACAACAAAAAGATACTGTTAGAGCAAGATATGCATACTGCATCTACATTAAGTTTCAGGTAAACATCTATGTTAGAGCCCAGAACAGTGATGTTATCCTGCTGTGATGTGATGTTATTCTGCTATGATGTGATGTTAACCTGCTGTGATTTGATGTTATCCTGTGTGATGTGATACTATTCTGCTGTGATGTGATGTTATCCTGCTGTGATGTGATGTTAACCTGCTGTGATGTGATGCTATCCTGCTGTGATGTGATGTTATCCTGCTGTGATGTGATGTTATCCTGCTGTGATGTGATGCTATCCTGCTGTGATGTGATGTGTATTTTCAACTTGAGAATAACACTGGAAAATTACGACAGGCCTTCTCAACCCCGAGCTGAACATTTTGTAAAGTGCCAAGATTCGCCAACCACCTCTAATGTTTTCTCTTCTCCCAGAGCTGTGGAGACTTTTTGAAAAACTGCAGTGTTTGCCCAAAAGTAATGTTTCTTTCGTTTTAACCTTTCTTGGGCTTTTTATATCGAGCTGTAGTTTGATGATGTTATTTCAACATCGGCAGCATTCATCACAAACGGCTCCAGTATGCGCACCAGAATATCTATATCCAGCAGACACGAAAACGAACTTCCATATCGTGAGTTAGCTGCCTCAAATGCTCAGTATACAAGATTATGCGATCATCTTTTAATTCAGAACTTAATGATGTAAGCTGGTAAAAATGGCATTAGAAGGGAAAAAGCATTCAAAATACCAAGGATTTGAAATATGTATGATGGAAAAAGTGTATCTGCATGAAAAAATAATGAAAGAAATATATCCTTGATTAAAAAATAACTCTTAACTTTGTAACAGACAGAAGAAAGTGGTGGAATGTGTGCATAAAGCGAGGTAAAAAGAAAATAAATAAATAAATAAAAGCAGCTGAAAAAATGATAACGCCAAAGAAACTAACCCTCTGTTGTCAATAAATACGATACTATCATATCATCCACAATATCACATCACATGAATGTGATTGACTGAACATAGTAAAGTGCTAAAATCACCACCTCACACATACATGTACATCTGAACTCTCACAATCACAAACTTAACCATTACCAAATTTACCATCATGTAAGATCTCCAATCCCAACCACCTCACATATGTATCCAAACTTTCACCATTACAAACTTGACTAACAAGTTTTTTATCCTCATGTAAAATTTCTAATACCCTAATCTTACATACATCAAACTTCATCAGCAAAAACTTGACTACACAAATTTTATCCTTATATAAGATCTTTAATCCAACCACATATCAAATATCAAAACCCGCACCATCACAAGCTTGATTAGCATCGTTTTTGTTCTCTAAACCCTCACCACCACAAACTTGATTAGCATTGTTTTTGCTCTCTAAACCTTCATCACCACAAACTTGATTAGCATCGTCTTTGTCCCACCACAAACTTGACTATCACTAGTTTTACCATCCAAACCCTTACGACCAAACTTGACTAGCTTCAGTTTTACCCTCAGTCTAAAACTAACATTAAACTGACACTATAAAGACAGAAACACGAACAAAAGGAGAATTCCTGTCTTCGTGGAACTTTGGAATCTGATCTCTAATCAATACAAACCCTTAAATCCCATCTTTGGTTATGGTAACAAGTCAAATAACATCATTACTAGAGCCATCACGACTGATAATCCATAAGACTTCTGAATGTGGGTGGAAAGAAAACAAATTATATTTATCTGTAGTAATCATCATCACTGAGTTCCAGACAAATCCATAAATGCTCTAATCTCCTTCCAACGTTCAGATACAAATTTTTACACACAGGAAACAAGGCTTTCGCACAGTAAAGTAATCGTAGCAGAACACAGTGGTATGAGGTAAGACCTCGATAAAATCAACAAAGCATTTTTAAACGCGAGAGAAAGAAAAAAAAAACAAGAGAAAATACTTAGAATGTTACCATGCGAAAGCCTCCTTGTTTCCTCTTTATAAAAAAAAATTGTATTTGAAACCATAGAATGAAGCTACCTTTATGTAAAAAAAAAAGTATTTGTTTATTTGTTGTTATTGTTGTCCAGTATGGACTAGACAATTGCAGGAGACCGTGTGTATGTTTGTGCTTCAAACATTTGGCACCAGCGGGAGACTGAACCTAAGCGAGGGAATTTCTCTATCGTGAGCTCGTACCCTTTCCAGGTGTCACGATTTTCAACAGGACAGGCTTTGCTGGCTTCACTATTAAACACTTTTTCTTTGGATGAGATAAGATAGCTAAGTTTTCATTATTGTTTATTAATGCGCTGTTCTCGCGTGGCTAGATGGCTTCTCGTCCTACAGGAGTCCGTGGTTCAAGTCCTAGGTAATTCTTTTGTCATTTTTCTTGTTCTTATGTCTAAAAGTGCTTTGTTTATGATTCTTTTCAAGGTCTAACCGTACAGAACTGTGTTATATAACTTTCCAGCATTCAGCACCTGATGACAACAGTTTTACGTTGATTTACAAGTTTTGTATAACAACACACACACATACATACATACATACACACACACATACATACATACATAATACATACATACATACATACATACATACATACATACATACATACATACATGCATGCATGCATGCATGCATACATACATACATACATACATACATACATACATACATACATACATACATACATGCATGTATATTAGCTTAGATAATTTCATTCGTATATTGTACAATGGTTCTTTTTCCCTTTAATGTATCACATCCACTAGCTCCTCTTCAAAAAGTTATAGAATGGGTGCATGATGAAAAATACAGTTAGGAGGTGGCTGGAATTGTCCAAAGAGCGCAGGATGATAGTTGTAAACTCAATGATATAAAATGTCCATTTATAGAGTTTAAAGTCCATGCTCTCTGTCAGGAAAATCATTTGAAAAAACACTACTTCAAGTTTGTCATCTCTGAAATATAACAAATAATGTTAGAAGCGGTGACACCCTTTGGGATGACATGGATGTTGTCAAAACGGTTCATTGGTTTAAATATTAGATAAACTGGTGGACTAGAAGCCAAACGTTGCCAAAAGCAGTTTTGATATAATCATTTATAATGTCATGCAGCTGAGTGAGATTGTGGTGAGCAAAAGCAAACTATAACTTCTTCATCAATGATGATGATGATGATGATGAACACCATTCTCTCTCACAAATGTGGTTGTTTGCCTCTGGTTTTCAGCATCGTCGCTGAGTTCTCCTAAATTGGGTGGTCTGGCTAGATCATTTGCCTGAAAAGGTTATGTAACGGGCCACAAACCGTAGCTGTCTGTATCACGGTTAGCAAACCAAAGCTGAGCAAGATCCTATTCTTCCTACACGTTGTATCCCCAGTAGATGACCACAGTCTGGCTGATTGAATAGGGATACAAATTGGAAGGCAAACGTGGTTCTAACAATATGCCACGCCAAAGATTGATGTGTCAGATCGAAAGGTACAGATTTCACGACCTCGCTACAGACTGCAACTGAACGCCAGCAATGCCCTTTAGCGGGTGTGTGCAGAATGAGAGGAAGTTTGTATTTCAAAGAAAGAATGAACAACTGTTAAATTTTGCATTTTAAAATATGCTTAATTATCAATGTTTCAAAAATACATTTCCACAACATTGGCTGTAGGAATAGTCTCGCCTTCAACCAACTCTGAATGTAAGTTTAAAAAAAAAAGACCAATTTTTCATATATATTTTATCTTTCCTCCATGTCTCTCTTCTACCTCACCCTTAGATTTATTTTCATCTGCTTTTTTTTTATTGTTGTAAACATAACGATGAAGAAAGCATCTCAACTTTGCCAGACATCTACTAGGCTACAGACGTCATATCTGTTTCATTCATATCGTAGCTTTGGTTCTTGGCATATTTGTTTAAAAAACAGTAACCCTGTTACGCCTTGTGAGCACACAGGAGATACGATGTTTGCGCCCATATTTCCCTCGACCTGTCAGCACACTACAGGGCGGTGTGGTGAGCATCACGCCTGCTTCGTCTCCAGAAGCCAAGTACCCGGGTTCCAACTGCCATCCTTCGCCATGAGAGATCAGCATATGATGTATCTTCAGTATATTCTAGTTGTCCTTTAATGTATGTTAGCTGTCTTTCAGTGTATGTCAGCTGTCCTTTAGTGTATGTCAGCTGTCCTTCAGTGTATGTCAGTTGTCCTTCAGTCTATGCTAGTTATTCCTAAATGACAGTTACTTGTCCTTAAGTGTGTGTTAGTTGTTCATAAAAACAGTCCTTAAGTGTATGTTAGTTGTTCATAAAAATAATCTATTCAGGAAAGTGTCGCATCTTCATTTTGACAAACATGATCATTGGTAAATAAATAATTTAGAACTTAGAGTTACCAAATTCAATGTGACAGATTAAAACGATCACGAACTACGACACGCATATGTATGATATATATATATATATATATATATATATATATACAATTGATGATTTGTTAAATATACGTCACATAGTTTATAGCACTCACAATAAGCAACAATTTTTAGACTTTGCTACTTCGTCAGACCAGACTTGTAAACTGTGCCCATGTAACTGTACAAAGATGTGCTGCCTGAGCCTTCCATTTAGAAGGGCATCCTCTGTAACATGTCACCAAGAGGGACAGAATACGTATGCAGCGGAAGAATCTTCGGTACAGATTTTAAAAAATGCACTGTTATTATTGTTGTTTTTTTTATGTTGTACGATCACGTGGCACATGTGACTATGATTAAAGCTTTCTTCTTGGGCCCAGGATTTCATCAAGTCACGTAACCCCCATCTGACACGAGATATTCGAGAATATGAAGAAGAAGAAGAAGACATTTCAATAGATCAATAGAATAACTTAAGACCACCAACAACCTTGACCTTCCTGCCTACCACACCTGTTATCCCAGCCTGCAACAATGGATAATGCCGATATTACATCTCAGTAGTAGTAACACAAATCTATGAGAACATCGGTGACTGCTTTGACAATGGCTCTCTTCCCACCTCCATTTTAAGAAAGGATAGCAACAAACGAACCTTTTTTTTTCTTCTTAGAGGGAGGTATAGGGAGCGAAGATGCTGTTCGATGTGGCAGTCACCAGCCCATAGCTGACATGCTAGCTTTAGGGTTGGCGAACTATATCCGACCAAGACTGTCCCATATTTCCATTGGTACACCCAATAACATGCCTATCCTGGATAACAGCAGAGATCGTTATAGTCCCAGCAGCGATACGGTCTGCTAAAGAAATATTGGAAATCCCCTGCTTTTTAGCTACAATGAGGAGCTGAAAATAATAGCTGCTGTAACCAACTCTCATTACGACATGATGCTGTGCCTCAACATCTCCACTGCATCTGCTGCAAAGAACACCAGCTCGTAGTTCCAAGGAACAAGGAGGAGCAGGTAGATGTCAGCTGATTGTGGAAATTGCCAAGCATCATTGTTCTAAACAGCATCTCTCACAGCTAATCCTACAAATATTTAATTTTCGAAACTGACCTCGCATCATCTGGCTTCATGTATTGTTACATAAACAAAAGGCCCTCCAATCAACCCCCTCCCTCCCAGATTACCCTGCTATTCTGTTTTCATCCACTACGATGCCCCCTCCCTTTTCAATAAAAAATCCCCCCTCCCCAAAAAATCCCTCGGCTGGACCCCCCCCCCCCCCATTGACTTGCATTCTCATGGTGTAGATATACGAATGGGTACATGGGCCCTGCAGGACTAGGGAAAGAAAGCTAGGCAGGTCAATTAAAAAATAGATACTATTGTCTTTGCTAGCTGTTGCTCATTCAGTCAGTCAGTCATTTGCATGTCCCTTGCGTAACTGTAGTCCTCTCGGTTGTAAGCAAGATGCCCTGCTGCTGATGCATCCATTTGCAAATTATCAACAACGTCTTGCAGCCATTTTCGCCTTGGTCTTTCTCTCCTTCTTTTTCCAATTATGTACCCTTCCAAGACGGTCTTCTCTAAATTACAATGATGTTTAATGTGTCCAAAATATTTAAGTTTTCTCTGTCTAATCCTCTTTACTAGCCAACCTTCTTCAATATTAAGTTCTTATAGAATGGATGTATTTGTTCTTTTTGTGTCCATGATATTTGAAGAACTCTTCTGTAGCATTTAAATTCAAAGGCATTTATGTATTTCTCAGCTGTTTTGCTAAGTGTCCAGGTCTCACAGCCATATGTTGCGATGGGAAAGATGCATACTCTTAAAAATCTTATTTTCTTAGTTCTTTTTGTTCCTCTCCACAGCTTCTTTAGTTGTTTTACTTTCTAAAGAGCGATAGATGTCCGCCTTTTCATTTCTCTCATTGTATCTCCATTATCAGTTAATAATGATACAAGATATTCAAAATTCTCTACTTCTTCCAGTTTTTCCTCATTGATACATATTTCATCTGCCTTATTTGTTTTGTCAGTTGTCATCAATTTAGTTTTCTTAGCATTAAGATAAAGGTTTTGCTATTCATCGTTCTTACGGACTGGCATAATTCGTTTTTTTTTTTTTCAGTTTACCATTAACCACAAAAATGTCCATCTTATCACTTCCTAAATAATTAAACATTTTCCAAGATATTTTGAACTACACAGCGTATTAAGAAAAGAAAAATATGTTTTAAAACATTTCAGTGAATAGTAAATAGTGTGGTTGGCCGTTGTTATTTTAATATTTGAGTTTAAAAACAAAAAATGTACTATTTCCTTAAACGCTTGTATTTTTTGTTAAAAATTTTTTTTTACTTTTAACATTATCTACTCGCGACAAATATATATATATATATATATACACTAGTTTTAGTAATGTGGTTTACAGCATACAATTACATACAGTTTTACTGTTAGTGTAATGTATTTCTTGGTCATTGTGACCATTGAGCTTGGTGAAGTGATGCATGTTGTTTTGTTTTGTTTTTTTCAGTTTCCAATGAGTTAAGTGATGAACGAAGATCACATCTGCTCACTGTGCCCGGACTTGTATGCATTTGTGTACACCAACAGGCGTTTCTTTGCCATGGCCTTGTTTTATCTGCATGAAGTTGCTAATTTTCCTTCTTCTGCATTAGCCTTCGAAAGGGTCTTGAATGCATTCACTGTCTGCAGTTTCACTCTTATATCTGCACTTTTTTGACCCAACACTTTCCTCTTCGTCACAGTGTATTTTTAGGATGGGGTTTACATCCCTGTTTCGATATATTCACTTGGTCAGATTTTTTTTTCTTAATTTTAAATTACATGAAAGTATATTAGTGCTTTGGTCTGAACCTTTCATACTGAAAAAAAATTCTTCGTTAATATAAATACAGCGCACTCATTGCCCTGTACATGTGTCGCCACTACCTTGTGAACATCTGTACGGAATGATATCTTTTCTTCAATAAATGAAATTTTGGAAACGCTCAGTGTGAGATCAAAATAATTAACGTGAAACCTGGTGTGGGGGAAATTAGAATTTCTGTGCAAAGATTTTCTCTAATCTTTTTTGTTGTTCAGTTTTTAAATATCAGATTTAAAAGAGATTTTCTTCTAATATTTAGCTATTGTTTTCTACGTTCATACTGTTCAGAGTAATTGCATTTGTTCACTTTCTTTATAGAACTATTTTTTTTAACTGATCTTAGTTTGTTTTTTTTTTAAATTGAGATTCGTTATCTAGACTGCACTAATTGTAAGGATAGCTACGTGTACTTCCTGTCAAGATGGCGCCTTCCAAAGATGTAAGTGAAATTGAGAATGTCAACGTGTATTAAATATAGTAGATTATTCTTCCCTGGTATAAAGACGTTAGATGTCATTTTAAATATGAATAATAAAAAAGAAGTATGAGTATTTGTGGTTGTGTTTTTTTCACAAATAGACAAAAATATGCCTATAGCTCTTCTGAATAGTACAAGAAAATTAAAATGGCTCCTAATGTCAGTTTCGTATTGTTTTATCCTGCAGGTAAACGAAAAACCTGTGAAAATTGACAAGTGGGACTCGGGAGCTTTGAAGAATGCCTTGGATGATGGGGCAAAAAAGGTGCTGTCTTTTGTTAAACTATTTATAAACTAATGCCCTGGGCACTGTTTTTGTGCAAAGACCAAATACAAAGTGCTTTATCAGGAATCAGCAATTCTGAACGTTTATAAACGTTATCATCATCATCGTGGCATAAGCCATGGATAAAAGCTCTCCAATCATCCGTGTTCTTGGAATTATTATCTGCTTCCTTCTATGTGCATCCCTTGTCTCTGAGCACTGTCATAATTTCTCTTCTCCAAGTAAGTCTAGGTCTTCCTTGTTTTCTATTTCCTTGAGGATTCCATGTCGGTGGCTGTCTTGATAAAAAACGTAGCAAAACTGTTTTGTCTCTAATCAGGTGGTACTGGGTCCAGCAGTGGGGTTTTCTCTGGTACACACCAAAAAAAAAAAAAAAAGGCCGTGGGGTTGACTCGGCCTCTAAAAATTGGTACCAGAGAAATTTGGGAAGGTAAATGCAACCAAGCATGATACTGACCACATCACACTTTCATGTGTTGCAGGTCATGGAAATACGGGCCTAACATCGTATCCCTAATATGCATTAACTCTTCCTGTGCCACAGAAAAAAACGCGGACGTTCCCATCCGTGCCACACAAAAAGCATGGGTCTTGATATGTATAGGGGGTATAGCTGTAAAAGTGAATGTACAAAGTATTTCCACTTTAAAAGTATACATATTATGCATGAAAATAGTTGTAAATGTAAGAAGATTTCATAAATGAAGAGTTTTTTAGGAAAAAAAGAAGGGGTGTGATGATTTTAGATGATAATTAGTGCTTACCATCGGTTATGCCTAGATGTACAATGCTTACCATTGGCGATTTCCACATCTACTTAAATTTTCGTCCGATCTCATCGTGTGGTGGCATCCTCTCTAAAATAATGTCTAAAATAACTATCTAACTACTTATCCAGTCCATTTAATAGGTCTAAATGTACTTGGAGTACATTCAGGAACAGTGGTCGGGTCATAGGACATGTCCTTATGCTTCCAAAATCACAGATACTGAAATTTCTCCATTAACACATTGATTTCGCTCGGTTGTTAGCCACACTTTGGATTGAACTATGAAAGATCACCAGACATGTGCAGATAAATTGTGTACAATAAAAAGTTTTACAATGGTTTTATGTTGCAACGAAATGAAATCGCTATAACGACAATGGCAGTCACTAGACTAACAGGAAGTATTCACGATATCGACTATGGCTGTCGAAGTGTTAATGGCATGGAAATGGGAATTTTGTCTTTTTACTTTTTCTCTGCCCTGCTATACATTCTCCTTTTTCTTTATTTTTCCAAGCCATTAAGGCTGATTGCTGCAGATAAAGTTTGCCTCTATTCTTCTCTGTTCCTAATCTCTCTCCAGTTGGTGACACCATTTTCTTTTATATCTTCTTCTATGTTGTCTTTCCATCTCTGTCTTGGTCTACCCCTTGGTCTTGTTTCCCTCATCTCTTGTGCATACATCATTTTCATTTGTCTGTTCTCTTCCATTCTTTCGATATGGCTCAACCTGTTCAGTTTCAAGACAGTTATAGTTCATTGGGATTTAAATAAGCTGTTCAGTTCAATGTTCTTTCTAGCTTTCCATTCTCCACTGTTGGTATCCTTTATGGGCCCAAAGATTCTTCTTAGGATCTTGTTCTCAAAGATCTGCAATTGTTGTTCATCTTTCTTTGTTGTACTCGATGTGTCTGATCCATACATGATGGTATATGTAATTTCAGAAAATTTCATATCTCACTTTGACCCACTAACTGAATGTATACAGTGTAATTCAGTGCACTTTGCTGCGCAGGCAGATATTCTCTGTTTTAGGAGGCTTGTCAAGTGAATGACGTGAGTCAAAGACTGACTCGAGGGAAAGAGCAACAGACTTTGTATTTTTAGTCTGTCAGTGACTGGAATCACAATCTACGTTAGACAGGGCAGCATGAACTGGCTCAAACTTTTGGTCTGATGGTCTTAGATAATTGCAGTCCTTAAACTGGCCCATTTTTCATTTGCTGTAATAATACATACACATACATACATACACAGCCTTGTTCATCTTCTCTCTCTTTTTCTGTCTCTCTCTCTCCCCTCCTCCTCCACTCCCTCCCCTCTTCTCCATTTTGTAACATATTTTTTTTAAAATTTCCTAAACCCAGTGCCAGTAAAGTGTACCAAATGTAGTAAAATAAATTGTACCAAGTGTAGTAGAATAATTATTCCATACATGTTTGAAACTGGCTCATAAACACCATCAAAATTAGAATGCTGAGTTATTTCAGCCACATCAAGAGACATGATGGTTTGGAGAGATTGATGCTAGAAGGCAGAGCGCCCAGCAAAAGAGAAAAGGGGCGACCTCACCAAAAGTGGACTAAGGACATCACGAAAAGTCTGAATATGTCGTTCCGAGACGCTGGTCAACCTCAGGACATCATGAAAAGTCTGAATATGTCGTTCCAAGACGCTGGTCAACCTCAGGACATCATGAAAAGTCTGAATATGTCGTTCCAAGACGCTGGTCAACCTCAGGACATCATGAAAAGTCTGAATATGTCGTTCCAAGACGCTGGTCAACCTCAGGACATCATGAAAAGTCTGAATATGTCGTTCCGAGACGCTGGTCAACCTCGGGACATCACGAAAAGTCTGAACATGTCATTCCGAGACGCTGGTCAACCTGCCTAAGACATTCAGGGAGCCTGTGAGAGGGACAGTGAGGACATGAGGAGTTGTTTAAATCTGTGCTATTATTTGTCAAAGATATGTTTTGAAGATCTTTACCCTGCAGTGCCATGTCAAAGTTTTCTTGATTTATTCATATTTAACAAATAATGTTAAATGTAAAGAAAATACAGTAATTCATTTTTTAAAATTCTCTCTCTCTCTCTCCTTTTTTTTTTTTTTTTTTGGTTGTAAATTTCACACAGTAATCAGAAAACAAAGAAAGTGACACAAATAACAATTAAGGGAAATGAAATGGACAAATAAAATGGTAGATAAACTGTTGTGTTCAACATGTCATCATTCTTGCCTCAGTAGCATTGTGGTACTTCTTCAGTGCAGAAGAATGTGATGTATTTGTCACATTTTTGATAATAGGAAAAGATTTGTAAACCCAGGTTTATTACTCATTTTATCCTTAAGGTGATCTGGTCCATTAACAGTTATGTTGTTGAGTTACAAGACTGTTAAGTATAACATTGTTGCTTGAATTGTATATGATATTTAACTTGTTAGTAGTTTGTTGATGCTTAACACAATAGTTTTTAGAACTTCCAGCTGAATTGTCTTTTGTAACTAACAGTAATGTGTATACAAGAGATGAAGGAAACAAGACCAAGGGGTAGACCAAGACAGAGATGAAAAGACAACATAGAAGAGGATATAAAGGAAATTGGTGTCACAAACATGAAGAGAGAAGATTAGGAATAGAAAGGAATAGAGGTGATTGAGCCTTCAGCAATGAGCCTTAATGGCTTGGAAAGCTGAAGAAGAACAGTTAACGCTGGAAAAAAAATTTATGTGAACAGAAAATTATTGTTGCATGTTTATTACAGGTGCTGGTAGAAATCAACGGCTACAAGGAGTCCCACAAGCTGATAGATGGACGTCTGCTTATTTGTACAGCAGCCATAGGATTTGCATTATATGCACTGTTGTGGGACTATCTGTACCCATTCCCAGAGTCTAGAAGTGTGCTCTTAGTGTGTGTTGTTTCGTATCCTTTCCTCGGTTACCATAAATAAGCTGACATATTGGCAGCCACATCTTGACATAATGTAGGAAGCAAGTTTACTGCTCACTGAGTAAAATGAAATATACTACACACATTTCAAAATATGCAGTATTTTATTCCACTTGTAACAAATAGCGTTGTATCCCATAATGCATAACTGCTTACTGAATAAAGAAATTAATCTGGATAAAGATATTAATCGGGATGAGCAAAATTATAAATGATTACTAAAAAAATAAAAACAGCTTTTCACACCACATTATGTACTTAAGTCAAAGACCACGAGAAGCACGTGCAAATTAATATACAATTCCTGATATCCTGCTTTTGATTGTCTACTGCTGAGCAACTCATCTCTTAATGGTCTTGCTGTTGGGAATCAAAATGGTGTTTTAACTCTTTCCGCACTGCAGGAAGAAACGCAGTTGGGTGCCGAAATAAAACTGCAGGTCTTGATATGTTTAGGAGGTATAGTTGTAAAATGGAATGGAAAACAGTATTTCCATGTACTTCTGTGTACTTGTTGTGTTTCAAAGTATAACTAAATGTATGAAAATTTCATAAATGCAGAGCTTTTTAGGAAAAAAGAAGTAATGTGATGTTTTTAGACAATGATTGTGCCCAGCTCACCATCAGCTAGGTCTAGATCTGCACTACTTACCATCTGAGATGTCTAGATCTACCTGTCGATCTTGTATTCTGATTCTATGTTGCATTCTCGCTAAATTAATGTCTGAAATAACCTCCTAACTACTTCTCCAGTCATCTGAATATGTCTAGATCTGCTTGGGATACATTCAAGAGCAGTGGGGTGGTCACAGGCCATGTCCATACCCCTATCTACATCATCAAAAATTGAAAATTTTCCATGTTTCTCTTCCTTTTTCTCGATCGGCATCGCTCGTGACTAAGCACTCTTTCACCATTTTGGAAAGTGTCACCGGAAACGCGAACGAAATATGTAGTCTAAATGTTACACTGGTTGTTTTATCGAAACAAACCATGAGTTGCTATATCGACCCTACAAACAAATCGGGAAACCGGAAAGTTCACTACACCGACCCAAGGTGTGGAAAGAGTTAACAATGATCTGTTGTTGAATAATGGGCAGTGAAAAAACTCAAGTGATTAAGGTCTGCTGTTGAACTTCCCAAAGTGCAAGTTCTGAAATAAGAATCAGTTTTGACCAATCAGTAACAGCCATTTCTGTCCTGCTGCTGCTTCAGTTCTTTTTTTTGTTTTTTTTAAACATAGATCGTCTCTTTCCAGCTGGATAGACTGAAGCATTTTGGAGCTCATCTAGAACCCACTTCCTTAAATGAGAACCATTTGTCTAACCAAAACACTACTCCTTTGCTCAGTTCCACAATAAGCCAATTACTCAGCTTTAAAAAAAAAATCTATGTTACAAACCCTTTTGAAACAAATGACAAAAATGACAACTGAAGAAAAAATCTATCTGTTGGTCTTGACAAGGGTTACCGAGGGTGACAACTAGCAATTTTATAAAAAATATATTTTGTTTATTTGAAATAACTTTAAACTGATCATCTGTTTCATGCTAATGTTGAATAGAATCTCACAAATACTATTCACTCATCAAGGATGAATTGGTAGAATATTTTAAAATGCATCTCATATTATTTCTTAACTTGATGTCACAGATACTTTGTGTTTATGGGTATTTTAACATTTTACCTCACTTATGTGGAGAAGGGTATCTTTCTTGTGGCTCTTGAAAAAGACAGAGCTATGATGGAACCAGATAACATATGGAAACTTTCCTCATCCCTTCGAAAGTATGTCTGCATAGCTATTGATTATACCAAAGTACTTGGTAGCGATGAAGCAGTAGTAAGACTTGCTGAGTGCCTGGCTTTGAACAAAAATATTATGTATATATGCTGGGTCATCATTAGAGGGGTTCGAGCATGGAGCAAAGTACAGTTACGGCCGTTATTTTTGTTAACAAAAGTGTTATCAAGTTCAATTTGTGTTGATTTTTAGAAAAGGAAAAAAAAGCAAGAAGATAATCATGCACCAAAAAAAAAGAAGAAAAGAGGGAAAATAGCTTTATTTGTAGCTAAGGGGCATTTGTTTTGTTTACTCATGTAAAGTTTATGTAAATAAAAGTAATGTAATGTTGCTATTTATAGTAAAAGTTGCCCTGGGTCACTGCTCCTAATTATTTTTATTCTTATAAAAATGCTGTAGGATGTTATGTTTCATCTTGTTACCAACTTTTTGTTGTAGAATCTTGAAATCTAGTTTCAAACATACCCCAGATTTGTTGGTAAATCCAACATTGATTTCATCCTGGTGAAATCAACCCTGAAAGAAACTGTTCAGCAAAATCACTTTCAAGGAGTTTAAACCAGATGACAAAAATTTCCATTACTGTACTACCTTGAGGTGTCACCAGAATCTGCAGTTTAGACTACAGAAGATTCGAATCTCTCACATCTCTTGACTATTAATAAACATAAAACCTAGCTATTTTTCATTACTTGATACAATAAATGTCATCTGAACTTCAAGCAATGATAAAATTAGTGTATCCTCACCAAAATGATCGTAGCAGCCACAGAAAAACAACTATTTTATGACAAAAATTAAACAAAAGTTTGGTGGTGTTTGCTTTACAGCAGTGCAATGAACATAGCTTTATAGTGCTTTACCCTAACTATTATCAGTGACAATGTGAAATCAATGCAAGAAAAAAACAGATACCCTGTCCTCAATGACTAGTAAAATAGAACTTGAAATTAACAAGGAAAAAACAAAAATAATGAAACTTCTCATTAACCATGAAGGAAAAATATACATAAAAGGAACAGCTGTTGAAGAAGTAAACCAGTTTGTGTGTCTCTGCAGCTACTTAGACCAGGATGGTGACACCAGAAAGAAAGTTAGAATTTGAACTGCAAAAGCAGCATTGACCTTCTCTTGAGAACATATGGCATTCAAAAGTTATAAGCACAAAAACCAAGTTAAGATTATTCAATTCAAATGTAATATTCACCCTCATTTATGAATGTGAAAGCTGGAAAACACCTAAAGAAATAGACAAGAAATTAGACTCTTTTGAAAACAAATGCCTGAGGAAAATACTTGGTATAAAGTGGAACAAATTCAAGAACAACAGAGATAAGACAAATGAGCAAACAACAATCTGTCTCATGGGTGATCATAAAAAGAAGATGAACATATGTCGGTCATGTGCTGAGAAGAAACAAGCAGAGAATCCCAAAACAAGCTATCAAGTGGAACACAAAAGGGTGAAGAAAAAGAAGTCTACCACGTGAAACTCTAAAGAGGACATTGTTAAGAGAGGTCAGCTTAGTGGGAATAACATCCCTTGATGAGGTTGAAAAGCTCACTGAAAACAGGAAATCAGACTATCATGTGAGCCCTACATGACATTTAACGGCACAGGAAGGATGTAAGTGCTTTACCATGCAAGTTTTAGGTCTTGAAAGAAAAGGAAAATCTTTGTTGATTGCCAAACTTACAATTATCGTTTGATTCCTCAGTGCAAATTTTGTTCATTGTTATTCTTAGATATGATGACACCTACCACTTGACAATGTACTACTTCGATGGCAAGACAAAAGAGGAGAGAACAGTTTCAGTGTCCAAGCGTGTTGATAGCTATTTTGATGAGAATGGTCTCTTTTGCTTCGACCTCTTCAAGCCCGTAATTGACAAAATGAGAAAAGATCTGTCCAATGAGAAAAAGAAAGAGTGAAAGCAGCAGGTGGTATATGGTTTAACTTCACAGTTTAAGGGAGACGGTGTACAATAATTTATGTGTACAATAAATTATAAATACTCTTCAAAAAAATTTACCTTCACATTCGTTATCTTCATGCCAGCAGGTGCAGTAGAAGCTTTATCTTTGTAGCTGCAGTGAGGTAATTGCAGTCTGAATTCTTATATATGAGACTAGTTTTTAATGACCTCAGAAATTTTTTTATCATTTACACCTGCTCTGATTTATCCAGTTTTAATCTTGATTTTTCAAGTTGTATAGAGCTCACAAGAAATATCAGTGTGAGACACACACAAAAATATGAGGTGCAACTTGAATGCTTTGGTCATAAAAAAAAATATATATATATATTTACATTTAGTAAGAGAGAAAATAATCTAATGCACTAGTCATTTCATAATTATAATGAGGAGGAGGAGAGAGAGAGAGAGAGGAAGTATGCATTTTGGTATATCAGTCTTGAGGGAAAATAGGTGACAAAGAAACTGTACATAATATGGTGAGTGAAAGTATTTTTCTTATGAAAATCTTGGAAACTTTGTCTTCTAGAAACTTTGTTTTTAATTGTATGTTGGTTTATGATAACATTTTGTTGGTCAGATTTAGTCATTGAATTAAATCAAAATACACATGTTCCTAGACAGAGGGTAGTTATGGTGTCTGAGATTAAATTAATGGATGTTTCATCTGCCTGCAGTTTACCAGTGTGTACAGTCATGGAAAGAATTGTAAACTTTCCATCCACTTTAAAGTAGCCTGGCATGTTGTTGTACTTTATTTCCTAAATATGTTAGCTGCCTTTTCAGCCTACCTTTTTTTTTTTCCTGTTTGATTACTTCTCTTTTCACTGTATATGCTTTTATTGTATCACCCTTGTGTACATTTCATGAGCATGTCAGAAGCATGTGTCTGACTTGCCAGTTCTCATCAGATGTTTTAGCCAGGCCTTTTACTTCTAGTAGTGGATTTCAAAACCTTGTCATCCTTTCTGGCGTGTACAACTTTCATGTCAGGTATCACTATACCCAGGTCATTTCTTGGGTTTTTAGGTTTGTTTGTTTGTGTTTTTTTGTTGTTGTTATGTGAGCCAGAACGTGAAGGGATAGCTTCAGATGATAAGTGTTATATGCCTAGGATCAAAACATTAAATGCTCAGTTTATTTGTTTTGTTCTGATAAATCCCCTGAATATTAATGAGCCTCTATCAAAACCAGTCTCTCTATCAAAACTAGTCTGTATATGCAGATATTCTTCTGTCGTCCAGAATATGAAAGTGCTTTTCCACATGGGTTTGTTGTCCTGGTCTAGCGTGTGGTATTTACTGAATCCTGATGTGATCGCTGTGTTACTGTTCTTCATTAATCTGGTTACTTGGGCAGTTCTTCCTGCTGCAGTCATAGTCAGACATACATGCAAGCAGTTCCCATGTTGCTTTGTGATGAAGTAAGAAATCAGATATGGGCTCTTCTGTAGTTTTCTCCCAGATCTCCATGATTGATATCTGTGCCTCATCTTCCCTCCTAGTTTGTTTGCTTCCCTGTTTCTGTGTGTGTGTGTCTCCTGTAGAGGACCATCAGCTGAAAAATTTCATTAAGTGAACTTTTTACATGTTAGAAGTTCACAAATTGAACAGGGTGATATAACATGAATAAATATTTTAGGTACTATTTGTAGCTTAGTAGGAAACAAGGTTTGTGCACAGCAGCGTTAGAGCATAGTAAGTATGATTATCCTTAAAAGATTGTAGACTTGAGATGTGAGAGAATGGAAAATGGTAAGAGTTTTGAACTAAAGCTGGACTCACCTGGCTATAGGCTGTTACTTGTCCTGAAGTCAGGGTGTGGTTTATTCATAGCATTCTCTTACTGTTTATCCTTCTCTTACTTTTCAGTGATTTATGGTTTATCAAGGTTCATCTAACCATTTCAAACTTTTTATTATTGATATATGTTTAGAACTTGATGTCTTGAAACTGTTATCACTGCTATTATATGGTTATGGAAGACATTACTTCACACCATTGTATAAGCATGTTAACAAGTGCCAGTGTTAGATTTTACCGGAGAAGATTTGATATCGCTGTGGACATGAGTGAGGGAAAAACCTCACCTAGTTTTGAGTAGATCAGCTTTAGCATGGTCTGGCATGCAGTATGATGGAATGTGTTGAGAAAATATGAACTGAAAAGACGTGATAAATGTCAGTAGAAAAAAAAAAAGAGGAAGCTGCTGGAAATTGTGACAGGTTGTGTGAAGAGAGTGAAAAGTGGCAGATTTTCAGCTATTTAGTTTGATTTTTGTTTCCAGTGATATACAAAAATGTAGCTTTATTGTTGAATCTTCAAATTTAAACCAGCATATTTAATTTTCTGATCACTACATGGAGAGCAGTTTAGTTTTATAATGCTAAATTGAAAAATGCATTTACATTTTTAACACTTTTAGTTAAAGACATTTATACCACCATTAATTGTTCAGCAGTTTTGTTAAAACAAAAAAAAATTCTCTTTATACTCTGTCTTAATGAATCAGAAACATATTTTTCTGACTGCAAACAGTATAAATTGTATAGCAAGTTCTGTTTACACATGTAATAAATTAAATAAATGTAAAATAATGGCACTTATGTTTACTGAGACTTCATTATATGACAGACTGCTATTTTCTCATTTTATTTTGCTGAAAGCTGTTTAGAAGTGATTTTTTTCCTCTCTCTGGGTGTTTTCATTATATGTAAATATATTTTTCTTGTTTTTTTTTCTCTTAAAAATTACTCTTATGGCCAAGAGTTAATACTGGGAAGGATAGAAATGAATAAGTTTCATTTGAAACTTCACAGGAAGACTGAGAGAAAGCTCAGAATATGAGAGCTTGATGGTTAAAGGAATACCAAAAGCATTAAATCTTGTAACAGAAACTTAACTGTTAGTTAATTAAAATTATACAGTTACACTATGACCTGGCTGCAGTTATGAGTTGTTTGAGAATAGGCAGTGTATGAGTCACAGTAACTCTGGATTTCTTCTTCACAGCCCTCATGAAGAAGCATTTGAGTGAATCCTTATCTTGTGTTCATCTAGCTTATTGACCCAGACCCCCCCCCCACCTCACCCCCAAAAAAATCACCTAGCAAGTGTGCCCACACACACACACCTCACCACCAAAATAACATCAGTCTTGTACAAATACACAAAAACAGAACCTAATTACAATGATCCCTCTCATCTGTTTGTCCAGATTTGAAATCACAGTTTGTTCTGGTGGAGTAACTGCTTCAGTATGAGAATTACTGAAGGAGTAACATAGCTACAGTGTGATAGTTACTAGCAGAATAACTTAAGTATGACATGAAGGTTACTGGAGGAATAACTTAGATACAATGTGTGAGTTCCATCATGTACTTGTTATTACATTTTTAAAATCATTATTTCAATTAAGCAAGATGTTCTAGAAGATAATACTTTTATTAATTAACAGCTTATTGTATGTAGAATCATGGTTGCATATCTTATATTTTAGGATGTTACAACACACATTTGTCATAAATGATATTAATGAGTGTTACTGATAGTGCAGATGATCATGATGTTTCAAGTACTGCCAGTATCTGCAGACTTAGCAGCTGATGCTGAAGAGGCTTCCTTAATTTCCTATAGCAGACATAAGAGGCAAGTTTTATTGTAAGCTCCACCAGCTTTGGTGTCTGTGGCAAGGTTGTAGTATCACAACTGCCAGATTCCAGAAGCATATTATAAGAGGCTTATATTGACTGGCCTTTATTCTTGCCTCTGACAATTCATCTCTTTAAAATAGTTATCATTGCTAACAAATAGTTATTCTTTTTTTTTTTTTTTTTGGACATGAGCTATCATAAATATACAGTTGGTAGCAGAGCACAAAACCTGCATGTGCGAACAGCAACTGGTATTTGGAAACTATTTGCATTTGGCAGAATAATAAGTCACATCTCTTTTTGATGTTGATCTTGCCTGCTTTAGAAACTCAGAACTACTGTACATTTGTTGTCACTTACTTATACATTTTGTATTGTTATACTTCATACAAGAAACAGTTTTTGTGATGAATTTTATGTATACGACATATTTTTTTAAGCGAGTTGTTTCTATTTCAGTGAACAGCCGTATCACAATATCTTCATTGCGAGATTTATTTCTCAAAATTATATATGGAAGAAATGAAAAATCATGGAGCATAACAGAATACATTGGACAGATAAGAAATGGCTGAAAGATTGTGGAGCAAGAGTTCAAAAGAATGTTTGATATGAGTTTTTCAAAAGGCTGTATAAATATAGGAAGATGAAGGCATGGATTGCACCTGTATGCAAGATTTTTTTAGAGAAAGAATAAGAAGTTATATGTATTTGAATTTATGGATGATGGTTAATTGGGAGTGGGTTTATTATATTTCATATATTCTTCTGTCAAATTTCTCTTCATTTTGCCTATGGGACTTGTCTCATTTTATTGCCTGGGTGAATAAATTGCCTCAAATATGACACACAGTGGTACTGAATGCTATATGTGTGTGACTCAATTCCTGTCAAACTTCTGATAATATTGCTTCACAGATAATTTGCTGATTAATTATCTCTTAACATTCCTTTTATGGGTTGAGATATTTTTAATCCCTTTTTTTTTCATCTTGCAATATATCAAACAATAAAATTGACAAGTTTATCTCAGCTTTACCACAAATCTTTTGTTTAAAAGTTTTAAAATATTAACCCTGGATTCTGCCCTGTGTACAGCAAAAATACATCATAAAGTATGTTGTTGAAGATTTCTCTTCTTCACCTTTCCCAGCCATTAAGGCTCATTGCCACAGATAAAGATCGCAATTCATTCCTCTCTATTCCTAATCTTCTCTCTCCAGTTGGTAACACCATTTTCTTTTTATAATCTCTTCTACGTTGTCTTTCCATCTGTTTTGGTCTATCCCTTGGTCTTGTTTCCCTCATCTCTTGTGCGTACATAATTTTCGTTTGTTCTCTTCCATTCTTTCGACATGGCCCAACCAGTGTAGTCTGTTCAGTTTCAAGACATTTATAATTCATTGGGATTTAAATAAGCTGTTCAGTTCAGTGTTCTTTCTAGCACTCAGTTCTCCACTGTTGGTATCCTTTGTGGGCCCAAAGATTCTTCTTAGGATCTTGTTCTCAAAGTCTGCAATTGTTATTCATCTTTCTTTTTTATACTCCACATTTCTGATCCATACATAACAGCTAGTCTTATAGTTTTGTAGATTGTTATTTTAGTGTTTTGGGACAGGATTTAGGATTTTAACAGATTTTGCAAGGCAAAGTATATTTTATTCCCTATCTGTCCTCTGCTTTTAATTTCCATGCTTACTATGTTGCTTCTGTTGAAGATTTTGCCTAAATATTTGTATATTTCTGCTTTCCTAATAATCATATCTCCAACATTTATATAATCTGGATCATTCTGCCTCTGGTCTCTTGATACCTTCATACACTCTGTCTTATCTTGATGCCACATCTCTCATGTGTATGCAGGTATTGATAACTTCTTGCATAGTTTCTTCCCACTAGGTCAATATCATCAGCGTATTTTAGCTTCTTGTTCTGTACTACTTTTTTCTTCCACTTTTCTGATTACCTTTTCTAGTACTAGGTTGAATAGTAATGGAGATAATGTATCACCTTGTTTCAAACAATTGAAGATCTGTCAGCTACATAAAATATTGCTCACTTTATGTTCAAGAAACAGAATTTTTGGCCAAATTTCTCTCTCTCTCTCTCTAAACCTTAAGTGCCCAGGGCACATGGGGCTTCCGCAAGGGTTTTCCACAAATGCCTGTCCTTTGCCTTTTTTTCTGCTCTTGCCCAGGTGAGCCCTCTATTTGCTCAACATCCTTTCTGTTGTTCTTCTCCATTCCTTTCTGTTGTTCTTCTCCATGTCTCTTTTGGTCTACCCTTACTTCTGTTCCCCTGTGGTGTCCATCTTAGTGCTATTTTTGGTAGTGAGTTGTCAGTCATTCGGAGCACATGTCCCAACAATTGCCAGCGTCTTTCCTCAATAATTGCTGTCAGTGGCTTCATCTGCATCTCTGCCAATAAGATATTATTTCTTATGGTGTTTGGCCAAAATATTTTTCTAATTCTTCGTAAACATTTAGTCTGGAAAGAATTCAACTTGTTTTCTATGGTTTTGGTGATTTTCCAGCATTCACTTCCATAGAATAGTACACTTAGAACATTACTCTTAAATATCATGATTTTCGTATTTATGCTTAGTTTTTTAGATTTCCATATAGTCTGCAGCACTGCGAAAGCCTGGTTTGCTCTAGTAAGTCTGCTGTTGATGTCTTCTGTGGTGTCTCCATTTTCTACTACTCTACTGCCAAAGTATACAAATTCATTGACCTCCTCCACTAACTTGCTATCTACTCTGAGTACATTTCTGTTGTTCACATTTTGCTTCAATAACCTTGTCTTTCCTACATTGTTTGCATTCTGAATTAGCTTGTTTATTTTATCTTGCACATCTTTGTGGCTGCTTGATAGTAGACAAATGTTGTCTGCAAAGTCAAGGTCCTCCAGCACTGTGTCAAGGGTCCATTGTAATCCTCTGCGTTTGTCTGATGTTGCCTCCTTCATTAACTGGTCTACTGCCAAGATAAATAATGTTGGTGATAGTACACATCCCTGCTTCACTCCTGTTTGTACCCTAAAGCTGCTGGAGGTATGTTCTCCACAGATCACTTTGCACTGAAAATCCTCGTATAGGGCTTTGATTACATTCACTATCTTATGGGGAAGGTCATGCCATCTTAAGATTTTCCACAGTGCATCTCTGTTGACACTGTCAAAGGCTTTCTCAAAATCTATAAACAATGCATATGTTGTGCTATGCCACTCATTTGCCTATTCTAATATTTGTCTAAGTACAAATATGTGGTCTATGCATGATCTTCCTTTCCTAAATCCTGCCTGCTCTTTCCGAAGTTTTCCCTCAAGTGCTGGTACAATTCTGTTGATGATTATTCTGCAAAATACTTTACTGGTGAATGGCAGGAGGGTAATGCCTCTCCAGTTCCCGCAATCTCTGAGGTCACTCTTCTTTGGTAGTTTTACTATAAGGCCAGTTTTCCACTCCTCTGGAGCTTTTTCTAGATCCCAAATTTGTTGTAGCATCCGGCAGAGTTGTTTTAGTGTTCTGTTTCTTCTGCTTTCAACATCTCAGCAACACTTCATCTTCACCTGGTGCCCTATCTAATTTTAGCTTCTTTATCACCTCCTTTACTTCACTTATTGTTATTATTCCTGTATTGATGTTTAGTTCCGTTTTTGCTTTAGGTATGTCTATTGCTTGTGCTGCTTGTGTTCTGTTTAGTAGGGTGTTAAAGTGTTCCCTCCATCTTTCAATTTTTTTTCTTTTTCCACTGACCAGTTGTCCCTTATGTGTCCTTACTGCACTCTCACATCTTGTGCTGAAGTTACCTGTCATCTGCTTTGTGATTTTATATATGGTTTTCATGTCATTTGCATATGCTGCTTTCTCTGCTGCTTCTGCTAAGTTGTCATAGTATTGACGTGTATCTTGACAGCATGATTCTTTCACTTCTTTGTCTTTTTGTGCATAATTACTTAAAACTTGTTCTTTTAGCCATTGTGATTTGGTGTTCAGTAATTTTTTCTTGATTTCTTTTCTTTGCTGTATCTTTTCCCAAGTGGTCTTACTTATCCATTCCTCTTTTCTCCTTTTCCGATATCCCAGCACCTCTTTTGCTGTTTCTTGTAGTGTTTTATTGAACTCTAGTATGGACATTTCTGCTTCGTCTTTGGCCAAATTTAAAAAAAAAACAAACATAAAATTAAGAAGTGACACTAGCAGGGAGAGTAAGTGTGCTGACTATGTTGATTTTGGCCCAGCACCCTCACGTAAAATAAAACAAGTAAACTAGCTAGTCTATAAAGATAAAGAGCCACCTACAATAAGAGATTCCAATACCGAGTGAAAAGATCGGTAATAATTTTGACATACTATGATATATCTCAGTGCTTTATGTTGCTGGGATCCATTAGTTTTAAATGTCCAGGATTTACAGGATGTATACAACTGACATGATTATCACATAAATAAATATTTTAGTGGGTTGTGTTTGTTGTTTGGGGGTTTTTTTTTTGCCAAATTAGGTTTTCAGATACGCTAAAAGGGATTTATGATTATAACACAGAGTTATGACTTTTAGTTTTAGCAACCATATTCCACTTTACTGATGGAGTTAGTCTCAGACTGGAATCACTGCATAAACAGGTAAAGCCAGTCAAGTATGAAAAAAACACCGAACATAAAGACAACAACTTTTCTTTCTGAAAAGCTAATAGCACCAATTCAAAATGTGACAGAGCACTCTGTAAAAATCCGACGAGAAATAACTACTTGTAAACATTTATTTTTCACTGCTATACATAATTATCAACTGATAATGTAAATGTACAAGAATTATAACAACTTATAACTTTTAAGTACAATTGTTTTTTTCTGAAATCACCATTGGGGATGTGAAAGTGCAACAGATTTGCCAGAACTGGGATGAAGCACCAGAGAAATCAATTTCCCTGCTTAATAATACAAGTATTATTAGTTTGCTGTTATGCTGGTATCAGAACCAGCTGCTCTCTCCTGTATGTCAGCATTTTCTCTCTGAAGAGGTTTGATAAACCTGAAAAGAGTGAACATAATCAAACCAGCAGCCAGACACAACTTCCTGATGTCATTTGAGCAGGTATGGTAGCAGCCTGTGTTGTACAAACACAAATATCAACAATTAGGAGGTCCTAGTAACAGTGACATAACTAACTCACAGTCATACAAATATGGAAAATATTCCTTGTATATGGTGATCAAATGACCAGTTTGAAAAACTCGCACAATAATTATCATATGAAAAGACTGATGTTGGGGATGATATGAAAAGATTGGATATAGTGTTACACAACACTGGAAAAACTTAAGTTTTCATTTTTAATATTTCTCCTTTTATTTATTGGCAGGTACATTTTATAAATGATTCTCATTCTTTGACTCTTTATTATAATACTTATAATCCAACTCTTAAATCTTACATCTTATCCATGCCGTTAAACTTCACATAGGGCTCGCACAGTTGTTTGCCAAGTTTTCCTGTTCTTGGCAAGTCTTTCGATTTCATCAAGGGATGTTATGCCCACTAAACTGGCTTTTTTAAAAAAATATTCTAACTGATGAATCATTTATAGGTTATGCATTTTTCCGCTGACACACTTCGTGACTGTTTGGCAGTAGGACTCCTGAAGTAATTTAGAAACTTTTGAAAGTGCTTTTTTCTCTGTCAAATTACCCTTGTGACCTAGACTGCATCGCGCCATATTTAATTAATCTGCTTGACTTTCAGTGACGTGAGCCTTACAATGGAAAATTGTTTAAAAAACACAGATATGAATATTCCATCCACTTTCAAAGATAATTTACAGAAGTTACTTCACATCTTATGTAGTCATAAAATCATCCATGATAACATTATGTGAAATGCTAGAGTATAATTTCCAAACTGAAGTCTTTCCATTTAAACTATTATGTGGAGCACAATATAAATGCAGCAGAGAAACTGCAAAACTCCATAGAATGTGGTTATGTTGTGGCAGTTTATGCATAACTAACTCTTATCTGGACAAACTTGCACATGAGCGAGGGGGGAGAGGGGATGTGCTGCCCAAAAAAAAAAAAAAGCAAGCAACCTTTTCCTTCAGTCTCCCTGAAACTGTGAGCTGATGCAGTGAACCTGTTGAGCATAGAATCGTGTCAGGTCAGAATTGGGTCATGGCAGTTGTTTTTTCAGTCCTTGAGTGCAGTTAAAATGCAGAGGGTATGTGATGCTTCCTTAGCAGACTACCACCAAAGGCGATCCCTGGTCTGTTAGTCAAGGTAGGCCTGTTACTGGGGGTACCAAAGGAGAGGTGGGACAGGGTCTTGGTCAGCTATGGTTTGCCAACCTTGAGACTAGCATATCAGCTATGGGTCACTGAAAAAAAAAATTCTTCACATCCCCCCCCCCCCAAAAAAAAATGCAATAAAAATAGAGAAGTGAAAAGGACACAAAAATATGACTAAAAAAAGAAGAATGAATAGAAGTCAAAACAGAAGAGGCAGGAAACTGTGATGAGTGGCTGGAGTTTTGTTCTTTACAAGGAATGAAAACTCATGATGACAAAGAAATGAGAAAAAAAAAATGTTTGCAAAACATATCTGAACTATTCTATATCCAAGATCAGTTTAGCAGAAACAGAAACACTTTTTCACTATCAATATCTTTGAACACAAAATACAGAGAGATTCAACTCTTTGCTGCTACTTCTGGAGACGATGCTCAGCACATCTTCAACACAAAACCTACCTTTAAACAACCTATACAACTTCATCAATGTCATTATGGAACAATGAAGCGCTCATACAAAGTGTAAAATACATTTGTACACGAAAAATTTACATATTTACAAAACAAATGACAAACATCACATGTCAACTGTAATAAGAACTATACTCCTAAAATTATTTGTACAAGTTAAAAATAATTAAAATGTTTACAATGCCCACATAAATGTCTTTCATTCTTCTAACACATAAAAATTTTTTATTAAATTGATGGCTTCTGTGAAATTTTATCCTCAACTTTTTGACGCTTGAGCGGAGATGAATTTTGCAAAAAAGCCTAACAAGAATGAAAGAAAAAAAAAAAAAACTGAAATGTCTGTTAACAGAAACATAAAATCTTACACTAATCATAACCCATTTATACAAAGTAGTTTTTTTTTCCCTCTAAATTTCATGAAAAATATATTTTTCCTGTGTGAAGTGTGATTAAAAGATATTTAAAGTAGAGCACAAACCATTTGTGGACTCGCTGTCCTATTCCCAGTCATGTATGGTTTACTGCAGCCAGAAAATATTAAAAGCAAGTAAAGGTGACTAGAAGAACAATGCATAGGTTGAAAAACAAACTAGAAGAACAATGCATAGGTTGAAAAACAAACTAGAAGAACAATGCATAGGTTGAAAAACAAACTAGAAGAACAATGCATAGGTTGAAAAACAAACTAGAAGAACAATGCATAGGTTGAAAAACAAACTAGAAGAACAATGAATAGGTTGAAAAACAAACTAGAAGAACAATGAATAGGTTGAAAAACAAACTAGAAGAACAATGCATAGGTTGAAAAACAAACTAGAAGAACAATGCATAGGTTGAAAAACAAACTAGAACAATGCATAGGTTGAAAAATAAACTAGAAGAACAATGCATAGGTTGAAAAATAAACTAGAAGAACAATGCATAGGTTGAAAAATAAACTAGAAGAACAATGCATAGGTTGAAAAATAAACTAGAAGAACAATGCATAGGTTGAAAAATAAACTAGAAGAACAATGCATAGGTTGAAAAATAAACTAGAAGAACAATGCATAGGTTGAAAAATAAACCAGAAGAACAATGCATAGGTTGAAAAACAAACCAGAAGAACAATGCATAGGTTGAAAAACAAACCAGAAGAACAATGCATAGGTTGAAAAATAAACCAGAAGAACAATGCATAGGTTGAAAAACTAGAAGAACAATGCATAGGCTGAAAAACAAACTAGAAGAACAATGCATAGGTTGAAAAACAAGCTGTATAATAATCACATCATAATATGGCAGTAAGAATGGAGAAGCCAGCAAGTACTCAAATTAGACAAAGATATTTTTAAGAAATAAATGTAGAAGGTAACAATGCATTTAAACTGTGTGTGTGTGTGTACAAGATATTTTTGTCCTGAGGATTAAGCTAAAATGTCAGAATCCCTTTCATGTGAGACAGAGAGAGCAGAGTTATATTAAGAGAGGTGATTGATAAGTTCTCGGCATAAGGTACAACAGATTATTTGTGGACAACTTTTTTGGGTTATTTCTCAACATAGTCCCCTTGCAAGTTTATGCACTTAGTCCAGTGATCCTGGAGCATACAGATCCCTTCTTTTTAAGTCACCATTTTGTGCCAGTAGAAAGTGGTCTACAGCATGAATGACATCATCATCTGAAGCAAATTTGCGACCACTGGGCTCTTTTTTGAGTTTGCTAAACAGGTAACAGTCCGAAGGGACCAAATCTGGGGAATAAGGAAGATGTTCAAGAAGCTGGAAGCTGCATTCATGAATGGCAGCCATTACTACAGCCGACTTGTGAACTGGAGCATTGTCTTGATGAAAGACGACTCATGTCAATTTCCAACACTTTTCCTTCAATTTGACCTGCAGTTGCTTCACAAGATTAGCGCGGTAGGCCCCGGTGACTGTTCTGCCCTTCTGAAGATAGTCTACCAATAGCACACCTTCTGAAACCCAAAAGATGGAAACCATCACTTTGCCTGCAGACAGTACCACCCTTGCTTTCTTTGGAGGTGGGGATCCATGCTGTTTCCACCGCTTTGACTGTTCTTTGGTTTCTGGTTGAAAATGATGAACCAAAGTCTCATCCATAGTCACAATTGCTGAAGAAACTTTTCAGGATCTGCAGAAAAATGGCCAAGATTGTCTCTTGACATGTTGAGATGCTGTCGTTTGTGATCAACTCCAAGAAGATTCAGGACCCATCAAGCATCTTTGTCATTTGAAGATTGTTGTGAATAATGGCATGAACACATTCCTGAGAGATGCCCAACTCAGCAGCAATGTACTGTTCAGTTAGTCGTCAATCCTCCATTATCATGTCATGGATTCTGTCTGTGGTTACCATTCTTGGTCTTCTTGAACAGGGATCATCTTCCAGACTCTCCCTTCCATGTTTGAACTGAGCTGCCCATTTCTTCACTGTGCTGTAAGAAGGGGGACTTTCCCCTAGAGTCTTCACTATCCTCATGGATCTCCTTTGATGATTAGCCCTTGATGCAGAGGTAGCGAATGACTGCTCAATGAGAAATTTATCCATTTTCTTAATTTCTGCTACTTCAGTAGCCTATAAAAAAAAAAAAATTGGTTGCAGTTAATTTCTTGAAACTTGGTATTTAATCTTACATTAACCTGATCTGCAAATGCACCTAATATCAACTGTGTGTTCCAAGTATTTGTACCTTAGGCTGAGAACTTACA
This sequence comes from Achatina immaculata, assembly GCA_009760885.1. Classification (NCBI taxonomy): domain Eukaryota; kingdom Metazoa; phylum Mollusca; class Gastropoda; order Stylommatophora; family Achatinidae; genus Lissachatina; species Lissachatina immaculata. Next base: position 15,226,676 of record CM019694.1, read on the forward strand.
ATCACCCCTCGTAATAATGCTGGTAATGTCTTATTGTGCATAATTTATCAATCAAACTTTATCACAGGAATGTAAGGGAAAAACAACTTAAATATTGCATTTCCTACTATTTGTAGTTTCAAGCATTTGCAGGAGAGAACGGAACACCTGTGGATACAAGGGTTCTACTGTATATAAAAAAAAATCAACATAATTTTTTGACCTGATATTTGTCAAAGATTCTGACTGAAAGTTTCTTGTGACTGAGTAAAAAAAAAAAAAATGAGAGAAACTAAGCACATCTATCAAATGTTGTTTATATTTTAATAAGCATCTTTTGTGCATCTTCAGCCTTACTTGAAACAACTGCTGGAAATACTGGCCTGCACAGGCATGGGAGTTGGCTGAGTGCATGCAGTCATATCTCATTAGTTCACTCACCTTATTCACCTGTTTCTCTTGAAGCTTGGCCAGTTCAGATTTATAGAAAACCATGACTTCATCACAGTCCCTTCGTACCCTGGTACCCTCACTATTGTACAGATAACAGTTGGTTTTAATAAGATCCATGTCCAGCTGAAAATCTTCAAAGCTGCCATACTGGCCTGTCTAAAGATGCAGAGGCAGAAAACAAAAAAAAAGCTCCAAAACTATAAGAAATAAGACAATTTTAAGAATCTAAAATACTAAGATACTGCTCTAAAATAAGACACTAAGAAACACTGCAGAATAAGATATGGAGATGTCATCCACTATATATTTTTTTTTAAGGTAGTCCCATAGCAAATACTAATGAAGCATTAGAGACCTTATTATACTGGGACATCAGCGTATGAGGTAGGGTGGCCAGTTCTTTGCCTCGCTGCCTTTTCCAGATTTTCTATGGTACTCATTTTATGAGGCTGGGTTGACTTCGGGGCTGCATTGGTCAGAAAAAAAAAAATCTCACACACCTGGGGATTCAAACCCCTGACCATTTGGTTGCTAGATGAGTGCTCTAACCACTACGCTAGCACTATACTAATAAGATCTAATTACTAAATTTATGCATTTGTGGAAAACCCTTGCGGAAGACCCATGTGCCCTGGGCACTTAAGGTTCAGAGAGAGAGAGAGAGAGAGACTAAATTTATGCTATTATAAAAAGCGTCAGAAACTTCTAGATACTTAAATGTATACATTTTTTTTAAACTAATATGAAATAAAAGCTTACACAAAGAAACTGTTTAAAATAAAATGTTAAAATAACCTATTAAAAAAGAAAGCTAATATTTTGTGCATCTTCTCTTGTTTTAGCCACGCATGCCTACTCTTCGTCATTCACAGAACTGATATCAAATGTAAAGTAAGGGTATACAATGCAACAATATAAAACAAGCCATTCTCTAAACATTAACACATCTGACTTATATTTATTTAGTTCCCTTCATAAAATATTTTCTGTATTTAGTAAAGTATTGTACCTCCAGTTTTTTACGCATCGTTGAGAAATCCATAGGGCTCTGGATGACTGTATAATAGTCTGGGGCATCCAAAGGATCCACTGAAATAAATTGTGCAAGGTAGTTAGAATATATGGAAGTCAATAAGTTTGTTAAAAAAATAATTCATTTGAAATTCTATTTATAACAAGTTACCTCAAAAATTGTAAACTGAGAATCAAGTAATTATTTTGACCAAAATGGTCCACTTCGCTTCACCTTCAGTTACAAGAAATGGTTTTATTTGTTCCATGATTATTTCTCAGGGAGAAATTTTTATTCCTTCCACACAATTCTGCTCTAGATCCAAAACTGAAACTATCCTTTCTAACTAGTGTGTGTCATCAGTATTTCTGTGAATATGTGTAATACAAAGACACTTTCAGCATACACTGTGAAATTTTAAAATAATACCATTGTTAGTCAGTTGCTCTGGTACCCACAGTGACAGAACTTCTGATAACTCCATCTCTCTGTACAATTTCAAACAGATTAGTCCTCAAAATTTGAGAACATTCATTAGAAAGAAATGGCGTTTTTTTCATGCACAACTTGGTAACTTTCTGAACAAGTTCTACAGTCACAATTGAGTGCCATCCTTGTCCACCTCATCATGCACACGTGTGTGCCCATCTCTGAATTTCCTGCACAAATCCTTCACAGAACTGCCATTCATAATATTATCACCATAGACATTACACACTCAACAATGAATCTTGGTAATCCTATGGTCCATGCTACCTGTGAACAACTGACCAAAATGGACTGTGGGTTGGTATTTAAAGAGATAACACCCTACTGGTTGCTACGTCATTATGGCAATCAGTTTATTTTTATCAGATCAGATTAGCGCCACGCTGATGGGCATAGGCAGTCATCTCTCTCCATCTTGCTCAATCTTCCATATCTAAAATTAATTCAGTTGTTTTCACACCAAACCATGCGGTCAGGTCATCTAGGTATGTCTCTTCTGCATCCTCTCTGTCTTTTGCCGTTCACCTTTAAAGTCATGACCAATTTTTTGAGACCTTCATGTCTGCTGATGTGTCCAGGAAACTTTGATGTCTTTTTCTTACAAGAAAACTATGACTTTATCAGTCCCTTTGTACCTTGGTACATAAAAAGCCAGCTTGGGATATTCTTTAGTCTGATGTAATACTTCTTCCTTTGTCTTTCTGGCTGTCCAATGTATACAAAGCATCCTTAGGAACCACATTTCAGTCGCCTTTATTCTTTCTTCTAATTGAATAAATAGTCCATGTTTCACTTGCGTAAAATAATATAGGTTCTATATAGTTTCTTAGAACTCTTTCTTATTTCCAATGACAGTTTTTTATTTGTTAATATGTTCTTCATTTTTCTAAAGCTGTCTTTGTCATTGCTACCCTGGTTCTAATTTCTTCAATGCACCTGCCCTCAGATGTTATGACTGTACCTAAATATTTGTATCTACTGATCTGTCTTAATATCTTCCCCTGCACTACAATTCTACTTTCTGGTATTTTCTTTTCCTTGGATATCATCATTTTTACCAACCATTTGGAATTTGATTTTAGAAATACTTACACAGAAATTATTTTCTATTTGAAAAATCTAAAAAAAATTGTTGCTGCAATGTGTAGTTCTATTGCCAAAAATTCCATCTTTAACCATCTGTCATCGATCTATTTCAATTTTGCATTTTTAAGACAAATTTTAGATGGAGTAACAATTATGCTGCCAACTCCAATAACAAAACATCTGCTACCATATATTTTAAAAAATATATGGGAAATGAGGAAGGGAAGGGAAGGCCAAGGAGATGCTGGATAAGAGATATTACAGACTCTCTAAGCACTGCAATCACTGAAGCAGTATACTGGGTGAGGGAAAGGGGAGATAGACGTCACTATCTCAACCTGTGGTAAGTAAACATGAAACTTACATCTTACATCCTTCCCGTGCCGCTAAATGTCACATATGGCCCACATGGTAGTTCGCCAAGATGTCCTGTCTTCGGTGAGTTTTTCAATCTCATCAAGGGATGTTATGCCCACTGAATTGGCTTCTCTTAACAATGTCCTCTTTAGAGTTTCATGTGGTTGACCTCTTTTTCTTCAGCCTGTTGTGTTCCATTTGATAGCTTGTTTGGGGATTCTCTGATTGTTTCTTCTCATCACATGACTGACATGTTCATCTTCTTTTTTTGATCACCCATGAGACAGGCTGTTGTTTGCTCATCTGTCTAATCTCTGCATTGTTCTTGAATTCACTCCACTTTATACCGAGTATTTTCTTTAGGCATTTGTTTTTGAAAGATTCTAATTTCATGTCTATTTCTTTAGTTGTTTTCCAGATTTCACATGCATAAATGAGGGTGGATATTACATTTGAATTGAATAATCTTAACTTGGTTTTTGTGCTTATAACTTGTGAATGCCATATGTTCTCAAGATTCTTGAAGGTCAATGCTGCTTTTGCAATTCGAATTCTAACTTCTTTTCTGGTGTCACCATTGTGGTCTATATAGCTGCCGAGATATGCAAAATGGTTTACTTCTTCAACAGCTGTTCCTTCTACATATATTTGTCTTTCGTCGTTAATGAGAACCTTCATTATTTCTGTTTTATCCTTGTTAATTTCAAGTCCTATTTTACCAGCCATTGAAGACAGGGTATCTGTTTTTACTTGCACTGATTTCATACTGTCGCTGATAAGAATTATGTCATCTGCAAAATCAAGATCAACCAGTTGGATCTCACATAATCAATGCCCGTTTTACTGTTGCAACATTTTTTCATTATGAAGTCTATGGCAATTCCAAAAAGCAAGGGAGATAATATACATCCTTGTTTCACGCCCGTTTCAATCTGGAACCATTCACTCATTCTTTCATCTGTATCGACTGCACAAACATATCCATTGTAGAGGTCACTAATGATGTTGACAATCTTAGATGGTAATCCATATATTCTTAAAATCCTCCATGATGATTCTATGTGTAAGCTAGCAAATGCCTTTTTAAAGTCTATGAAGTTCAGGATTAATGGTCTTTGCTTTTCAATGTTCTTCACGTATTATTCTTAGAGTAAAGATCTGGTCCAGACAACTTCTCCCTTTTCGAAATCCTGCTTGTTCTTCTCTCATTGCAGCATCCACTATATCTTGTGGATGAATATCTTTGCAAAATACTTTTGACACAACTGATAGTAAGGTTACTCCTCTCCAGTTGCAATCACTAAGGTTGGCTTTTTTCTGTATTTTAACAATGATTCCTTTTTTCCATTTAGAAGGGACTTTTTCTTCTTTCCAAATTTTACTGAACATTCTCTGTAGTTGTTTCATGTTGTCTATATTAACAGCTTTTAACATTTCGGCTGTTATTTCATCTTCACCTTCAGCTTTGTTGTTAGCCATTAGATTCACTGCTGTTTCAATTTCATGCAATGTAATTTCATCTAGGTTTACATTTAGTTGTGGGAATGGTAAATCAATTCCAAGGTCTATCAGTTCTTTTGGATGTGGTCAATTAAGTATTTCTTGGAAGTGTTTGGCCCATCTTTGCTTTTGGTCTTTATTTGATGTTAAAAGTGTGCTAGTTTTGCTAAGGACTGGTCTTTCTTTGGATGCAATGGTACCTGTTAGCCTCTTCTGTATGTTGTACAGAGTTTTGCTTATTTCAACAGCATAAACTTGGATGAGGAGGGTAGGTGAGAATAAAGAAACGGGTGAGATCCTATGAACAATCAGCCTCAAACATGTGTTACTGTGAAAGAAAAGGCTGTTGACTTGGAATATTTTGGAAACTGCTGATCTTATTTTTACAAAGAGATTACTTCTACTGTAATTCATCAGCCTGAAACAAAAAAAACTGAATAAAAAACTACTCACCTGGAAAGGTAAACCATTCAGCTGCTGGGATTTCATTTTTGTCCCTAGGTGAGCCCTTAAACCTTGCTACTTTCAACAGTAAACTGAGGATAGAGATAACCAAATCTCACAGTAACAGAATTGTTGAACTTCCTAATCCCATGATGTAATGAAATCTCAGTGGATCCCCTTGAGGAGGCTAGCTGTGGCAGGTATGCCAATTTCTCTTTTTTTGGAGTCAAAACACTTATGAAGCATCTGTCTGATCAACACGTTCTGACCTAATGTATTTCTGAATCTCCTGGAATATCTTCAAACAATATTTAGCCTCTTTTTTTTTTGCAACAGGTGTGGATTTGTTTATTTTACTGCTGTCAAAAATTTCACAGTGTTCAAAGATCTACAATATTTTTGCTTTACTGAAACTATTTCATAAGTGAAACACATGACCACTGTACATTCCTTCATTTGCATGCCCCTTGCGGAACTTTGCCTCCTGTAGGCCTCTCAGTTGTGAGCAAGATGGCCCGCTGCTGATGCATCCATTTGCAGATCATCAACGATGTCTTGCAGCCATCTTGCCTTGGTCTTCCTCTCTTTCTTTTTCCAATTATGTATCCTTCCAAGATGGTCTTCTCTAGATTATCATGACATTTAATGTGTCCAAAATATTTAAGTTTTCTCTCATTAATCCTCTTTACTAGCCAGCCTTCTTCAATATTAAATTCTTGTAGTATGGATATATTTGTTCCTTTTTGTGTCCATGGTATTTGAAGAACTCTTCTGTAGCATTTACATTCAAAGGCATTTATGCGTTTCTCAGCTGTTTTGTTAAGTGTCTAGGTCTCACAGGCATATTTTACGATGGGAAAGATGCACACCCTTAAAAATCTTATTTTTGTAGTTCTGTCTGTTCCTCTCCACAGATTCTTTAGTTGACCTCCTTTTAATTTCCCTCATTGTATCTCCATTATTAGTAGTGTCACTGCCCGGAAGGTAAGCAATGGTAAACTATCTTCTGGAAATATACCAAGAAACCCAAAGAGCACTGTACATTACAGATTCTAAAACTATATTCACAAGGGGTTTTTTTTGTGTGTCAACACAAAAAACTACTACACCCCTGGTATTTATAACTGACCATCAAAAACACTAATACTGCTTTTGTTATTTCCTATGTACTCAGTACTAATCACCAAAACAACTATTACTCAGTTTGCAGTCCAAGAAATCAAACTCACTTCAGAACTGAGAAACCGACTGAAAATTCTAAATCTCACACATTTAAAAACTAAAAATAAAAAAACCTTGAAACTTTTACTTTAAAAAAAAAATTGAAATTTTACTCAAATATTCTGCCACTGTAGTATTTTGTAAAAACCAGTTAATTTTCTCTTACAGGACTAGTAATTATTTTGCTGCACATTAGTTTATGTTTGATAGGAAAATACAGAGGAGGAGGATAGACAAGCAAAGATGGCCTATACAGAAGTGATGAAAGGGGACAGACCAAGAGGTAGATCTAGACAACCTAGAAGAAGATACATGCACTCTTGAAATCTACAGCTGGCAGAAAACATCAAGAACAGAGAGGAATGGAAATGTGTCTTGTGTGCAGCAGTGAGCCTCAGTGCTCTGAAAGCTTCTGAATTCACCAGCTGCTCAAAGAAGAAGGAAAATACAGAGGCATGATAATGAAATATGACATAACAATAACACTAAATTTATACTGGCCACTGGAATAAACACTTCAGTTGCACACAACAGAAGCTAACCAGGTTTATTTAGAAATAAGCTACACTCCACACATTCCCGAAAAATAAGTCAACTTGAGAACTATACACATTTATTTTAAGTCCAGAAAACAATTTTATTTGTAAATTTTGACCAAATCAGGAATATGTGTTCTGATAGGTAAACAGGATAGTTACCTTGCAGCTACTTTGACCCAACTTCCAGGTGTTGTTTGGTCAGACTCATCCAGTCCTGATGGATGTTTACGTTTCCGTTTACTGCTACGAACAAGACCTGAATGGTCTGATGACGCAAGGCCATCACTATGTGAATCAGCGGCACTACCACCTGCTTGCAAGACAGATATCCTTTTAAAAAAGTAACTGATGTGTCAACTTTTTCTTCTTATTCTCTCTCCTTCCCTCTATGTGAGGGTAAGAGTGTGTGTGACAGAGAGAGAGAGGCATAAGGTTACATAAAATTTTGCTCATACTCTCCCTATTAAAGGAGTAAAAAATAAAACAAATCCTGGTGAAGAAATGCATTTTTAAAAAAAAAATAAACTGTACATTAAACTCTAATGAATCAAAAAATGTAGCCTGGAATGGTGGATGCTGGAACTTTATTTGCTACAATAAGTGATGTAATGTACATAAGTTGTTTTTTTTTTATTGATATACCTTTATATATGTTATAATGTGACACTGATCGGACAACATACCTGTTCCTACATCATCATTTGATTCAGACAGTGCTTCTGTAACTTTTGATTCCAATAATTTATCAGAATCCACGGCTGCTTCAGTCTCTTTCTGCTGACACAATATTGAACAAACACAATTTTAAAAAACATGAAAAGTGTCCAGCATGTATAAAATTCCACTATAATGAACAGATCTTATGCTGTTGTTTCCTGGCTCCATTCTAGTGACACATTCAAAGCAAAATCACACAAAACTCATGTTGTAATGCTGTCATTAAAACTACTTGTTTTATACAGTATAAAATCCTCACTTCATCTCAACACATGGCTCGTAAACCATCAAGTACTTCAATGACATAGTTAGAAAAGCAATTTGTTAGATATTGTTAGAAATTATTTTAATGTTTGTTAAAAAAAAAAACATATGTTAGAAGATCTGTATTTACAATGTATTTTTATTTATGTATATGTCTGCGTGTGTATGTGTGCGTGAGTTCTATTTTATTAGGTTAATTACTTCTCTTTTACTTTGAATGTAGTAGTTAAATCTTACACTCTTTTGATATGTTTTTCCTAATTTAATCTGTATTTTTGTACTAAATCAATTGTGTGGGAAGAATGAAAGATGGAGTGATGAAGGGCAGAATGTAAGACGGGCCTGCGTGCCCAATTCTTTACCCTTTAAAAATAAAGATTATTCATTCATTCATTCATTCAAAGATTTCAGTACACTTGATCTTTTATTCTTTATAAACCATTATCTCAGTGAATATCATTTTAGCTTCTAACCAAAGAATATTTTCCGATCTTTTATTCTTTCACAACCATTCTCTCAGTGAATATCATTTTAGCTTCTAACCAAAGAATATTTTCCATTATGCTTAACTATGTAGTGGTATGGAGTATAACAAAAGTTATACTCAGGTTAACCTGGTCCTCATCATGTCCTGTTATTTTGCTCAGATCATCCAACTTGAATGTAATAACTGAAGGTGACTGTTCAACACTGAGTGCTATAGGCACAATGCTGGCCTGGGGACTTGATTTATGACTGGGAGTTGGCTGAAAGTAACAAAACCTACCATAAGCATCATCTTAACTCTTCTATAACTGGTCATAAAATGAAAGCAAATTTATACAAATTCATTACCATTATTTGTGTGCATTAAATATCATGCACCACTAACTTCTGATATTCCTACTGAAGGTCTCTTCCCACTGATGCTTGGATATAGCCTGCTCTGCGTGTCATCTTTATGAACACCAGGACAGACTGGCCTTGACCCATTATAACTTTGTTGTTCTCTTGCCTTACAGATTCACATTACATTCTTCAAAAAATGTGCAATACAAAACATCTAGGATGGAACAGACAGGCAGTTGATGACCTTCTTTAGTCTAATACAATGTCAGATGACCACAACCAATAATTTTTGGTTAGGCAAAAAACTGCAGTCAGCAATCTAAGGGCAGCAAAACATCAATAAGTAAATTACTTTATGTTTGGAATGTCTTCCAATAATAAATATGCTGTTGGAATACATGACATTATGACAATGCAAGTGAAAAATATGTACAATTGTAATGAAATGCAAAAAAAAAAATCTACAAAACTCTACTATAAAAAGTTGGGATCCCCTGAAAAAGAGTGTTAGTTCAGTAAGGAGTGTTACAGCCTTAGTTCAATATACTGCATATTTTCTGAAGTGATAAAAAGTGAACAAATCTGCCATAAAAACAACTTTAAAAATGAAATAAGATCTACCATGAAAGCCAAACTTCTATTTAGAATGATATCTTAGTGAACAGCAATACTGAAACTCTGAATAAAATACTGAAAACTGAATAAAATTACCACCATCACAGGAATATACAAAAACATTGATCATAAACATTAAAAAATGAGATGACAATCTGCATGCATCCTAAACAATAATGCTCCAGATATTATAAACAACAGCAAATATTTGTATTGACCAACCCCACATGGGTTATATTCCTTTGTTCAGATTATATGACCTAAAAAAAAACAAAGATCTGTGCAATGTAACTAGAAGTTAGTGTATAATCTGTGTAGCAGCAGGTACTTACTGGCTAAAATGCCTTTCAGAGAATGGATCACAACAGATGCATCAATCTAAACAAATGCAGTTGTTTATATTTAAACTCTCTGACAATACTGAGAGTACTGGCTACAACTTGAAATTACTGCTCGTGTGAACATCTGTCCCACCTTCACTACAAATAAAAGCTACACATGTCAAACAGTCACTGACATGTTAATTCTCTCTTGTTAGACTGATCACTTTTAATATGCAACATCATATCAGCCACAATGATATCTACTAATATCCCTCTCTTGCCAATGGTGGAATGACTCTGGACAGAAAACAAACACTAACATAAAGTTCAAAACTGGACCTGAAAAACAAAGACCATATTAACACAAAGAGGTAAGACTTGAACACTGATATACAGAAAAAGGACACCAACATATAACAAGGTGGAAGAATATACCAGACACCCACAGCTTATGATTTAAAGAAAATAAACAAACAAACAAAAACACCCACCCCCCACCCACACACAGTGAGCTATTATTATTATTATTATTAACAGACTTCATTTAAGAATGGTTTGACTTCTTTCTCATATTCTCATAACAGAGATTGCAGTTTTATTAATCTGTCGTCGCTTACATTATATTGGCTTTATGATTCTATTTTCTAATGAAATAAAAAAAAACAAGTACAGATTTGCTTTATAATGTAAAACTAGAGAAGAATTTGATCTTTGAAACAAAACAAGCAACTTACTGGTCCCTGAGCCATAACACTAAGACTGCCAGGAACTTTATTCGCTGGTGGACTGGATACTTCTTGGATGGTAACATATGCTGATGTTGATGGAGATGATGATAATGCTGGCATGGACTGAGGCAGAGATGATGTCCTGCTTAACTGGGAAGGTAGGGACACTAATAAACTGCTGTGGGTAACAGCACATTCTTGCTGTGACAATGATGGATTTGACACTGTCAAAATCCTGGTACCATCCTTAGCTGCAAAAAAAAATATATATATATACCTATTTTTGGTTTCTGTTAATCAAACACTAGTGTTATCACTGAATCTCACAAAGAACTTGTAATGAGAACTTGCAGTAACCATTAAAACAAAGGGAAAAAAAACTTTCAATCAAGTTTGCTCCTCTTTTACCTGAAATGGAACAATTCAAGATGCAATACTTTACATTAAAAAATAAAATTCTCCTTTCTATGCCATTAGGGCATATTGAGGAATACAGTGTTAGGCCTGTATTGTCCATGACCTTCAGCACATGAAAGTGTGATGTGGTCAGTATCACGCCTGGCCGCTTTACCCTCCCAGATTTCTCTGGTATCCATTTTTAGAGGCTGGGTCAACCCCTGGGCCTTTTGTTTTTCATGTGTCCAGAAAAAAATCCCAATACTGGGACTGAAACCCGTACCACCGGATTAGTAAACCGAATGCCTAACCACTCAGCTAACCTGGCCGCCTTTACATTAGCATTAACATTACTTTACATTAGCATAAAATAATCTGACAAAAGCTCAAATGACAAAATGAATGAACATAAAAGTCACCACCAGAAAAACTGTGAAATAGATGTTAATTATACTGCTAGAAAACTCAACAACATGAATGAGTTTCAAGTGTGTTATGAATGAGTTTCAAGTGTGTTAGGCATGGAAGTAACACTGTGGTAGAAACACTCATTTCACACAGAGACTGTGCTCTGGCTTTGGTCCAACTACCCAGAAAGTGGGTACCTAACATTTGTGTTACTGGGAACAGAAACAGTGAAACTAAGAGCAGGCTCCTCAGCCCTACAATCTGATCTATCTAACAGTGTAATCTCCAATACCTTATCGCCCAAATGCCACATATATGTACAAAATAATAATAAATATAATATATATATGACACTTGAATTATTATTAATTTTTCAGCTACAAGGAAGCCAGACATTCCACCTAACATGAACTGCTGGCGAGCAAGTCATCAGATTTCAGAATCTTAGAGACGCATGGACCGGAAACTATAAAGTCCTCTTGGTAAACAGCCAGGGTTAAGCATTCAAGGAAACGACTATGCAGGATATGTGGAATTCATGTTTCTGGACAAGACATCAAAGCACCTTCCTACTTTTGTGGATCTTGCTGCTCCAGTTATGATACAGATGCAGGTTATATCAGCAACCATGACAGTCACCACCACAAAATACAAAAAATGATGCCATACAAACAAACAAACAAACAAACACACCTTCTCTGACTCCCAATCTCCTCTTCAAACTCTTGAAAATTAGATTCCCACAAGTCAGCACATTATTCAGTGCAAATACCTGCTTGTCTTCTATGACATAAGACCACATTGTGGTTGATATCAGAGGCAATGAATGTGCTGACAGACTGGCAAAGAATGGAGCCACCATGCCACAACCTCACAATCCCACCAAGGGAAACCATAAGAAACATACAACAATCATAAACATAAGCAGCAGGCCTGCAACCAAAACGAAGATCTCTATCAAAACTCAATCCCAGAAACAGCATTAACATCTTGAGTTGCAGAGATCAGTCTATAATCTTCAAACTGCACAGAACAATCCCTCAGTAAATACTTACACACAATGACTGCACACCACATGCCATACTAAAAGCACTGAAACTGACAAGAAAAAAAAAACACCATCTGCTGGACTGCAGTGCACTGAAAAGATCTTCAGAAGCTCCATACTACCACCAAAACTCCTCCATCACATGCTGGACAATGTCAGTCAGTCATCTGCATGTCCCTTGCAGAACTCTGCCTCCCTAACATGTCTTCTGTAGGCCTCTCGGTTGTAAGCAAGATGCCCTGCTGCTGATGCATCCATTTGCAGATTATCAACGATGTCTTGTAGCCATCTTCATTTTGGTCTTCCTCTCTTCCTTTTTCACATTATGTACCCTTCCAAGACGGTTTTCTCTAGATTATCATGACGTTTAATGTGTCCAAAATATTTAAGTTTTCTCTCTTTAATCCTCTTTACTAGCCAGCCTTCTTCAATATTAAGTTCTTGTAGTATGGATATAATTGTTCTTTTTTGCATCCATATCTGAATAACTCTTCTGTAGCATTTACATTCAAAGGCATTTATATGTTTCTCAGCTGTTCTGTTAAGTGTCCAGGTATCACGGGCATATGTTGTGATGGGAAAGATGCATCATCATCATCATCAGGTGCCGTGCCGACCGGCGTTGGCTATTATGCTTCTCCAGAGTATCCGATCCTTCATGCAGGCCATCAGTTCAGTTGGTGATCTCCTCTCACACCATCCTGTCAGACTGTCCAGTATCATTTCTCTTGGTCTTCCTCTTGATCTTCTTCCTTCTATTTTTTCTGTTGTTATAATATTTTCAATGCCCCCCCCCCCCTTTTCATTACATGTCCTATGAAAGTACATTGTCTCTCTCTTATCTTTTCGACAAGGTTTTTTGTCTCTCCAGCTCTTCGCATACATTCTTCATTGGTTATTTTTGCTGTCCAGGGGATTCGCAACATTCTTCTAATAAACCACATTTCTGCTGCTTCCAATGATTTTTGTGCAGACTTGCCTATTGTCCATGATTCACTTCCATATAACAAGATAGGTTCAATATAGCATTTTAGGACTCGTTTTCTATCATTCATTATAAAGATGTGTTAGCTAATATGTTTCTCATTCTCTGAAATGCAGTCTTTGCTTGGCCTATTCTGTTCCTAATTTCTGTTCTGCATTTCCCATCTGAAGTTATTACTGCTCCAAGGTATTTGAATTTCTGCACCTGCTTTAGAATAGTTCTGTTTAATTTAATACTGCAGGCTGGTGGATTCTGTTTCTTAGATATAACCATAGTCTCTGTCTTTTTGATGTTCAAAGTAAGGCCTTTCTGTTCACTTTCTTTGGCGACTTTATCCAAGAGATTTTGCAGGTGTTGTTGGTTCTCAGCTATCAGTACTGTGTCATCAGCATACCGAAGGTTGTTAATATTGTATCCTCCAATTTTTGATGCACACTCTTAAAAATCTTATTTTTGTAGTTCTGTCTGTTCCTCTCCACAGATTCTTTAGTGCTGTACAATGACACCATACAAATGAACAAAGACTTGAACATTCCACCATCTAGTGCAAGAGAAAAAAAGAGTGTAAATCAGGGGATCAGAAATGTCAAAGTCAAAGGTCCAGTAACATGGATTCATGCTTGAGGCAAGTCAGAATGAATGCCACTTAACTGCCATGAATGTGCAAGCAAAAAGATTCAGCAATAAAACACTTAAACAGTGATTGGTGAGTTACACATGTTTCAAATATAAATACCTGTTTCTTCCATCAGAACTTCCGCCATGCCTGATCTTGAAGCGATGACTGGTTCCCCAATTATCTGACCAACAGAAGATGTAGACTCATCTATTTCTCTGTCAGTTTCATCTTCAAGATCTCTGTCTTCTTCATAGTCTTCATCATCATTAAATGAATCAAGATTGATCTGAGCTTCAGCTAATGAACTGCTAAGCAAGTCTAGTGGAGGATGAGTTAAAGAAAGCGATGAGGATGAAGAAGATGGTCCTGGTGCAGTCTGTACCAAAACTGATGGCAGTGATGATGGTGGGAGTGATACAGATACTGCATGTGTTGTGGAAGGTTCTAATGACATACTGTTATTGGTGAACTTGTCTGCATTCTTCACTTGACAGAACAGGCCAGTCTGAGTGTCCAACTGGCCCTCTTTTAGTCCCTCCTCTGGGAAAAAAGTAACATTTACTGACATGCATCCTAAAAAAACTGATTATGATGTAATTATTCAATCATAATTACAGATTACTGTTTTTGTGATGACACACATCTTATTATACGAATATTATGAACAATGATAAGCATAAAACAAGAAGTCTTATCATTCATCTTCTTAAGCTATAAAGTTTACTATCATACTTTGTTTTTGTTTTTTTTTTTCAGTCAGTCTTTTTACCATGTATCAGATCTTCAAGTGAAAATCTAATATGCTAAAAGTCAAGTATGTGGTGTATTCTGAAAGACTTCAGATTGCTATGAGTAATGCTCTAATTACAGAGGCAGTTTACTCCAGTTTTTACACCTGTATCCACCAAAGCACAGCTACAGCAAAGATTGATCATTTTTACTTCCACATGAGATGCTGTCACATTTACTTCCTGCAATCTGTAACTTCCACTATTTTCCCCTGGCTCATTTTGCCAGATATTTTCTTCTTGTTAAAATGGCTTTTTAAAATTCTCCTCTCAGGCATAGACACAATAAAATTTTATTTGTTCATAATAACAAAGAGAAATAAAGTTATTGTATTTATTTCTTTACCTCTTTCAGAGGGTATAAGAATGAAAAAGAATTTTACACTAAATACAAAGGACATATTAAACTCATGCTATAGGACACATAAAACAGAAAAGTATCTTATAATATAAACAGCATATATGTGACTATGACTATTAGGTATGAGCAATAACTTGTAATCAGACCTTGATTTTTTATGCTTTCTATCAGTTCAGATGTCATGCAGCTGCATCAGACTGCCCACAGTCTTCTCTCACACTAAAAAAACTTCATTCTCATTTCTTTCACCTGTTATCATGATATTTTCTAGTCCTATTCCTCATCCTAAGAAAACTATCTTCTTAATATATTTGTAAAAATTTATTTTCCCCTGGACATTCCTTGCCATGCATTCCTTGCTAGTCCATGGAAAACCCAAATCGGATGTTTGTAATGATCACTCTACTGGTCTGTTTAGCAAAAAACCAAAAATAAACCATACTCCACACTTTTATTTATTGAAATTCATGATAAAGTATAAGGTTACTACAGGAAGAGGATGTTATAACAGTAGTTCAGCTGACAAACAGAAGATATGAACTTTGTTCCATTGCTGGAGATAACTTATGATACAATGATGATAAAGATATCAAGTATGTTTGACATGCTGTATGACAAGATGATGACATCAAATACATTTTATATGCATGACTAACTTACCAGGGGAGACAATTAATCCTAAAGTATTCTCTGCTGCCTGAGCTACGGATGCTGATTCTCTGTTATTGTCACTAATAAATGTCTTGGATGCTGACAGTATGCTTATCTATGAGAAGTAACAATATATCAGATTAATTACATAATCTCAACAATCATATGCAACATATTTTTCTAGTTTATCATCTTCATGAGGGCTCAGTTAAAGCCATAGACAAGTGACCACTTAGCCAATCACCCACTGGTGAATCATTGTATGGACTTCTTCTACAGATCTTATTTTCACACTTTGTCCTTTCAACTGAGGCATACAACAGGTGGGGGACAAAAACAAGTACAATATAAAATATTACAAGATGATGGAAAACTCTGTTTAAAATGATCCTGCAGGTTCTCACCTTTGGCTGACCTAGTAAATGTGATATTGGTGGTATAATGGATGTTGAGGTCAGTGTTGTAGGAAGAGCGGATGATGGGTTTGATGTCTGAGTTTGGTCTGTCTCACAAAGAGTGACATTCTCCTTGCTCAGAAGAGACATTGCCTGCTCTGGAAAAAAGGAAGAATAATAATCAGCAACTTCAACACAAAAGTGAAAAGGAAGAAATAGAACCAATTTCAAAAGTATGGATACTGATTTTCTAATATCTAAATACAAGTGGTCCTTGGTTTATAATATGCCTGAGTTGTGACAACCTGCCCATGATAAATAAGTCTAGAATGTGTCAAATTTCACACATCTGCTGGAACTGGCATTAAAACTGATGCTGAACAAAGAAATTCATTTGACATTTGCTATCAAAATAGTGAGTTGAAAGATAGTTATCTTTGATGATTATATTCATCAAAGGTTCTAACCATATAGGCAAAAGTACTATTTTAAGACGACAGAAAAGCTTTTGGCTTTCATTCTGTCTGGTCTGATTATATGACAGCTCTGATTGACAAGTAGTGATATGATCTTAAGAAGTGTCTCACAGGAATTAGGAGTTAATCTGAAGCCAAAATAGTACCGACGTACATTTCTCTAAAACCTCCACTGTCGGTATACCCCAAGACAAGATGTCTACTAAGAGAAGTCAATCTGCCAGTTCAATTAAAAAAGGTAAAAAGGCTTCAAGACATGGACAAAAGGATGAAGGTCATTAAGATCTGATGGATGGATGAAAGTCAGCATAATAGGACATGAGGAAAGACTCATCTGACTAATTCAACAATCCATAACATCCAACAACAGATTTGCTGTTTTTAATATGTATTTTATACCGCTTCTGTATTCATATGAGTTGAAACGCCACATGGTGTTTGATATTAACATTTTCATTGCCTGATATCTCATGTTTTCTTACCCTCTAAAACAAACAGTGAACAGATTTGTTGAGACACTGATGATAACAAGTATTAACAGAGATAAAAGGAAAATACCATCACTATATCAGGTATCTGATTCCCAGAACAGAACCCCATCACAATTCTGGGACCACTTGTAGATCTGTAATAAGAAATTTCATGTTCTAGTACATTTCAATACAACATACACATTGCTCAAAAATATTTAAGGACCCCAGGAATGCGAATTTGCATGTTAAGGACCAGGTTCGTCTTCCCACAGATTCACTTGGCCAGACTGCTGTCTGTTTTCTGGGGCACCACCAGGAGGTAAAATAGGGTCCTGGCCAGTTAAGGTTCACCAATCCTGATGCAAGCTGCCAGCTATGGGTTAATGATCACTATCTCATTTAGTTTTACTTAGCTTGGGTAGGGCGTCTCTGCATGCTTCCTTTCCCTCACCCCCAAGTTATATCATCATCAGGTGCCGTGTCGACTGGCATTGGCTATTATCCTTCTCCAGAGTACACGATCCTTAATGCAGGCCATCAGCTCAGTTGGTGATCTCCTTTCACACCATCCCGTCAGACTGTCCAGTATCATTTCTCTTATCTTCTTCCTTCTTCCAAGCTATATAAGTTTTAATATTTAAGGGTCAAGTTACCTACTTACCTAATGTAAAAACTTGCTCTGTCCCTAGTTCGCTATCTGGACTTTCCCTGAGGAGGTATGCAACAAAAAAAAATTACTCATTAACTCACAAAAATGGAGATTCCATACATTATGAGAACTAATAACCTACCTGCATTTCCTCAGCTTTAATTTTACTTTCATTTTCCACATATGTTTTGTGTGAGGGGATGCTGGAGAAAAGAGTAAGAAACAAGGACTGGTGCCAGTAGAACTAGTTGTGGTTTCTAGACTTTCTCTCCAAAGAATGAATGGTTTTGTTCCCTGTAATCCTTGGATGATTCTATGTTCTTATTAAAGTTATTGATCAATGTGTTCCCTGCTGTGATAGATTTTCCTGAGAAACCAGTTTCTTGTTCCATTTTGAGAATTCAAGCATGATACTTCAATCTGTCTAGTCTTGTCTCATCCTCTTCTTCATACACCCTTTCAGTGTAGGGGGAACAAACAGATATATTGATGTGGCTTGGCAATTTGCACCATATAACGGGATATTAAGGTTTCTGTTAACTTCCTCCCTCCATCTCTTGTGTGTGTGGTGTCTCTCTGTTTCCTACAGTTCTTAGTATGATCATTTTCTGTGGTATGCTATCTGGTAATAGCAGTGTAATGTGGCCGAATCATTTGACTTGTTTTTGGTGGTGTCATTTTTTATTTGGTCTCTTCTTGTTACAGTTCGTATTCTCCATAAAAATCTCATTTCTGTTGTGATGATTTTCCTCATTGATACATATTTCAGATGCCTTGTCATCAAGTTAGTTTTCTTTCCATTAAGATAGAGGTTTTGCTCTTCGCTGTTCTTACGGACTGACATAATTAGTTTTTCCATTCCTTTCTGTGTTGTGGACAGTAATACTGTGTCATCAGCATATCTAATCTCTGGTATTTCATAACCTCCAATTGTTTTGGCATTGTAATATTCTTTGTCTACATCTTCTCTAACTTTCCTCATTATATTTTTTGTATACAAGTTAAATAAGTATGGTGACAATATGCACCCCTGACGGACCCCTTGTTTTATGTCAAACCAGCTTGTTGTTTCCAGAAATGCAGATGAAACCACTGACAACAATTATTGAGGAAAGACGCTGGCGATGGTTGGGACATGTGCTCCGAATGACTGACAACTCACTACCAAAAATAGCACTAAGATGGACACCACAGGGGAACAGAAGTAAGGGTAGACCAAAAGAGACATGGAGAAGAACAACAGAAAGGATGTTGAGCAATAGAGGTCTCACCTGGGCAAGAGCAGAAAAAAAAGTGAAGGACAGGCATTTGTGGAAAACCCTTGTGGAAGCCCCATGTGCCCTGGGCACTTAAGGTTCAGAGAGAGAGAGATTTGAAGTATTGTCCCTACATGGTCATCTTGTCATGCCCATTCCCTAACCTTTCTTGAGGAAACTGAGGTATGTGACCTACTGTCATATGTGTCATAGCCAAAAGCAGACTTATTCTCTCATGTGCTTTCTGCTCCACCACAAAAATAATAAGAGATTTGAAATATAAAGGATCATTGCTGGAAGCAACAGCTTCTATCATCCAAAGAACAATCCTGTCCCCGGTTCAGTCAGAAACTGATGCAAAACACATGAATCATGAAAGAGACTATCATCCAGATTTCCTCAAGTACAAAGACTCCTAAACCATGACAGTCTATAAATCTGGACCACTTCTATAAAACTTGAATAAGCATGTGATCTTCAATACTTCTAAATTAGACAACTCTAAACACCCAAGCTAACAGGCATAAAATCCTTTGATGAGGTTGCAAGACTCGCCGAAGACAGGAAAAATTGGCGAACTACTTTGTGAGCCCTATGTGACGTTTAACGGCACGGGAAAGATATAAGATATAAGAAACACCCATGACATATAACTGCAGCTTAAATTATGCAGAGTATGTCATTTTGTGGAGACTGCTTACAATGAAATGTCACATCTGGCTTAAGGCTGGAACCAGTTGCCACTCTGGCAGACAGATGGATTAAAAAAAAAAATTAAACTTCACCTTGGACTGAAAATCACATAACCCTAAGTGCAAAAAAACGGAAAAAAGTTTATCTCGCCCAATTGCTTATGATTTCTTTCTTCAGCTTGTTCATAGCTATATTGTTTTGTCAAAATACAACAGAGAATTTCATATATAATTTCAAACATTTAGAGACAGCAAACCATCTCAATATACAAGTGAACTTTTCAATGAATTTGTTCCTACTTATTTTAAATTCTCACAAACACTTCCAAGGTGATAATGACTGAAAGCCAGCAGTTCCATCACCATCTCCTTGAACCTATAATCAAAATACCACATTATCATGCATTTGCCTGTACATATTTCTCCGATTTGCTTGCATGTACTATTTGTGCATGTGTTTCTCCTTTAACCTCATAAATGATGCTATTTCATGTTCTTTCTATACAGGTTCTGGACACTCTGATGACCTTCTATCCTCAACTCTGTCTCCATATGCACTGGTGTCTTCCTCAGCACTGCTATCTCCAACATCTTGCTGAGGCTGCCACTGCAGTGGTAGTCGGCTAATCTGCTGGTGCGTCTGCTGGCGTGATGCCAAGGCTGAAGGTGTTAAGGAAACTGTTGTGCCCATCTGGGATATGCCTTCAGAGTTGTCAAAATCATATGGGTCTGTGCTCTGAACTGAAAATGTAAAATTATAACAATTAATGAGCTTAAAAAAAAAACTGAAAAAAGACCTTTTCTACTTAAGAAATGCAAAAAATACAAACTGCTATGTAGGAAAGCTTACACGGTTTACACCAGTTGCAGATTTTTAAACTAGGAGCTTTGAATGGTGGGGCAAACATGATGATGCATAACACCACTAAATCAGCATGAACAAAACACTATTTCTGACTGCAGAAAATGTGCCTGGAGGACTAACATTCATCCACAAATGAAAATTGTTAACGGAGAATTCTATTTAGGCATCATTACTGCTGGATGTTGGACTGCACTTGCTCAAGACTGTGTGACAAGCCATAGAAAGGAAAACCTTAATACCATTACTGTTTAAGCTCATTATATTTGGCTGCTTAACTCATTAAATAGAATTACTGCATTACTCAGCAGGAGCTTACATTTAGTCTAGCATGTGTTTTGGCACTGCTGATTATCCTTGTGACAAAACTCCATTTGATATTATCTTGCTTTCTGGTTGAAAGTAATATAATTAGTTTTCAAATGTGACATTTCACAAGTGCAAATTGTGAGTACAGGCAGTCAATACAGCTTCTGAGATAAGTGCACTTACAAAGAGTTCATTGCATGTTTATTACCCAGATGAAATAGAATAGCGCCCACATTAGTAAACAGTTGCTTCTATTCTCTGAGTGTGAAGGTGATGCATTACTATAACAACAGATGAAAACTAATTATATTACTTTCAACCACAAAGCAAGATAATGTCATATGGGGTTTTGTCATAGCAAAAATCAGCAGTACCAAAACACATACTAGGCTAAAACATCAGTAGACAGTCACGCTATCTATTTTAAGGAGTGTTATGGTATGGAACATTTGAGATTTATGATATGGAACATTTGAGATTTATGATTAAACACATAATAAATTCTGAAAACTACTATTAAAACTGCAATTACTGAATGCACTAACTTAACTACTATTAAAACTGCAATGATTGAAACCACTAACTCGAAAGAGTTCAATCTCATATAGAGCAGACCATACTTCAGTATGACAGTACCAAACCACAAACTAGCCAGAAGGGAACAACCTCAGATATCCAGAGATTCTGTTTCACTCCACTAGATCATCCACCATGCTGTTCTGACTAGTCTCTGTCTGATTTCTAATTGTCCTCTAAGAATTTCAGAATACATATCTATGATTAAGACAATATGTGAAAACTTGGTGAAGGTGTAGGTCACTCTTTAGCTGACCAAATCTACTGTGATGGTATTATAAAGCAGTGCAGCATTAGCAGAACTGTAAAGACATATTATGGCACCACTAAAAGCATATTTTGTGTGTGCATAATGCACAATAAACTATCTAGGCATCTGCTAGATATGTAATTGTGGAACTTGTTGAAGACTTCGGTCTCTGTGATTGATCAAGCAACCTCAATTCTGTTACACTGATATACTCTGTGTAATATTACATAACCCACAAACAATTAAGGTAGAGTTCATACACTTCTGTGAATCATATAAAAAAAATCAACTGAACATGTCACTGCACAGTTGTGTTACAAACATAAATCAACAACCACCTAACTCTGGCCACTACAACAGAATCAAATTTACTAATGAAAACACATTTGTCCATGGATGCTGCCAGAATGGGAGCATGTGAAAAGACTGTTGGAGTTTTAAAATTATACGAAATGGTGTCCGGGTGACTTGACATCACCATGGGACAACTTCTCACGTGACAAGATGGTGAAGGACATTGCTTCTTACAGATATTTCTACACTCAAAACTAAAAAATCTAAGGAACTGTCCTGAATAGGACAATCTTAACAACCACTAGGCATTCTACAAGGATAGACTACAATTCTACTTACCACTATTACGAGTGCACAAATAACTACTAACTATAAAGGAAAACTTCTGTGAATCTACATTTTGAAGGCTTCTCACTTCTGTCGACCGTAACCATTTCTTCTTCCCGCGTCTCCTACCAATTCATTCACTACAAGTACAAATGCGTGCAACTTTTCAACAGATTTTCCCACTGCACATGCCTACAAATTTTAACTCTCTGCAAGGGAGACTACTACCTTATTATATATTCAACCCTATTACCTAATCCTATACTGTTACAACTGCATGGACTGCCAAGATGATTACATAAACAAGTAACCATGCAAAAATAATGCTTTAGGCATTTATTTAAACAAAAATGAGATCTCATGAGAAATCAGTTATCAGTTCAGGAGGGCTTCACCTGCACTTCACACATGCTATTATGTGTAAACGTTGTGTTATGAAGTATATAGGGGAGACCGGGTTTATGTTTAGGAGATTATTTTCCTCAACATCTTAACGACATTTCTAAGAGGCTTGGACACCCATGGCTAAACATTTTTGTCTTAGAAACCACAGGGAAAAACAGGACATTTCTGTCAGCGCGATCCGCTCTTGTTCTGCTGATGTATGATCTCGGAGGGTCCTTCTTCATCGTTCGCTTCTACCACCAAGACCGTCCTGTGATCCTACTGAATTTACTCCTGTTGTCCTAAGTAGGTCCCGTGGTCCCCAAAAGGACCACACGAGATCCCCGAGAGGATCACAAGAGGTTCAGAGTATCACAGGGCTTGAGCCTATATTCTTGGTACTTCTCAGAAACGGGATTGCGTGACACCGTGGTTTTTGTTGCACCAGTTTAATCTAGAGTTGGACTTTCTCACCAGAAAATCTCGACATGTTTTGGATATCAGTATATCCCTGCTGGGTGAGAGGTGGTTGCCCATCCAGCCTAGAATTGGACTTTCTCACTGGAAAACCTCGACGTGTTTTGGGGTACCCGTGTATCCCCGCCGGGTGAGAGGTGACTGCCCATCCAGTCCAGCATTGGACTTTCTCACCAGAAAACCTCAGCGTGATTAGGATACGCATACATCCCCGCCGGGTGAGAGGTGGTTGCCTATCTAGGCTGCCCTGGTCCAGTGTCTCCGACTTCAGCATTTTGTGGTCGTGGCCGCTACCCTTCCTAGTTATGACCAGGACGGAGCTTTTGTCCAGGACGAATCCTCACCACTAGTTCTTCTTCTTCGTTCACTTCTACCACCAAAAACCGCACTGTGAACCTACTGAATTCACGCATGTGGTCCTCGTTAGGTCCCGTGGTCCCCTGTGTGGTCCAAAATAGACCACACGAGTTCCACGAAAGGACCACAAGGTGTTCAGAGTATCACAGTGCTTTAGCCTGTATTCTTGGTGGGTCTCGGAAGCGGGATTGCGTGACACCGTGGTTTTCATTGCACCAGTTTGGTCTAGGGTTGGACTTTCTCACCGGAAGACCTCGACGTGTTTGGAATATCAGTGCATCCCCGCTGGGTGAGAGGCGTTAGCCCACCCAGGTCAGAGTTGGACTTTCTCACCGGAAAACCTCGACGTGTTTTGAGATACCCATGTATCACCGCCGGGTGAGAGGTGGTTACCCATCCAGTCCAGGGTTGGACTTTCTCACCGGAAAACCTCAGCGTGATTAGGATACGCAGACATCCCCGCCAGGTGAGAGGTGGTTGCCTATCTAGACTTCCCTGGTCCAGTGTCTCCGACTTCAGCATTTTGCAGTCGTGGCCGCTACCCTTCCTAGTTGTGCCCAGGATGGAGCTTTTGTCCAGGAGGATGAATCCTCGCCACTAGTGACTTCTACCCCTGGGTTGAGCCGGTTTAGGCATTATCCCAGTATGGGCGTGTTTGGGACGGGACGGACCTCTAGGGCAGAGGTACTGTGACATTCATAGCCTTCAAGATTCACCCCTGGTATGAGCCGGTTTAGGCAAAATTCACCAGTATGGGTGGTTATCAGGCGTTACCGACCTCTAGAGCGGAGGTGGCATGACATGTCTAGCCATCGAGTTCGACCCCTGGTGTGTGCCGGTTTAGGCATATTTCACCAGTGTAGGTGTATTTCGGACGTAGGCGGCCTCTAGAGCAGAGGTGCCGTGGTATAGTTCTCGTAGCGATACTACTGGACATATCAGCTTAAACTTCACTTTCCACCACCTTTTCCCATCGGCGCCGCACAGCAACCTTTATTTCCGCATTTACTTCCTTAACCGGGAGGAGCTTCACTCCACGCACATCATTTGAAAAGTTAAGCCAGCAGTGACTTAACCTCTGGGACAAGCTGGTTCATGCATTTCACCCGATATGACTGCATTCAGGACGTGGCTGACCTCCAGACCAGAGGTGCCGTGATTTGACTATTTGCTTCGCTTTATTCTTTCAACCACCTTTTCCGCAGTGATGCTGCGCGGCAACCTCATCTGCAAATTTCTTCATTGGCCGGGAAGAGCACCGCTCCACGCACGGCAGCTGAAGATCTCGCCAACAGTGGTGTACTCATTCCAATTACGGGGCCTCGAAAGAGTCCCGTATTGTTATTTTTCGTCACTACCTCCCCGTGCCGGGAGTGGGTAAGTTGCGCGCCTGCTGCCTTCCTTGGATGTGGTAGCCGTTTCTCATGCTCCCTCTCCGGAATCGAACCCTGATTCCCCGTTACCCGTTACAAACATGGTAGGCATGTCACGTACCATCGACATTTGATAGGGCAGACATTTGAAAGATGCGTCGCCGGCACAGAAGGCCATGCGATCAGCACAAAGTTATCCAGAGTCACCAGTTGGGACGCCGCGCCCCGCGAAGGGCAACGACGATTGGTTTTGAACTAATAAAAGCGCTCTTTCCACGAGGGTCGGAGCTTGGTAAGCATGTATTAGCTCTAGAATTGCCACAGTTATCCAAGTAGGATCGTGTCATCTAAGGAACCTCGACTGATTTAATGAGCCATTCGCGGTTTCACCGTGAGACAGTGTGAACTTAGACATGCATGGCTTAATCTTTGAGACAAGCATATGACTACTGGCAGGATCAACCAGATAGCTTTCTTCACCGAACCTTTGTCGGATATCTGCCGACAGACCGACGCGGGGCAAGGGAGACAGCGCTCTGCTCAGAGCGGATCCCTTTCGACCCCGGCGGCGTTTCATTTCCTTTAACCGGCGGGGGCGGCTCTCTCTGCTCTAACGAGCGGAGAAGAAGGCCTGGCCACCCGCAAACAACACACGTTACATACTGCAGACCCGATACTCTTTGCGAGAGATGGGCCAATTTCGAGACCATCGGTCGACAAAACCGTACTACATCGTTATCACGAACCTAGCTGGCTAGCCGTTTACATGCTTCGCTCGACGGACAAACCACTTGCTTCTGCATCGAAACACCTTAACTCTCGCCGTCCGGGAAGGGAGCGAAAGCCTGTCTCCCCACGCACGGAACTCGAGAGCGCTTTTTCGCCAAAAGAACTCACCACTAGTGAGTTTCATCCCTGGGTTGAGGTGGTTTAGGCATATTATCCCAGTATGGGCATGTTTAGGACGTGAACAACCTTTAGAGTGGAGTAACCATGACTTGAGTAGCCATCAAGTTTCACTCCTGGTGTAAGCCAGTTTAGGCATATTTCACCAATATGGGTGTAGAACGGACGTGGCTGGCCTCTAGAGCAGAGGTGGCATAGTATGAGTAGCTCTCACCACGACACTACTGGACATACCAATAAAGCTTCACTTTATCCTTTCCATCACCTTTTCACATCGGCGCTATACAGCAACCCTGACTGCTTTTCTTCACTGGCAGGGAGGAGTTTCACTCCACGCGCAGCATCCGAAGAGTCACCCCAGCAGCGTCTTAACCACTGGGTTAAGCTGGTTCAGGCAATTCGCCTGGTATGAGCGTATATGGGACGTGGCCAACCTCCAGAGGAGGTACTGTGATTTGAGCAGTTCTGATCTCAAGACTACTGATTACTTCACTTACTCCCTTCTTTCACCTTTTCCACAGTGCCGCACAGCAACCCATAATCGCACCTTTCTTCACTGGCCGGGAGGAGCCCCACTCCATGCACGGCAGCTGAAGAATCTCGCTACCAAACATGACTCATCTACTCAAAGCGTCTGGTTTTCAGGCGACAGATATTCGCCTTCACCCCTTCTTTTGTCGGTTTGAACAGTTCTGCCACAAGATGTCCAGGAGCTGGACTTGACTGTCAGAGGCTATTTGAGCCACATGCCTGGGAGACATTTAACTGAAGTGGAGAGCATATCCTCCACCCCACCTCAGGCTATAACAGTCCTTAGAACCTCGGAGGGTCCTAGAACAGCACCTTATTTTCCAGGCTGGCTGTCTCCACCCAGCTGGAATTAACAATGTCTTCAGCTTCCTTTAATTTCTTTAGTTTTCCACTTTTTTTTTCTGTGATTTATACTCTTTTTTCTTTCTCCTAGCTTCCCACTTATAGGTGTTTATTGCTCCTCCAGGTCTTGTCTTTCATTCACCAGTTTCATAATATCTCCCGCTTCCCTCGCCCTCCGCACAATTTGTGTCTCTAGCAGCCTACAGGTGTTTATGGCCCCTTCTGTTCGTTCCAGCATTTCTTCATTTATTATCTCTCTGCTCCCCCCCCCCTCCCCATCTCTATGCCTCATCAATGGGACACGCATTTTTGTGTTTCCTACTCAGGAGGATGCCACTAAGATAAGTTTTTCATTTTCTGTTAGTTATATGTCATGTTTTGTTTGTGTATGTAATCCTTGAAAAAGGCTCATGCCAGAATATTGGATGTTGTATGTTTTTTCATTTATCCATTCTCATCTTACTCTCATACTTTCTATTCATTTTTTCTCACTTACTCACTCCCTCTGCCGCCTTGTAAAACACCTCTATCTACCTTTATTATCATGAGAAATCACATCAGACAAATACTTGGAACAAGACCTTGCATTGACTATACACAGAGGGGAAATCATTATATTTCTATATAAGACTTAAGACTGGACACCCATTGGATATTTTTTGTTAAACCTGTCATGCCTTAGAGGCAAGAATAGGATATGGTGTTAATGCTCATACTTCCCTTGACCTGTCAGCACACTAGAGGGTGATGTGGTCAGCATCACGTCTGGCCATCTTTCTTTTCACCAACTCTAGAAGAAATCGGGTACCCATTTGTACAGTTGGGTGACTGGGGCGCCTCCAGTCAGATTCAAACTCCTGACCTTCGCCATGAGAGACTAGTGTACTAACCACTTCACCACTCAAAATACCCACTCATCAGATATAGCCCATTCAATCAACACTGATCCAAGCATTTGAAGGTAAAGCTTCAAAACAAGAAATTGGGACTTAGTCACTAGCACCTTGTATACAACACAAAAGGAAGTGTCATATCTCCCATATCTTGTGGAAAGAATAAGTAAATTATGACACAAGTTGATCTATGAGTTCAAAGTGTTCTGATCTACAAGTTCATCACTGTACCTGCTGTTTCAACAATACCATCAGATGGCATGATTCCAGCAGCCTGTATCAATTCTGCAAGCAGAGATGAGGTTTTCCCTTCACTATCACTACGACCTCGGTGAATAATTGATACAGGCTACAAATATGAAAAGAGAAAAAAAAACAGTTATTTCAATGAAACAACAATTTTTAAAAACCTCATTTTAATTTCTTCATTCATTAGCCCTTGTCTATAACTTTACATACACTGTATGTAAATGACCTAAGAGGTGAAAAAATTAGTCTGACTTCATCAATTTTAATTATAAAAATAACAAATACTTCTTTTTTGAAACACTACTTATATTTATGCTACTTTTACACCATCTAAATGTGATCCTGTCTACTTTTGAAACATGAAACAACTGCAAGAATTCCTCCAACACTATTAATTCTGTAAACATTACAACAGATAATAACACAAATTGACAGCTACAAGTAAACAAATGCTTTCATACACTGTTATCACATGTATACTGTAAACAAAGACAAAAACAATCATATACAAAAAAAATTAATAGCCCACCTGTTTAACCTCACCACTGCCTCCACTAGTTGTGATAATTACCCTCCTCTCTCCAGCCCTTCCAGTGCTAGCTGTGGTGATAGATGGACTTGAAGCATTGAGCACATGCCTGCCCTGGGAGTCTTTGCGAACTAACCCCATGAGTTCCTGTTGATCACCAAAAAATAATTTTACAGATTAAAAAGAAAAACCCATAACATGCAAAAAAAATATAATAAGGACATTACAAAGATTATGACAATAAATGCAGAAACAACATATTGGAATACCTGCATATGTGATAAGAATGAGATTAGAAAAACTAAAAGTTTCAAACTATCTACCTCAAAAGTGAAATTTTGAAATAAAAAACAAATCATGAGCAAAAAATCATCACTAACCAATATTCTAAAGTTACAAAACCACAAGCCTCTATTTATAGCTAAATCAAGATTCAGAGCACAAGTTGTCGTACTTTATACAACACTATCAGACAAACTTCTGTAATGTGTGATAGTGGTGAAACAAATATGCACAACTATGTATGTAGAGCAACATTTCTGGTGTGAACTTGGAAAAAAAAATACAGGATCACAAATATGGAAATATAGGAACAAAATAGCCTGAACCCAATCAAAGTTTGTGAATCTGGACCAGCAGCAGTTCCCAAAAAGACATGGGGACAAAGAGGAAAACAAAGGAACAGCAGAACCATCTGAAAATGAAAAATAAAAAGTTTTATGAAGTCTTATTACTCTTCTTTGTATGCACATTTGCGATGATGCGTGGTACACTGATCTTAGCAATATGCCTTCTGGCTGGCAACTTCAGCACCCTTCCTTGCTAGGGCAGACTGTGGTCTTGCTCAGACTGCCATGAAGGCAGTAGTGTAGGCTGGCCTGGCCAAAACTTTGTTTTCCAGCCTCTGGTGGCTGTACTTGAGCCCCTTTGAGACAATTCCACAGAGACTTTGGGATAAGGAATCTGATGAGTGCCTCAACGATATCAATTCCCCGGCACCTATAGTCTGCTGGCTGTGTTTTGTTTACATCATTCTGATAGCCAGTGTTGTAAAGACCCATAGACCTTTTGTCATGTCCTGGATTCATTAGTTTCACACATTTCCCTCATCCCCACCGGTGACTCCATGTCCCCATCCATCCACCAACCTAACATTACATTTTACAAAAATAACAATTACAATTAGTATTGATTGCTACAGGTTTCTGGGCTGCAGAAGGTCAGAGTTTTTAAGCAAACAGATCTATGTTCCCTGTCTCACAAAGACTATGTTAAGATAAGTATGTTCTTAATACAGTTGTTCCCAGGGGAGTTTTATGAGGTGATAGAAATGTGGTCTGTGATGCAAGAGGATGGCAATTTGAAAAAAATGTTTGGGAACTGCTAATCTAGATGGAGGCCTAGGAGAAAAATGGAAGGCTTTATGCTGAATTCTCAGGGGAGAAAAATAAAGGAAAACTATGACAAATGGAACAGATAGTGATTAAAAGAAAAAAGGTAGAAAATATTCACACCTTGTCAATGGCCCCAGGTAAAGCTGACGTGGTAATAGTTCTAATATTGGTTCCTCCTTGTCCAAGAGGGCTCTGGAATCGAGTGTGCTGCGTCTTCTGTACAACAATCACATTTGGCTTGGACACTGTACAGAATAAAATATATCCAAATAAAACTGCTTTATATATCTGTATAAATAACTAATAACTAATAAAAATTATTTGTTCTAGTAGAAACTCTCTACTTCAGAGAGTACAACTACAAACTCCATAGACCATGAGGAAGTCTGAATACACTACAATGTCTGATCAAAGTACCAAAGGGAGTCTGGAATCTCTACCTTTTGCACATAAGTGTTAATGCATCAGTTTTATAGAAGATATGTTGTTAGCCTTCTTGCCTTTACTAAGAAGAGTATCTTCCCTTCTACATTCTGAAGTAAGATTGATTTAAGTTGGCTGATATTAGAATTCTGCTTCCTCAGGATGTAAACTACAACAGCATTTTTTTCCATTCCTTCCTTACTTATGAATCCCTCATTTCATGTGGCTCTTCTTTAGAACCTTGGGAAATCTTTTATACACCATGCATAGGACACCCTTCACATCAAGTGCTCTTTTGCTTTTAGTCTCCTTACAACAAGACACTCCGCTTCTTGCACAGTTGAAAGACTTGATGCAAATTTGCTGCCCAGCACATATGGCCACACCAATCCTTTCATATGCTCAACAGACACATGCTAACCATTATCAGCATATGTCTTGCTCAGAAGTTCTTCAGGCACTCCCTGACTTCCTTTCAAGTTTTTGATTTGCATTGTTCAAATAACAGTTTACAAAACCTGAATGGATCTTTGTAGAATTCTTCTCTTGCAAATTTGGTTTCCTTCACTTTTTTATTATTTCCACTTTACAAAGAGGACTGTGCTAGGGTTTCAGATACTATTAGACCCAACGTGAGTATTCTCTGAACTGTGGTTTATTTCCTGACACACATCTTCCAATGTCTTATCTAACATTAAAGTGCCTGCTGACTGCCACAAAGTAAGGAACCAACACAAACTATCTTTGTTCTGTGTATCTCCATGTCACACTGAGTGTTTACTTTCCCGCCATCTGTGCATGGATACTTCTTTCGCTGTTCTAAAGTCCTATTAAATAGGGTAGACAAATCATTTTCATAAGGTTGCCTGTTCAAAATCAGTCACTACGGATTATCACAGGTGCCATGAGGTCCACCCACACCAATAGTAGAAATGCAGAAAATAGTTGGTGTTCAAGCACTAAAGGAACGTAGAGACACAAAGGTCATGACCATGGGAGAGAAATTCCTTAGCTTTGTAAGCCATACCCTGAAGGAGAGATTCAATAACTTGGCATTAGGACGGCTTAAAAGAAGCAGCTTCATTCCAACTGTAGTCGCTCCATTATCATCTGTACCAGAGCATACACCATGGAAAGAAGCAGATTATACACAAATAACTATTCAGACTGAAGTGAAAGGTGTGCAGAATGGTGAGATGCAAAGCAGTCTTATAAGATCAACCGCCACACTTAGTGTGCTAGATGACAAATATCCATGTGACACCTGGATACGTGTGTATACAGACGGATCTGCACACAATGCCATAAAGAATGGAGGGGCAGGAGCACATATTGAATATCCAAACAACACCACTGACAAGATTTCCATACCCACTGGTAAATACTGCAACAACTTTGATGCAGAA
This sequence comes from Achatina immaculata, assembly GCA_009760885.1. Taxonomy (NCBI): domain Eukaryota; kingdom Metazoa; phylum Mollusca; class Gastropoda; order Stylommatophora; family Achatinidae; genus Lissachatina; species Lissachatina immaculata. The sequence goes on from CM019694.1 coordinate 15,258,310, forward strand.
GTTAGGGCAATTATTGCTGCAATTGAAAAACTATCAGACTCCAGAATTGATACGTGCCCCAGAGTAATTCTCACAGATGCAAGATCAGTACTGGAAGCTCTTCAGTGCAACAAACTACCAGACCTTAAGGATGCCTTGTCAAAAATTAGTTTACAACATGGAGTCACTTTGCAATGGATTCCCTCTCACTGTGGGATACCAGGCAATGAGAAAGCTGACCATCTGTCCAAAAAGGGCACTGAAATGGAGCAACCAGACATACCAATCACCTATAATCAGAAGAAAAGCATGATAAAAACCTACAGGAAGCCACAAACACCACCACATGATGACTATCACATGCTAAACAGAAAGGAACAAGTCACCATTTTCCGTCTCCGAACAGGACACACCCAACTCCGAAGTCATATGTATACAAAGTTTAAGGTTGGTACTACTAATCTATGTACATGTGCCCAGGTGCCCCAAACTGTGGAACATATCCTCCAGAACTGCACCAACTATGAAACACTGAGAAATAATTACTGGCCCAGTGAAACCACTAAAGAAGATAAGCTCTACGGTTCCATACATGAATTACAAAAAAACAGTGAAATTTATCCAAGAGACAGGACTGCAGGTATAGACAGACAATGCGAACGAAGAAGAAGAAGAAGATAAGGTCGCCTGTGAACTCATTATTTCCCATTCACTCTGTGAATCCTGGTGGCATTCTTTTTTTTTTTTAGGCTTCAAAGCAATAATGTGAGAGCTCATGAGGTCCTTGTCTATTCAGCACAATTCTCATCATTCCACTGTCCATCAGTCTTTGCCTAAAAAAACTAATGCTACAAAATCCAATAAAGTGGAAATGTTTATTATGAAATAAAAGTTATTTGTTTTAAAACAACAGAAGAAAATCTGGTGGCTTACACAAAGAAACCGTACATTTTCCTGAAAATTGCAGTAATGCATTCATGAGTATTGCAATAATTATCATAACCCAAAAAAGAAAAAGAAATCAATCACTTCTTTTGTCTTGTCCATTCATATGCAATAAAAAAAAAAAAGTTTATGGAGCACAAACATGGAAATTAAACAACAAAAAAGGAAATAATGATCCCATAAAATCTCAATATACAAAAGAATGAAATGCATTTTAAAGTCACATTGAAACTGCCTAAAATACTGAAAAGCATTAGAACCTGGCATATTAAAAGGAGTTTTATGGTACATACAGGAGTAAAGCAGGGATGTGTACTATCACCAACATTATTTATTTTAGCAGTAGACTGGAAAAGAGTTCTTCAAATATTGTGGACACAAAAAAGAACAAATATATCTATACTACAAGAGCTTAATATTGAAGAAGGCTGGTTAGTAAAGAGGATTAAAGAGAGAAAACTTAAATATTTTGGACACATTAAATGTCATGATAATTTAGAGAAGACCGTATTGGAAGGATACATAATGGGAAAAAAGAAAGAGAGGAAGACCAAAACAAAGATGGCTGCAAGACATCGTTGACGATCTGCAAATGGATGCAGCAGCGGCAGGCAATCTTGCTCACAACCGAGAGGCCTACAGGAGTGCTGTTTGGGAGGCAAAGTTCCGCAAGGGACATGCAAATGAATGAATGAAGTAGACTGGTTAACGTAGGAGGCAACATCAGATAAATGCAGAAGATTACAATGGACAATCAACATAGTGCTGGAGGATCTTGACTTTGTAGACGACATTTGTCTACTGTCAAGCAGCCACAAAGATATGCAAGATAAAATAAACAAGTTAACTCAGAATGCTAACAATATGGGATTAAAAATCAATGTAGGAAATACAAAGTTAATGAAGTAAAATGTGAACAACAGAAATGTACTGAAAGTAGATAACAAGATAGTGGAGGAAGTCAACGAATTTGTATATCTTGGTAGTAGAGCACTAGAAGATGGAGACAGCACAGAGGACATCAACAGCAGACTTAATAGAGCAAACCAGGCTTTTCAATGCTGCAAAATATATGGAAATCTAAATACCTAAGCATGAGGATGAAAATCTGGATATTTAAGAGTAATGTTCTAAAAGTTCTACTCTATGGAAGTCGAATCTAAGTGCCATGCCACGTGGTGTAGGCTATCATTTCTTTCCATAATTCTGCCTTTTTCACTGAATATGAGATCCGCGGTGACTTTCTTCCTAGCCACACTGACAGCCCATCCAGTAACTTCTCTCTCTGTCTTCTTCTGTCTCTTCTTCCTTCAATTTTTTCAGTTGCCACAATGTGTTCCAATTTTCCTATTCTCAGGAAATGTCCTATAAATATCGCTTGTCTGCCTCTGATCTTTGCTATAATTTGCTTTTTAACTCCAGCCTCTCTTAAGACTTCTTCATTGGTTTTCTTGGCTGTCCATGGTACTTTCAACATCCTTCTTATAAACCACATTTCCATAGCCTCCATTTCTCACTGTACTCTCTTATTCATAGACAATGCTTCACACCCATAAAACAAAATTGGCTTGATGTAACATTTAAATACTCGGAATCTTGTTTCCATTGATACAGATCTGTTGCACAAGATGTGTCTCATTGTCTGGAATGCTGACTTGGCCTAAGCACATCTGCTTTTTATTTCATTGTGACATTTCCCATCAGTTGTTATAATCATTCCTAAGTACTTGAATCTATCAACTTGTTTTAGATTTGTGCCATCGATGGTAATGCTACATTTTGGTAGTATTCTTTTCTTTGAGATGACCATCACTTCAGTCTTCTTTTTGTTCAGGCTGAGACCTTTATTTTTACTTTCACAAACCATGATGTCCAGAAGTGCCTGTGGCTCCCCTTCACTTTTAGTAATCAGAACTGTGTCATATGCATATCTTAAGTTGTTATGGTTGTACCCGCCAATTGATATTCCTGGCAAGCTCTCTATATTTCTCATTATGTTTTCGCTGTACAAGGAGAAGAGGTAAGGAGATAAAACACATCCTTGTCTTACTCCCAATTTTACATCTTGGAATGCTCTTATTTGGTTCCCAACCCTCATTGCTGCTGATTGCTGCCAATATATGTTTTTGATAAGTTTCAGATCTTTTCCATCTGTGTTGATGTCTTCTAGCATTCTTATAATTTCTGTGTCTCACTTTATCAAATTCTTTACAGTAGTCTATGAAGCATATGTATAGGTTCGTCTTTACTTCTATTGATCTCTCCATCAGTGTTCTCAATCACTGAGAACTCCGTGGAAGTGAATGCTGGAAAAATCACCAAAACCATAGAAAACATGCCGAATTCTTTCCAGACTACATTTTTACGAAGAATTAGAAGAATATTTTGGCCAAACATTGTAAGAAATAGCATTTTGTTGGCAGAAATGCAGATGAAGCACTGACAGCAATTATTGATGAAAGATGCTGCCGAGTGTTGAGACATGTGCTCTGGATGACTGACACTACTAAATACAGCACTAAGATGGACACCACAGGGGAACAGTAGTAAGGGTAGACCAAAGGAGACATGGAGAAGAACAACAGAGAGGATGTTGAACAACAGAGGGCTCACTTGGGCAAGAGTGGAAAAAAAGGCGAAGGACAGGCATTTGTGGAAAACTCTTGCAGAAGCCCTATGTGCCTTGGACACTTAAGGTTCAGAGATATTAAAAGGCCTAACAATATACTGAAAACCATCTGGACAGAAAAGTCCATGGATACAGAACATGATGATGACAATGGAAGAATGACATCAAGAAACAAACAGGAAACTACTTGTGCATGAACAAGATGAGACATAGCGTATACTGAGTGTTCAGGATCTTTGCAAAGTAGTGTTATCTGGTTTATTTACCAGTTACTGTATCCTTCACAGTTCTAATTTGCTCTTTACTTTTCTTCTTTTGGTTTAAAAGCCAATTACATATTTTGAAACTATATCTTTTGCTTTAAATGCCAGTTAAAATATTTTCAAACTAAATCTCCCTAACCACCCAATTAAATAATGATTGCTCCGTCCACAGGCTTCTACTAAAATGTTGTAAATGCAGCACAACGATCATTTTTTTCTTTCATTATTCCATTTCTTATGCCATTCAGCAAAACTGAAAATGTCAATCATCAAATTCAAAGCAAGAAGCAACAACTATTAACTTCATATTTTCTGCAAGTCAAGATACAACCAATTTATACCTGTTGTGCTACCTGATCCAGATTTGACTGCAGTCAGGTGTAGTGTCTTTGGGTTGACTGTAACAACATTTGTTGCTTTAGTTGTTGTGGCTATCACCCTCCCACCAGGCGTTGTTATGTTCAGAACTTTGCTTCCGGAATGAGCTGCAATTAATGAAATTATAAAAATAATTACTTTAAGTGAGATTTTTTTTTTAAGTTATTAGAATCAAGATATAAAAAACAGTCATTACATTTTAAAAGTTTAAACCAGCTTCTTGATAGAAAGATACTAAATTGTCTCTCATATTCAATGGAAAAAAAAACAAGTGAAGCAGTTATCCCTTTACTGTTACCTGTGTAGGATGATATTGACCTTGGCAGCAATGTAACTCCAGAGGTGCTACCAGCTGTAGACTGCCCAGTATTGACCATGACAACAGGAGCTCCCCCACTGCCTGATATCTGACTTGGCTTTGGCAGAATTTTGCTGGTGTTACTCTGTGTGATAATCTTCATCCCTGCATTAACAAGTGGTACAGAAATAAACAGAAATAAAAAGTTTTCTATTCAATTTAGCCATCCCTGGAGAAAAGTCCTCACAGTGGCTGATCTATAAGGTCTGTCTGTCATTACTGCGGCCCCAGAAAGTATAATGTGTGCTGCTCATTCAATGAAAAAAACTTCCTCTAATCACATCAAACAACATAGCCAGAAAAAAGACAAGAGCCATACATTCTTTCTCTACTACAGTCAGGACATGGTAACCAAAGTGAGTTTTGAAAATGTTTTCAAAAGTGGCTTATTTAAATAGTTTCAGCAATCTTTTCATTGCAAAGAAAGAAAGAAAGAAAGAGGCATGTCACACACTAATAGTAAATTAAGTAACACACGAATAACTGGTGTATAAGTATACACAAATAAGTATATAACTATACATGAAACCACTGCAGTAAAGCTATGATAACAAAAAACTAGGGAAAAAAGTAGGAACAACTTTATTAATTAACAAGCACACAGTTGTGACATTTTGGTGGCCTTAATCATATAAAAAAAAACACAGAACAAAGCAGAGAAAGAAGATATAAATTCACATGAATGCTATGTAAAACGTAGGAATGGAAAAAATAGAATAAAATAAATGGAGCACTTGGCTGTGACTTGTGACTCTCAGATTAGGTGACCACATGCAGAAACATATGTATGAAATCAACCAGCATGCTTCAAAACCAGTCTCTAATCATTGCAATGGCCCCAACCACAGAGGCAAATCTGATTTTCTGGTAACAGCCATCAAACAATACCATGACAGAAGCTGACTAATGCTTAAGAACCATTACATTCAGAATATGGGATGCTGAAACCACATGGTTGGAACTCACAATTCAGTTATACCTAACATTCCTCTCTCCCACAACCATACTCCCTCTGCACCAAGTTCCAGTTTTTTCTCACTTGCTACATATATTTCAGAGCCTCCTCACAGCATCAGATTACAACCCCTCTCCCCCAGCTGCAATCACTTATTCCACCTTCTCTCAACTAATTTACCATTATATCGCTCTCTCCCCTTTCTGTGGTTCCCCCTCCTCCCCTTTACAACCCACCTATCACACATCACAAGTCTCCATTTAAACATTCTCAACACTCCACAGTGCGCATTTCTGGACACAGCCTCTTACAAGTCACAGCTAAGTGCTCCACTTATTTTATTTTTTCCATTCTTACTTTTTACACAGCATTCATGTGAATTTATATTTTATCTTCTTTCTCTACTTCTTCATCCTGTGTATTTTTGTATGAATATGGTTCACACTGAAACATCACAACTGTGTGCTCGTTAATTAATAAAGTTGTTTCTACTTTTTCCCTAGTTTATATATTTTTTTAAAATTGGAAATTAACCCCTTCTCCATGGATGATTAGTTTTAATACACTGAATCTACTGATGTAATTAACTGCCAGAAACATCCTTATCAGGTAACAGACTACAACCAAATAAAATTGTAGAAAAGTTAAAATTCCCGTTTCCATGCCATTATTGGGGATAAGGTGTTAGGCACATTTTTCCATGACCTTCAGCACATGAAAGTGTGATGTCTGACCGCTTTAAAATTGTAGTACACGTTTATTTCAGTTTTAACATCAGCCTGGATTTCCTCATCACGTGACAATCATTTCCTATAAGCTGTTTTGCTTGCAAGGTAATGGATCTGATAATAGTAACACCCAAGGACACAGAGGGCAGTTTACTTCCATGCTCCAAGCAACTGTTATATTTGTGGCACTCCCCTCTCCCTCCAAAATAAAAAGCTGTTTGCAAACAGCTACAATGTTTTCAACTACAGCAAGTTTTTTTCTATCTTTTGTCCTATATAGTGCATAAGTGGCTGTTAATTTTTTGTTTACTCATGACACATGGTTTAACTGGCTTTTGCTTCAATGAGTTTACTTGCGACAACTGGGAAAGGGGCTAACTGACTCAATTAGCTGAATATGTGCAATAACCACCTCTGGATCCATAACAACATTCTGCTTCTAATTTTACTGCATGCCCTGCATCACTCAGTCATATGCATGTCCCTTGTGGGACAGCTCTCCTGTAGGCCTCTCAGTTGTAAGTAAGATGCCCTGCTGCTGATGCATCCATTCACAGATCATCAATGATGTCTTGCAGCCATCTTCGCCTTGGTCTTCTTCTTTCTTTTTCCCATTATGTACCCTTCCAAAATGGTCTTCTCTAAATTCTCATGATGTTTAATGTGTCCAAAGTATTTAAGTTTTCTCTGTTTAACCCTCTTTACTAGCCAGCCTTCTCCAGTATTAAGTTCTTGTAGTATATGCTCTGCCATTACATGAGCATTTTTAGGTCTTAACATGAAGCTTTTATTTGTGTTAATTTACCTGCATTCACAGCTTAAACAATTAGCCATTTGAAATAACACCAGTAACCACAGGAAATAACAGATTGTACAGAGCAAAGCACATAAAATTAGCAAGCATTATAGTATTAACCTATACCTCCTTCCTGCTTAATCTGTATTGTTGGCTTATTCAAGGTCTTCACTTGAATACTGCTCGTTCCATGGTGAGAGGGCGTGACTTGGATGCCTGATGATGCTGATGCATGTGGAGACTGTGAAACCTGATTTCCCGTTGATGTATTCAATGATGGAGACATAAGCTGAGGGCCCATAGGTATGACTATTCCTGGTTTTTGCTGTGGCTTAGAAAACATCCATAAAAAACTCAGTAAGAATGTGTTTGTCTGAAAGCTTCCCAATATGATACATAATTTTCTTTTAAAATAATAAAATGGCAAATATCTTTAACTCAGACTTTACAGAGGAAGAATCTTTTTACAGGATGCAGTAAGGCCTCTGTGTTGAAATACATATGAAATATTTACAACTAAAAGAAACAAGTTTTACCCCCAACATGTAAAATATATGCCTGCATATGCAAAAGCTGTAAATGGTGACATTTACATAATACCATACAGAAGCAAACATATTCAAACGTATATAGCATTTTTCAACCAAAACCAAATTATCAAACCAGGCAGAGCTAAGGCAGCAGCTCTATGCTTCAGAAAATAAAGCATCAATCAGAATATCTATATCATAAACACAAAACTCTTTTCTAAAATACTTACAACCATGGCTGGGTAGCGCTGACGTGGCACCAGTCTTGGCCTGACCTTTCCAAAGCCAATCTGAACTGATGGACTGAACATTGCTGGTGATGAACTCACGGATGATGAAGGCATAGTCACTATTCACAGAAATAAAACAGCTTGAACAATTTTATTTATGATGCTAATTCTAAACACAGCATTTCATCTTTATTAATGCCAACATTACCCTATGCGCTAGCTAAATCATTTTATCAAATTATGCTGATAGACTCCTCTAATTTTTATTGAAAAAAATCAAATGCAAATAATACATCTACCAAATATAATCTGAGTCTATGTTAAGGCTTCATGCAATATTTACATAAGTAACTGAAGGCTACATTTATTCTCTGCATCAGAGAACATGATGAATAATGCTGAAGGTTACCACTTCTTTTTTTTTTATTCAGAAAAAGAAAATGAAATCAATAACAATAAAAAAAATTAAGTTAGAGTAATGTCATAAAATAATGTAAAAATGTATGATGGACAATGGCAAATGCTACATTTTATGATTGTCTTCCTTACATTTAACTTACACCATCAACAAATTAATGACATAAATATTACCATTATTACCAATAAAGTGGGATTTTTTTCTGGGACAAGACCGAAAAAGGCCCTGGGGTCAATCCAGCCTCTAAAAATGGGTACCAGAGAAATCTGGGAAGGTAAATGCAGTCAGGCATGATACTGACCATATGTTACGAAGGTCATGGAAAATACGGGCCTAACATCCCCAATATGCCTTAATGGCATGGAATCTGGAATTTTACCTTTACCTAATATGAATAAATTATACATGTATATTCATCATACCAGTTGTGGAAACCAAACTTGTGCTTGAGGAAGAAGTCACCACTCCAGGAAATGCTGACACCATCTGTGGGCTAGATGACGAAGATCCACCAGGAATCAGGACGGATGATCTCGGAGGCCCAGTACCTGAATACGTAGAAAGTGTGGTTGGTGGTGTGCGCACAACGGGCACAGACATGGAACGTTGAATCACTGTACTTCCTGAAGAAGGGCCAGCACTAGTAACAAGAATAACCTGTAAACAAATTTTCATCAAACCTTCCTTTCATAAATGGTCCACACGTAAAAAAAATGAAAACAGATGTAATGCTACTTTAACTCTTCTCGTGCCCCAGTAAAAAACGCGGACGTTCCCGTCCATGCCACACAAAAAACTCGAGTCTTGTTATGTATGGGGGGGAGGGTGTGTGTATAGTTGTAAAAGTGAATGTACAAAGTATTTCCACTTTAAAAGTATACATATTATGCATGAAAATAGTTGTAAATGTAAGAAGATTTCATAAATGAAGAGTTTTTTAGGAAAAAAGAAGTAGTGTGATGATTTTAGATGATAACTGTGTAGTGCTTACCATCGGCGATGCCTAGATGTACAATGTTTACCATTGGCGATTTCCAAATCTACTTAAATTTTCGTCTGACCTAGTTGTGTGGTGGCATTCTCACTAAAATAACGTCTGAAGTAACATCTAACTACTTCTCCAGTCAATTTAATAGGTCTAAATGTACTTGGGGTACATTCAGGAACATGGTCAGGTCATAGGACATGTCCTTATGCCTCCGAAATCACAATAAATACTGAAATTTCTCCATTAACACATCGATTTCGCTCGGCTGTTAGCCATGCTTTGATGTGAACTATGAAAGGTCACCAGACATGCGCAGATAAATCGTGTACAATAAAAAGTTTTACAATAGTTTTACGCTGCAACGAAACAAAATCGCTGTAACGACAATGGCAGTCACTAGACTAACGGGAAGTTATCACATTATCGACTATGGCAGTAGAAGAGTTAAAGATATCATAGAAAAATAGAGCTCTCATGGACTAACATTTAAATGAATCAACATCTGGTTAGCTGGCCGAAAAATTTGCATCTTTCAAGAAGGATGTCTTGAATGTTCAACACTGACAATTGCCAAAAAATTCTGAAAACAAACAGAAGGTTCACAAAAATCTTCCACCTTAATAAAGCTGTTCCTACTTTTTTCCTAGTTTATACATATTTTTTAAAAGGACATGACATCCTTCCCCATGGATGATCAGTTTCAATACACTGAATCTACTGATGTAATTAACAGCCAGAAACATCCTTATCAGATAATAGACTACAAGCAAATAAAATTGTAGTAAAGGTAAAATTCCTGTTTCCATGCCATTAAGGCATACTGGGGATACAGTGTTAGGCTTTTGTGCTTTACATTTTATATGTAATATTCAACTTTGATGCCATTTGCTTTTTATATCTGGAATGAATCATTTATAACAATCTCTCATTTGGCCTTTGCTTCCAAATGAATTTTAATACATTTAACTTAGCTGTTTTGTTCTACTGTCATAGGCCTAGCAATAAGCACCTGAGCACATCCTCTAACAGCGATACAATATTTTACACCAAGTGATTGGTTCCTATGCTCAACATGAGCTGAGACAAGAGCAACAGCAGTGTTATGACTTTTTTTTTGTTCATACAGGGCTATCTGACCAAGGCCTCTCAGCAATCTTCACAAATGGCTGGGACAACTCACATTATATCATATTAATTTAAACTGAAATAGGTGGAATGAAATTCTGTTGTCAGATGTAGAATTTTTCATGTGGTAAACAAATTTAATGACATTAAATGATTTTTCTATACCTTCACTCTAAAAAAAAACTCTTAAAATTGTACGATCTTAGAACATTCAACTTGACTGAACTAAGTCTTTATAGATATACCATCTATCAGCCAATAACAGATGCTTGCGTACAAATACAATCCACAACATTTGGTTAGAAAATATATCAACAACTATTTAGAACTGACCTGACCAGCTAAGAATCATAACAGTTAATATGCAATTTATATGACAACTTGACATATACAGTATATCAATGAGGAAAAATTGAAAGTGCTGAAATGTTTCAAATACCATGGATCATTCATTCATTTGCATGTCCTTTGCGGAACTTTGCCTCCCAAACAGCACTCCTGTAGGCCTCTCAGTTTTAAGCAAGATACCCTGCTGTTGATGCATCCATTTGCAGATCATCAACAATGTCTTGCAGCTATCTTCGCGTTGGTCTTCCTCTCTTTCTTTTTTCCATTATGTACCCTTCCAAGACGGTCTTCTTTAGATTATCATGACGTTTAATGTGTCAAAATATTTTAATTTTTTTCTCTTTAATCCTCTTTACTAGCCAGCCTTCTTTTTTGTGTCCATGATATTTGAAGAACTCTTCTGTAGCATTTATGCGTTTCTCAGCTGTTTTGTTAAGTGTCACAGGCATATGTTGCGATGGGAAAGATGCATGCCCTTAAAAATCTTATTTTTGTGGTTCAGTCTGCTCCTCTCCATAGATTCTTTAGTTGTTTTACAGAGTGATAGATGTCCTCCTTTTAATTTCCCTCATTGTATCTCCACTACTAGTTAGTAGTGATCCAAGATATTCAAAACTCTCCACTTCTTCCAGTTTTTCCTCATTGATACATATTATTATTATTATTATTACGATGCCATAACAATTGGAGGTTATGAAATACCAGAGATTAGATATGCTGATGACACAGTATTACTATCCATGACACAAAAAGGAATGGAAAAACTAATTATGTCAGTCCGTAAGAACAGCGAAGAACAAAACCTCTATCTTAATGCAAAGAAAACTAAATTTATGACAACTAACAAAACAAACAAGGCAGCTGAAATATGTATCAATGGGCAATAAAGAATCTCAAAAATGGTAAATCACCAGGATGTGATGAGATAACAGCTGAACTTATTAAAGCAGGTGGAAAGGAATGTGCAACAATCTATCATGCACTATGTAAAAAGATATGGCATTCAGGTATTTGGCCAAAAGAATGGAAAAGAACTGTTTTTTTATAAATAGGAAACTACGAGGCTTTGGTATGGTAAAGTAAGAGAACAAATTTTGTAGGATTAGACCTCGAAAAAATTGTAGACAAAGAACTTTAGTGAGACGTGAGAGAAAGAAAAATCACAAGAGAATTACCTGGGATTCGAACACGGACTCCGGTAGGACGAGCAGCCGTCTAGCCATGACAGAACAGTATACTATTGACTTAGCCAACTAGCACTCCTTGTTGGCTAAGTCGATAGTACGCTGTTCTCTCGTGACTAGACGGCTGCTCATCCTACCGGAGTCCGTGTTCAAATCCCAGGTAATTCTCTTGTGATTTTTCTTTCTCTCACGTCTCACTAAAGTGCTTTGGAAAAGAACTATATTCATACCACTGCCAAAAAAGAGTAACCTGAAATTATACACAAACTACAGAACTGTTGCCCCGATTAAGTCATGCCAGTAAAATTCTGTTAAAAATCATAATGGGTAGACTTCGTAAGAAAATAGAAGAAGTCAATATAGTCCAAGCTGGTTTCAGAGGATCATTGATCATATATTCAATATAAAATTAATAATAGAGAAATGCAGAGTTTAATGTGAATCTATATTTATCCTTTATAGACTACTTGTATACTGAAAATATAATGAGGAATGTTAGAGAAGATGTAGACAAAGAATATTACGATGCCATAACAATTGGAGGTTATGAAATACCCGAGATCAGATATGCTGAACACACAGTATTACTGTCCACAACACAAAAAGGAATGGAAAAACTAATTATGTCAATCCGTAAGAACAGCAAAGAGCAAAACCTCTATCTTAATGCGAAGAAAACTAAATTGATGACAACTGACGAAACAAATAAGGCAGCTGATATATGCATCAATGAGGAAAAACTGGAAGAAGTGGAGAGTTTTGAATATCTTGGATCACTGCCAACTAATAATGGAGATACAATGAAGGAAATTAAAAGGAGGACATTTATCGCTCTTCAGAAAGTAAAACAACTAAAGAATCTGTGGAGAAGAACAGACAGAACTACAAAAATAAGATTTTTAAGGGCATGCATCTTTCCCATCGCAACATATGCCTGTGACACCTGGACACTTAACAAACCAGCTGAGAAACACATAAATGCCTTTGGATGTAAATGCTACAGAAGAGTTCTTCAAATACCAGGACACAAAAAAGAACAAATATATCCATACTACATGAACTTAATACTGAAGAAGGCTGTCTAGTAAAGAGGATTAAACAGAGAAAACTTAAATATTTTGGACACATTAAAAGTCATGATAATCTAGAGAAAACTGTCTTGGAAGGGTGCATAATGGGAAAAAGAAAGAGAGGAAGACCAAGGCGAAGATGGCTGCAAGACATCGTTGATGATCTGCAAATGGATGCATCAACAGCAGGCCATCTTGCTCACAACCGAGAGGCCTACAGGAGTGCTGTTAGGGAGGCAAAGTTCCGCAAGGGACATGCAAATGAATGAATGAATGAATACTGAAGAAGGTTGACTAGTAAAGAAGATTAAACAGAGAAAACTTAAATATTTTGGACACATTAAACGTCAAGAGAATTTAGATAAGACCGTCTCAGAAGGGTACATAATGGGAAAAAGAAAGAGAGGAAGACCAAGCCGAAGACGGCTGCAAGACATTGTTAATGATCTGTGAATGGATGCATCAGCAGCAAGGCATCTTGCTTACAACTGAGAGGCCTACAGGAGAGCTGTTAGAGAAGCAAAGTTCCGCGAGGGACATGCAAATGACTGAATATGACAACTTAAAAGAATGACAGTAGTTTCCCAGCAATTAAGAACTCTAAGCCCAAAAGTCTGAACATTTAAACACCTTCTAGGAATAGCTAACACAGCATATATCTGATCAGAAAGCAATTGAAAATCTGTTTCAGTACCTTCTGGTTAATTATAAATTAAGAGAACTGCCATGAAAATAAGATGGTAAAACAGCCTTTGAACCACTATAAGTTTTTACCACTGCTTATCAAAGTGCAACACTAAATATAAGTCTGTCAATTCTATATTAACAAAATATTTGTACTTCTATATGTGACTGGGTATATGGGACCCACAAAGAAGATCTTGATTTTGCTGATGACATAACTCTTATCAGTGACAATGTGAAAGCAATGCAGGAAAAAACAGATTCCCTGTCTTCCTTGGCTAGCAAAACAGGTCTTGAAATTAACAAAGACAAAACAAAAATTATGAAACTTCTCATTAATCAAGAAGGAAAAATATGCGTAGAATGAACAGTTGTTGATGAATTAAACCAATTTGCATACCTTGGCAGCTACATAGACCAGGATGGTGACACCAGAAAGGAAGTTAGAATTAGAATTGCAAAAGCAGCACTGTCCTTCAAAAATCTTGAAAACATATGGAATTCAAAAGTTATAAGCACAAAAACCAAGTTAAGATTATTCAATTTAAATGTGATATCCACCCTCATTTATGCACGCAAAAGCTGGAAATCAACTAAAGAAATAGACAAGAAATTTGACTCTTTTGAAAACAAATGCCTCAGGAAAATACTTGGTATAAAGTGGAACGAATTTTAGAACAATGAAGAGATAAGACAGATGAGCAAACAACAACCTGTCTCATGGGTGATCAGAAAAAGAAGACTGACATAAGTAGGCCATGTGATGAGAAGAAACAATCAGATAATACCAAAACAAGCTGTCAAGTGGAGCACAACAGGCCAAAGAAAATGAGGTCAACCACGTGAAACTCTAAAGAAAACATTGTTAAGAGAAGCCAGTTTGGTGGGCAAAACATCCCTTGATGAAGTTGAAAGACCCGCCGAGAACAGGAAAACTTGGCAAACAACTATGCGAGCCCTATGTGACGTTTAATGGCATGGGAAGGATGTAAGATAAGATATGTGAAGAAGCATCACACACTCGGTGAATACATACCTTTGGCGGCTGAGAGTTAGACTGCACTGTAATGGGTCGCCCCTGTGGGCTTTTACTAATGGTAATTTTTACTGGAGATGTGCCAGATAAAGTACTTGATGCAGTTGTGTATGATATACGAGGTGTCTGAGTTGACACAGAAGCAGCATTCTGGCTGTCGGAAGACAGACTGCGATGACTATTCCGTCGTGAAGGTATGTTGGCATTCAATTCATCCTCATCCTCCTGGTTCAGCATACCTGAATGGTGATGAAAAGCATCTGATTTTAAGACATTACATTATCTGTAAGAGACTACAATCTCTCTCTTCCTTTCACTCCACTCCCTGCACAAATGTTAGTCTACTTTACTAAAATTTGCACACAAAAAGATGTATGTGATTTGTATGTGTGTTATGTGTGTGTTATTGTGAATGTATGTATATATACAAGCAAACTTTTAAAAAAAAATACTTGGTAAATTTGAAAAAAAAAACAACTTGAACAACTTCCATATTTTGTATCTACTACCTTTAATGTGCATGGATGTTCCAGTGGGAATTACTACAACACTTGACGTAGGGCTGGATGCTCTTGATAATTTAGGAAGGGATGCAGCAGTTGGTCCTGATTTTTAAGTGAAAAAAAAAAAAAAATTAAATAAATTTGCCTACTATCTTTTCTTGTTTCCTCATTCTCCACTTGGAACATTCAGGCACTCTATTACTGTTCCTACAAAAACCTTATGCTACAACTTTCCATCTTCACTGCTTCATAACAGCCACCTTCATTCTTTCATTGTGTCATTATGTTATGGAAACTCAGTGTTATGGAAACTCATGGAAACACAAGTACAAACATCTAAAAAACAAAACTTAAATCAAATCACATCTCTCACATCACAAGGGCAGAATGTCAGACGGGCCTGCGTGCCCAATTCTTAACCCTTTTGAAATAAAGATCAATCAATCTCTCTCTCTCCCATCCTCCCCATTTCCCATGCTTTATCTAAATGTTAGGCATGCTGCTATCTCCTTGAAACCTCCTAAATACATTGGTTATAAATGATCAAATGCAACCATAAAATTGTCAATTGTTAAAAAAGTAAATATGCAAGTGACTGAATGGTTATTAAGACATTACAAACATCTCACCATCCTTATTCGAAGTCTGTGAGGGCGGTGGCAATGATGCATTTTTTTCCATCATGGCACTAGCTGCCTGATTTGCTGTAGCAGTGAAAGATGTCTGTGGAACCAGCCTTGGCATCAGAGGAACTAAACGCCGACCTTCAATCATCCATTCTGCCATGCTCATCGTGCCAGCAATGCTATTTTCATATAAAATGTATTCTCAAATATCAAATACAGAAACAAACAAACACAACTGTATAAGTGCAGCTTTCATATTATCATTCTGGGTAAAGTGAGTGTGCTCAAGGCTCATCTCTGTACAACAGACATAATATAGGTGTATATATATAAATAGGATTATTTTTTTGTTTGGCTGTCTGAGTAGCGAAGTGGTTAGTGCACTGGTCTCTCATGGCGAAGGTCGGGGGTTTGAATCCAGCCAGAGGCACCCCAGTCGCCCGGCTGTAGAAACAGGTACCTGACTTCTTCTGGAGTTGGGGAAAGAAAGGTGGCCAGGCATGATACTGACCATATCACCCTCTAGTGTGCTGACAGGTCAAGGAAAATATGGGCACTAACACCATATCCCTAAGGCACGATAGGATTACCTTTACCTTCTTTATAAATAGGAAACTGGTTGAAATCAAAGAATGAGAAAGGAACTAGTATATTTTCTTCTTCTCTACACTTTTACTTTGGCCTCAGATATAAACTTTTCTATAAAGGATGCCCCCCCTCCCCTTCCACACTAAAGATCCCTGAAAACATCCGCTATAACCCAAACCTCTTCTTTACAGTACCGTATATGGACAAATAACATATTTTTCAGTCTTCTAGTTCTGATGGGTCAATTCTAGCAGTTTTGCATTTGATTTCCCATGATATCATTTTGATCCTGCTAAAATTCCTGCTGTTGAGGATTACCTGGACCAGTGCATTTAATGAAATGGGAAAAGAAATCTAAAAATTGATCACTTACAGCAAAGACTACAGAGACCACAGAAAATCTATGCCTAGCAGTGCGAAATCTGAAAATGATATTGTGTAACAGCTATTTATAACAATCTATAACTTTAAAAAAATTGTATTAGCTGCTATGAACATCTTCACAAATAGGAGTAAGACAATTATGACAAGCAAAACAGAATTGGTGAAAACCATATCTCACACTCCATAGGACTTCTTTAAAATCTCAGTTACTGCTACACCTTGACCAATTCAGCTGAAAGCAAAACACAGTTGGGAGGTCTACTTTTTTTTTTTTTTTAGTAAACATCTTATTATACTGTAAATGCTAAGGCAACGATACTGTTCATTTCTCTTCAAGACTGAGATAAGTTCTTTAACTCTTTCCGTGCCATTGATCGAATTTTTGATCCTTACGGTTTCCCCGATGTGTGCCAATGGTCGGATTTTCGATCATGGTTTGCTTCAATAAAAGAACTGGTGTAACATTTAGACTGTACATATTTAGTCCATGTTTCCGGTGACACTTTTCAAAATGGTGAAAGAGTCCTTAGATATGAGCGATGCTGAGCAAGAAAAAGGAAGAGAAACATGGAAAATGTTCAATTTTTGATGATGTATATAGGGGTATATATATATAATAACATGGAAGTATATACATGAAAGACGAGCAGTCAAATTAGACATGTTGAATGCAAAAGCAGATCATGAAAGAGATTTGGCAAAAGCAAAATACAAAGACATAGACAAGAAAGTAAAAAGTTCAGCTAGGAGGGATAAAAGAGAATACATAGACAATATGGCGAAAGAGGCAGAAAAAGCAGCAAAAACAGGAGACAGCAAAACTTTATATAACATACAAAAGAGGCTAACAGGTACTATTACATCTAAAGAAAGACCAATCCTTAGCAAAACTGGAACACTATTAACATCAAATAAAGACCAAAAGCAAAGATGGGCTGAACACTTCCAAGAAATACTCAATCGACCACACCCAAAAGAATTGTTAAACCTTGAAACTGACTTACCAGCCCCACAACTAAATGTCAACCTAGATGAAATTAAATTGCATGAAATTGAAACAGCAGTGAATTTAATGGCTAACACCAAAGCTGCAGGTGAAGATGAAATTACAGCCGAGATGCTAAAAGCTATCAATAGTGACAACATGAGACAACTACAGAGAATGTTTAACAAGATTTGGAAAGAAGAAAAGGTCCCTTCTAATTGGAGGAAAGGAATCATTGTTAAAATACCAAAAAAGGGCAACCTTAGTGACTGTAACAACTGGAGAGGAGTAACCTTAATATCGGTTGTGTCAAAAGTATTTTGCGAGGTCATTTTGAATAGACTCAAAGATATAGTGGATACTGCAATGAGAGAAGAACAAGCAGGATTTCGAAAAGGGAGAAGCTGTCTCGACCAGATCTTTACTCTCAGAATAATACTTGAAGAACATATTGAAAAGCAGAAACCATTAATACTGAACTTCATAGATTTTAAAAAGGCATTTGATAGCATACACAGAGATTCATTATGGAGAATTTTATGTCTATATGGAATACCATCTAAAATTGTCAACATCATTAAGGACTTATACAATGGATATGGTTGTGCAGTCAAGACAGAAGAAGGGATGAGTGAATGGTTCCAGATTGAAACAGGCGTGAAACAAGGATGTATACTGTCTCCTTTACTTTTTGGGATTACAATAGACTTCATAATGACAAAATGCTGCACAGGTAACACAGGTATTGACTGGGTACATGGGACCCAACTAGAAGATCTTGATTTTGCTGATGACATAACTCTTATCAGTAATAATGTGAATTCCATGCAAGAAAAAACAGATAGCCTGTCTTCACTGGCTAGCAAAATAGGACTTGAAATTAACAAGGACAAAACAAAAATAATGAAAATTCCCATCAATCAAAATGGAAAAATACACATAGAAGGGACAGATATTGAAGAAGTCAATCAATTTGCATACCTTGGCAGCTACATAGACCAGGATGGTGACACTAGAAAGGAAGTTAGGATCAGAATTGCAAAAGCAGCATCAATCTTCAAGAATCTTGAGAACATATGGAATTCAAAAGTTATAAGCACAAAAACCAAGTTAAGACTATTCAATTCAAATGTAATATCCACCCTCATTTATGCATGCGAAAGCTGGAAAACAACTAAAGAAATAGAAAAGAAATTAGACTCTTTTGAAAACAAATGCCTAAGGAAAATACTCGGCATCAAGTGGAATGAATTCAAGAACAATGCAGAGATAAGACAGATGACTGAACAACAACCAGTCTCATGGGTGATCAGGAAAAGGAGATGGACATATGTTGGTCACTTGATGAGAAGAAATGATCAGAGAATCCCAAAACAAGCTATCAAGTGGAACACAACAGGCCGAAGAAAAAGAGGCAGACCGCGTGAAACTCTGAAGAGGACATTATTAAGAGAGGCCAAGTTAACAGGCATAAAATCCTTTGATGAGGTTGAAAGACTCGCCGAAGACAGGAAAAATTGGCAAACTACTTTGCGAGCCCTATGTGACGTTTAACAGCACGGGAAGGATATAAGATAAGATATAAGATATAGGGGTATGGACATGGCCTGTGACCACCCCACTGCTCTTGAATGTATCCCAAGTAGATATAGACATATTTAGACAACTGTAGTAGTTAGGAGGTTATTTCAGACATTAATTTAGCGAGAATGCAACATAGAATCACAATACGAGATCGACAAGTAGATCTAGACATCTCAGATGGTAAGTAGTGCAGATCTAGACCTAGCCAATGGTAAGCTGGGCACAATCATTGTCTAAAAACATCTCATTACATCTTTTTTCCTAAAAAACTCTGCATTTATGAAATTTTCATACATTTAGTTATACTTTGACACATAATAAGTACACGGAAGTACATGTAAATACTATTTTCCATTCCATTTTACAACTATACCCCCTAACATATCAAGATCCGTGCTTTTACTCTGGCAAGTAACTGAACGTCCGCTTTTCTTCCTGTGGCATGGGAAGAGTTAATGGCAGAGGTGGCCACACCATGGCTTGTAAGCAAAATGTGGTTCTTTGACATATAATGTGGGAGTATGTTGACTGAAATCCCTTTTTTTCCATATCATAAATATTATAAAAGGTAAATAACAAAATTTTCAAAACCCTTGTTTTCTAGCATATATTGGCAACTTTTGGCCCACAGCAACTTTTTTTTTGTGGCCTGTAGCCAATCCAGGCAGTTTCTTCGGAACCTTATAATTTGCTGGAATCATTAACAATAATTATTCTAGAATTACAATAGTCTGGCTTGATAACTTAATTATAAATATATATATATATATATATATATATATATATATATATATATATATATATACATTCATTCATTCATTCATTTGCATGTCCCTTGCGGAACTTTGCCTCCCAAACAGCACTCCTGTAGGCCTCTCGGTTGTGAGCAAGATGGCCTGCCGCTGCTGCATCCATTTGCAGATCGTCAACGATGTCTTGCAGCCATCTTCGTTTTGGTCTTCCTCTTTTTCTTTTTCCCATTATGTACCCTTCCAATACAGTCTTCTCTAAATTATCATGACATTTAATGTGTCCAAAATATTTAAGTTTTCTCTCTTTAATCCTCTTTACTAGCCAGAATTCTTCAATATTTAGCTCTTGTAGTATAGATATATTTGTTCTTTTTTGTGTCCATGATATTTGAAGAACTCTTCTGTAGCATTTACATTCAAAGGCATTTATGTGTTTCTCAGCTGTTTTGTTAAGTGTCCAGGTCTCACAGGCATATGTTGCGATGGGAAAGATGCATGCCCTTAAAAATCTTATTTTTGTGGTTCTGTCTGCTCCTCTCCACAGATTCTTTATTTATTTTACTTTCTGAAGAGCGACAGATGTCCTCCTTTTAATTTCCCTCATTGTATCTCCATTATTAGTTAGTAGTGATCCAAGATATTCAAAACTCTCCACTTTTTCCAGTTTTTCCTCATTGATGCATATTTCAGCTGCCTTGTTTGTTTTGTCAGTTGTCATCAATTTAGTTTTCTTTGCATTAAGATAGAGGTTCTGCTCTATAATAATATATATATTACATAAATATATATAATATTATCACTCTCCATCTCTTTCTCTCTCACATATATTTATATACAAATGCATTAAATTTAATTATGTGTGTTCTGCAACTATGAGGTTTGTAAATTTAACAATTTTTAAAGTGTGTGGTCTGCATAAGGACAGGGAAAGTCTTTTTTGAGACGTCAAACAAAAAAAGTTTGCCCATGTCTATTTCATGACATTAGTTCACAAACTTTAACTATGGTGGGATATCACTTAGATGTCCTGGGCATCAGTGAAATGCAATGGCCAGAAGCAGGGAAAAGATCAGCGGAAACCAGTAAGTTAATCATACATTTAGCAGAGACGATGGGAAATATCAAGAAGGAGTAGGTATAATTATGTAAACCGCAGCAGCAAAGAGCCTTACAGAATGGAAACCAGTGAACAGTTGTATATTAAGGGCATGATTCCAAATAAGACATGGAACAATGACAATCATACAGTGTTATGCACCCACGAAAGATGCAGAAGATGAAATAAAAGACAATTTCTATCACCAATTACAATAACTCATTAAAAAAGTCCATAAACATAACATCTTTGTTGTCATGGGAGACTTCAACACCAAGGTAAGAAAAAATAACACTGACGTCAAAAAAGTAATGGGGAAAGAAGGGACTGATACGGTAAATTAGAATGGATAAAGATTAATTGAATTATGCTAACAGAGGGCATGGTCATTGGAGGAACAATATTTCCACACAAAAAGATACATAAAACAACATGATAGAACCAGAAAAAAAACATGATAGAACCAGAAATCAGAAAGATCATTTTTGTATTAGAAAGCAACTCAGAACATCTCTGATAGATGTAAGAGCATATAGGGGTGCAGACATCAACAGTGATCACAATCTGCGTATGGGGAAAATAAGACTAAAACTTAAAAGCCAACACAAGAAAGAAATAAGTAAACAGATAAATAGCCAGTCTACAGGATGAAAATACTAAGAGTAATTTTAATCTGGAACTTACCAAACAGTTTGCTGCATTCAGTAAGGTAGAGGAGACAGATATAGATGAATTATAGCATTCTTACAGCACAGCCAGAATTACAGCAGCTAAAACAAGTGCTGGACTGCAAACAACAAGTAGAAAAGCATGGATATCAAATGACACATGGAAATCCATACATGAAAGATGACCAATTAAATTAGCCATGTTGAATGGACGAACAGATCTTGGAAGAGATTTGGCAAAAGCAACATACAAAGAACTAATCGGCTAGAAGGGATAAAAGAGAATACATGGACAATATGGTGAAAGAAGCAGAGAAGGCAGCAAAAACAGGACATGGCAAAACTCTATATAACATACAAAAGAGGCTAACAGGTACTATTGCATCCAAAGAAAGACCAATCCTTAGCAAAACTGGCACACTAATAACATCAAGTAAAGACCAAAAGCAAAGATGGGCCGAGCACTTCCAAGAAATACTTAATCGACCACACCCAAATGAATTGATAGACCTTGAAACTGACTTACTCTTCCCACAACTAAATGTCAACCTAGATGAAATTATACTGCATGAAACTGAAACCGCAGTGAACCTAATGGCTATATGTAGAGAGAACTATATGGGGAAATATATGTAGAGGGAACAAAGCTGCAGGTGAAGATAAAATAATATGAACCAACTACAGAGAATGTTTAATAAAGTTTGGAAAGAAGAAAAGGTCCCTTCTAAATGGAAAAAGGAATCACTGTTAAAATAAGAAAAAAAAGACAACCTTAGCAATTGCAATAACTAGAGAGGAGTAACCTTACTATCAGTTGTGTCAAAAGTATTTTCCAAAGTTATTCTGAAAAGAATTCAAGATACAGTAGATGCTGCAATGAGATTTCGAAAAGGGAAAAGCTGTCTCGACCAGATCTTTACTCTAAGAATAATACTTGAAGAACATATTTAAAAGCAAAGACCATTAATCCTAAACTTCATAGACTTTAAAAAGGCATTTGATAGCATACAGAGATTCATTGCGGAGAATTTTAAGAATATATGGAATACCATCTAAGATTGTCAACATCATTAGAGACCTCTACAATGGATATGTTTGTGCAATCAACACAGAAGAGGGAATGAGTGAATGGTTCCAGATTGAAACAGGCGTGAAACAAGGATGTATATTATCTCCCTTGCTTTTTGGAATTTCCATAGACTTCATAATGAAAAAATGCTGCACAGGTAAAACAGGCATTGACTGAGTACATGAAACCCAACTGAAAGATCTTAATTTTGCAGCTGACATAACTTTTATCAGTGATAATGTGAAATCAATGCAAGTAAAAACAGATATCCTGTCTTCAATGACTGGTAAAATAGGACTTGAAATTAACAAGGATAAAACAAAAATAATAAAACTTCTCATTAAACACGAAGGACAAATATATGTAGAGGGAACAGCTATTGAAGAAGTAAACCATTCTGTATATCTTGGCAGCTACATAGACAAGGATGGTGACACTAGAAAGGAAGTTAGAATTGCAAAAGCAGCATTGACCTTCAAAAAAATTGAGAACATATGGCATTCAAAAGTTATAAGCACAAAAACCAAGTTAAGATTATTCAATTCAAATGTAATATCCACCCTCATTTATGCATGTGAAAGCTGGAAAACAAGTAAAGAAACAGACAAGAAATTAGACTCTTTCAAAAACAAATGCCTAAGGAAAATACTCGGTATACAGTGGAATGAATTTAAGAACAGCGAAGAGATAGACAGATGAGCAAACAACAACCTGTCTCATGGGTGATCAGAAAAAGAAGATGGACATATATCAGTCATGTGATGAGAAGAAACAATCAGAGGATCCCCAAACAAACTATCAAATGGAACACAACAGGCCGAAGAAAAAGAGGTCAACCACATGCAACTCTAAAGAGGCCACTGTAAAGAGAGGCCAGGTCAGTGAGCATAACATCCCTTGATGAGATTGAAAAACTCGCCGGAGACGGGAAATCTTGGGGAAATACTATGCAACGTTTAGCGGCACGGGAAGGATGTAAGACTATTTTCACCACTATCACAACAAATACAAATGTTGGGACTATTAGAACTACAAGATTTTTTTTAATTTTTAATAAAACAAGGAACTTTCAACTTACTTATCAGCAATGGTGGCAAGCTTCTCATCATTTATTGCTCTTCTCACTTCTGCTCTATGCCTCTCTGTGGATATACTGAAAAACAAATGAAAGTTACTTTCAAACAAAAAAAAAAAAGCTCCTCATGAAGTTACTTTTAATTTAATAATTTAAACTTCTTCTTTCACTTCTACCACCAAGATCGCCCCATGATCCTACTGAATTTACTCCTGTGGTCCTTGATTGGTCCTGTGGTCCCCGAAAGGGCCACAAGAGATCCCCAAGAGGACCACATGAGGTTTAGAGTATCACGGGGCTTGGGCCTGTATTCTCGGTGGGTCACAGAATTGGGATTGCGCGAGATAATTTAAACAAAATTATTGTTTTGTTGTTAATATTTTAGTAATTCAATATTACCAAGAATTTTTATTATTCACAGCAGCAGACATGAAACTTAGGAAGTCAAAAATAATGAAGTGAATTTTAAAAAATGAAAACCAATTAAAAATAATGACCAAAACCTAACAGAAACAGATACCTTCATTAGTAGCATACCAACACCTGACTGAGAACAAAGACATGCAGAGTAGAATATATAAAACCAGAAAAGCTTCCATTAAACTGAGAAATAATCCAAAAGTACTCCCAATACAGTATTAGAACCAGAATAAAACTAGCAAAGTTGTGTCCCATTCACATATTCTGTGGAGCAGTATCAGAAACAAATGAAACTGCCAATTTATCTTCACTCCACACACCTTGTCTCAGAAGGATTTTGAATGTTTACTGGCCACAGAACATTAAGAGAGACCTGCTTTGTAAAAGCATGCAAAGAAGAAAAAAACATTTTTTTAAAAAAAAAACCATAATAGTACCACGAAAATGCTTGAAATGCACTGGTCGTATGCTCTAAAGGGACCCTAACAACATGCTTAAAACAGTCATGCAATGGATGCCTGAGAGAAAGATAAAAGAGAGATCAGCTAGAACAACATGAAGAAATACACAAGCAAAAATGAACAGTATGCAAATACAGCCGAAGCACCACACAAAGGCTAAATTTAGACTGTCAGAAGTGGAAAGAATTTGTTGATAGCAGTGACTGCTTTGTCTCAAGAACATGGGTGCATGGCAGCAAATATAAAGTAACATTCAATTTTCTTCATCTTCTCTGCTATTCAAATTCTTCACTAAAATTAGATTCACAATTTTTCTCATCTGAGATATTTTCAGACACTAACAAAGCTAATTACTGAGTGCATCTAAAGTTGAATCATTATCAATAACTTATGTGCGTCTGTGTACTAGTTCTGTCATCTAAGTATTTCACCTATCACTTCCATATTTTCTCACAGATAATTCAGGACATCTTAATATTCCAGCTCAGCAGTCTCTTACTTCTCATGACAAAACAGGATCTTCTGACAACACTAACATTTACCTCAGTGTTTGTTGTAGATCTTGCAGAATTTTTTTCTTTTCTTTACATAAGTCACCCTGGGCCCGGAAGACTGAGATAATGGAAGCATAAGCTTCCAACTCGAGACGACGCAAAATTCTTTTAGATTCATCCTTTGTGTAGTCTAGGTGCATTGGCCACATGCTGAGGAACCCAGACAATCTTCAGATCTGGGGAGAAAAAAAATGGCATACAGAATAGTACCAGAGTCTCATCCACCAAATTTGTAGACAATTCAATTGCTTCAGATATTTCTACAAAGATTTTTACAGGAACAGAGTTTTCGGTATTAAATTATACTGAGGAAAGACGGTGCTCGCTAACATTACTTACTCGTGATTCGGTTTTCATCATGGCCCGGAACTAAAGATTGGAAATAGTGTTGTAAACTTATCAATTTAAATGTTAAATCATATTGTTTCCTTCTGGACAAAGGAAAATAGCAGTTGCAAAAACAAAATTTATGTGCACTATTTGAAACTTACTATGCAAATGAATTTTAAAGGTCCTTTTCCGCTCCACATGCTACAAAACAGCAACGCTTTAGGCAAAACTTACAAGTACCGTTACTTTTGACGCCATCTTGTCTAAATAGTTCTCTCGGCGCAAGCGCTAATGTTAATGTAAAACTGGTCGCATTCTGTTGAAAAGACACGAGTTAAATATAATTTTAACTGACGTCTTAACTTGCTGTCAGTCAGTCATTTGCTTGTCCCAGCTCTCCTGTAGGCCTCTCGGCTTTAAGCAAGATGCCCTGCTGCTGACGCATCCTAATATGAGCTTGCTCATAATGGAGCGGAAAAATGGGGTTTCTGCAAGAAACGAGAATATTTCGATCTTTGCTGCCTGTGAAAAGTAATGAACATCAAGTGGCAGGACAAAGTGAACAATCACAGGTGCTCCATTATGCTATACAAGCATTTATGATGACAACATTTAGCAGCAGATTAAAACAAGTGAAAAATATTCCAGTTTTGATAACAACCGTATACCAAGAAGAAACGATGCATAAACATTGAGATGTTTACATTATGAAGAAGGTGGTTGTGTCCCCGGATATGTAAAACAGAACTGGTCAAACCCGTACATCTCACTTCGTTGGTCTTTTTTTTTGGGGGGGGGGGGTAATCGTAGGTATTGCTACAGCTTGACCAGTTCAGCAGGAAGCATTACGTGCCCTTCGGTCAGCAGATGCATATGGGGTTTACTACTTTTTCATTAAACATTTCACCAACCTTGGTACTATACTACAAGGAGTCCGAAAGGATCAGGCGTCCATCCATCACATATGAATTAAGGCTATCCTTTGTTACAATACTCCACCAAGTTCTTTTATGGTAACAGCTCACAACTTTCGGCTATGAGAAATCTACCAAAACAAAGAATATCTGGACAATTAGAAGTATACTTAAGGTCGTAGATGTCTCTGTTTTCCAGCACAGTCCCGGTTTTTAAATATAAAATTCAGTCCCGAATAGTGCTTTCGGGAAATCTATCTGTCCCGGTTCTTTTTTTTTTTTTCCTTTCAGATTTCTGATTGAAAAATGTTGCGTTCGAGTTCTTCTATCTCCCTTATTTCAGGCTGGCAAAATTGCAATACACATTTAAAGACAACAAGACAGTGGAAACTTAACTTGTTATCCCTGTCTCCAAGTTGGAATTGGTTCATATTCCGTGCGGTTTCATGTCATTTCGTTTTTCATTCGATTGTCTTCACGAGAGAGACGTTTTCTATTGACGAGGCCATGATCTTTTGCGACTCCGCGCCAAAAGAAAACGATGACCTGTATGGCAAAACTCAGACTCTGATAATGTAGAAATTACTTCGGTTAAGGTGTGACATCTTCCCTGTCCACCATTTTATAGTCTACTTGTTTTTGAGACTACAGTGATTGAAAGTTTCACACAGTTTGGTTTAAAAAAAGTGTTTTTTCCATTATCCACATCGCAGCTCTGAAAATCAGTAATGTGTTTCGTCTTTCTGCGATTTATGACTAGTAAAAGAAGGAAAATAAGTGGGGGGTTATTTTTACTATTGTCGCTGTTGAACGAAACATTTTTTTTTAATACTGCTGTTACAATAAATGTATGAAGTTTTTTTTTTCAGAATGCCTAAGATAAAGTGTTACTTTCAGAGAAAAAAATATTCACAGAAATGGTCATTTATAAAACGAGGGGAAAATAAACATGAAGCAGAATGTAAAATGTGTGTTATATTGCCATTGCACATGGTGGAAGAGCGGATATAAACGACTACTTAGCACGCAAAAAGTATAAAATAAAACATGTATTATTCTGCAAGCACTTCTAAAAGACTGGACAGTTACTTTGTGCCCAGATCTTCTGAACAGGAAAAATCAGTAAAACAGGAGGAATTGATAATGAAATATCATATGTCGTTCAGTTCAATGGACTGCACTACCAAGTTAAGCTTTACAGTTTTTAATGTTTCAAAAACAGCAATGGCGTTGTTTAGATCTAAAACAATAGCAGTAGTAAAATCCAGTTTAGCGCCTGACACTACCAAACAATTATGTCATAATTTACCAAATGCTTGCTATTTTGGTATTGCGACAAACAGCAGTAACCATAATGTCGAGAAAATCTTCACATTGATTGTTCAGTACTTTAGTCCTAAAATGTCATACCATACTATGAAAGTGCTTAAACTGTGTTCTTTGAAAAGTGAAACTGCTTCTGAAATAGCAATTACTGTGTTAATGCATTAGAATAAAACAATATTGATAAATGTAAATGTATTGTGTTCCGTGGGGACAATGCAAACACGAATTTTGGGGCTAATCTTTATTAGTGATGATATTCGAATAACTTTTCTTTTTTTTTCAGTCTGAGAAAAATGTCCCAGTTTTTCATTTATGGAAACTGACAACCCTAAGTATACTCGACAACTTTCACAAAAAGCTGATATCTATATGCTTGAAAATCAACTTCTAAGACGAAACAATTTATTGAAATCTAAAACCTGTAGTTTTCAGGTTCTATAACACATTATCGAGAACAGTTCTCATAAACGGACTATAAACATGGAAAACTGACAATATAGCAAAAAGAATGGTTAGAGGTTTTGTATATTGATCATTAAGCTTTCATAAGAATTTGGGTGGGGTGCACTTGGGAAGACAGAGTAAGAACATTGAAGTACAGTAATGTATCAGAATAAATTGTATATGCGTGAGATAAAAATAGAAGAGGTAGAAGTAGGCTAGGCACGTCTTCGTGTGGGAAAAAAAGAATAGATAAGAAAGACCAGAAATTGACTGAATGCCTTAGAAAGAAAAAGCTGACAAGACAAATATCTCAAACAATACTACAAAGTTAAAGAAAAACTGGCCACTATCTTGTGTACTTCTCAATGCGGTGAGGACTGATGATGCATTACCATTTTGATATCTTGACAACTCGTATGTTAAAATCTTCACATTATATGTAAACCAAGATGAATTTAAAAGTCATTGGACATATAAGGACGATTTGATTGAGTGTCAAATGTGTTCTGGGGGGGGGGGGAGAAGGGTAAATCCTCAGATTATCTGTGGTGTTGTGTTGCTGCTCTTCTGCAATAGTGCTTTTTTGCCTAACAGCTAATGATAAAAGCACGGTATGACTATGAATAGCCAGATAAATGGACTTTCTCGTTAAATGGTAAATAAAAGGCTGTAAAACAAGAAGAAAAAAAGTGTTGTATTCTATTTGTAGCAATCAGATAGTAATAGATTTATCTCTTAAAATCGCATAGCAAGATTTTGGGCTCCTATCAGGATCTGGAGAGGATTACGGGCTTTGCCATGTCGACAGGGATCGTGATCTGATGTGCCAACAACCTGGAACGCAGAAGAAGAAGGATGATAGCCACAATTTCTCTTCTCACACACCATAGGGGTTTTGATCATATACTTTTTTTCACGGTATTTATATAAACCTTTTCAATTGCGGAAACAGTTTACCTTGACAACTCGTACGTCAAAATCTTCACCTTATACGTGCACCAAGTTATCGAACATGTATTTATAAGGGTAAGGACAACTTCTTTTCATAAGTGCAATCTTAAATACATGACTCCTGTTACTTTGAGAATGCCGCATTATATTTAATTATATGTTAAAGTAAAAACTAAACGAGCACTGGAGAAGCGTACAGACCGTTAGGTCATGATTTCGTCGTTGTTGACAAATGATGAACTTTAGATTTTATCTCATAGTACATTTTGTGCACTAAGGAATGGCAGGATTACCTTTACCTTTACATTACATTTTGTGCTATGAAATCTTGATTATGCGATCTACGTTAACATTCAAAATCGAATGTTGATAAGTGCGAAAACTGTTGATTTCTGTTCGTCTAGGCTTTAATTTTAAAAAATACATAGAGAAATGAAAGCACCCAGAGTACTTTTTTTTTTTTTTTCATTGGTCACTTGGAACTTTCCAGCAAAGCAAATAAAAACTGTTTGAGCTATAAGTGCTTAACAGACAGTGACAGCAAATTTTATGTGACTAGTCGTTAATACACATAGAAGGGACAGATATTGAAGAAGCCAATCAATTTGCATACCTTGGCAGCTACATAGACCAGGATGGTGACACTAGAAAGGAAGTTAGGATCAGAAATTCAAAAGCAGCATCAATCTTCAAGAATCTTGAGAACATATGGAATTCAAAAGTTATAAGCACAAAAACCAAGTTAAGACTATTCAATTCAAATGTAATATCCACCCTCATTTATGCATGTGAAAGCTGGAAAACAACTAAAGAAATAGAAAAGAAATTAGACTCTTTTGAAAACAAATGCCTAAGGAAAATACTCGGCATCAAGTGGAATGAATTCAAGAACAATGCAGAGATAAGACAGATGACTGAACAACAACCAGTCTCATGGGTGATCAGGAAAAGGAGATGGACATATGTTGGTCACTTGATGAGAAGAAATGATCAGAGAATCCCAAAACAAGCTATCAAGTGGAACACAACAGGCCGAAGAAAAAGAGGCAGACCGCGTGAAACTCTGAAGAGGACATTATTAAGAGAGGCCAAGTTAACAGGCATAAAATCCTTTGATGAGGTTGAAAGACTCGCCGAAGACAGGAAAAATTGGCAAACTACTTTGCGAGCCCTATGTGACGTTTAACAGCACGGGAAGGATATAAGATAAGATATAAGATATAGGGGTATGGACATGGCCTGTGACCACCCCACTGCTCTTGAATGTATCCCAAGTAGATATAGACATATTTAGACAACTGTAGTAGTTAGGAGGTTATTTCAGACATTAATTTAGCGAGAATGCAACATAGAATCACAATACGAGATCGACAAGTAGATCTAGACATCTCAGATGGTAAGTAGTGCAGATCTAGACCTAGCCAATGGCACGGGAAGGATATAAGATATAAGATAAGAAGTCGTTAAGGAGAACTAAAACTTCTAATTCATAAAACAAATGCACATATAATTTGCATTGTCCTCCGAAGAACCTTATCTCAAGATACAGGATTCCAGTAGTCAGTGATATGATTACACAGTAATAATGGTAGCAAAGACAGTCAAAAATAGACTTACAAAATATGAAATATTTTGCAGACAATCTAGATTGTCTTCTTGTTTCAGTCCAGAATCACTGGCAGTTTTTCTGTTTTGTTCTAAAATGCATCTTAAGCATGTTGTACATATTAAACATTAATTTAAGGCATTTTAAAGAATTACAATCACTACCAGCCTCTAACTACTTCACATATTGCTAGATTTGACTGCAGTCAGATATATCAGTTCCTTCTCCACCCCACCCACCCCCCAAAAAAAAAAACCAAAAGGAAAAAAACTCAGAGTACACTTCTTTCACAATACTTACATTTTGAATAAATTATGTGCCATGCCAGTTTAAATCTCATGAAAAGACACTGGGTTGGGTACTTACTGTTGTTGTGCTGTAGTCACTAAAACTATAAAGACTGGTGCCTGGCACATATTTGTAAAGAAACTACTGTTGAAAAGTGGAGAATATTTACCAACAAGGTGAGGATCACCAGATTACACTGTACACACAGCTGTCAGAGCAGTAAGGAAAAACAGTATATTCATATAAAAATCAATCCCATTAATATGGGAAAACAGTTTTTGCAATGAGTAAAAGTACAAGAAAAATGTTATTCCCTGCTGAGCTTGTCATAT
This sequence comes from Achatina immaculata, assembly GCA_009760885.1. Taxonomy (NCBI): domain Eukaryota; kingdom Metazoa; phylum Mollusca; class Gastropoda; order Stylommatophora; family Achatinidae; genus Lissachatina; species Lissachatina immaculata. The sequence goes on from CM019694.1 coordinate 15,289,910, forward strand.
TATAAGAGTCATTGATTTACCACTTATCAGTGTGATTTTTTTTCCTCTTCTGTAGCTTGATCAATTTTAGCTGTCTAATGTGACTATTATTCTTTCAAATACAGGTATCATCAGAAGTAAAATCATGGTGGCATAACATCATTTTAAACACCAGCAGAGCCATTGATTATACTCATTATGACAGAAACTCTTGAAATTATTAAATGTGGGGTGCGGTTTGAACCACCAACCTTGGTGCTATGCTACAGGGAGTCTGAAAAGATCAGACGTCGCTCCATGCCTCTGCGAAACTTCAACAAACATTCAGGCATTGAACACATCACAGAAGATTTGAGATCCAATCCTCGTCATTCTAAATTTGTGAGGCTGTTATCAGCAGCTCAGCTTGAAAGATTATTGACAATCATCAAAGACAAACTCAATGGTCTCAGTCTTGAAGCAAGCATTGCTCGCAATAATGCAATGGACACACTTAACCCAGACGAGAACTTAAACAAAGTGGATCCTGAAACTTTGCAAAGAAAGAAACTGATCATGCACAATTCCTTTGAGAAAAGAAGAAAACGGCCTAGTGACCCAGATTTTGAGTACAATGTGGAAGTAGATTTTGAGACTGGCCCAATAGAAACAAGTGGATGGGATTCTGAAGATTCAGAATCTGATTTCTAGACTCAGAGCTAAGATTTAGAACATTTTAATTCTGGACCCTGTCTTCCATCTCTCAGTTTTTTAGTTTCTAGATCTAAATTTGCAGTATTCGAACCAGATTTCAAACTTTAAAAAAAAAAAGTCTGAGTTTTTTTTGCTTTTATTCATAAAAGTTATTTATAACAATACTCACAGATATTTTGTAAAATGCATGTCTTTTGTTTGACCTTACTTTTTTTTTTTTTTTGCTGTCATATGATCACATTTGTTTTCCTCACAAATACAAAAGTCTGTTTTAAATTTCCATTTTCATTAGTCAGTTTTGTCTCAAGAGAATTGGTTTAGTTTCAGTACTGTTGATCAGTTGACATCCTTGAGATAACATTGTAGGACTTGTTTTATAATGATTTTTTTTCTCATTTCAGGAAATGTGTGTCCAGTTTTCCTTTTTTTTTTTTTAAACATAAATGATATTTAAATTTACAATAGTAGTTTTTCCACTTTATCCTTTCTTATTAAACAAAAGTGAAGTTTTATTTTGTTCTTTTGAATTTTTCTTTCAGATTTTTTTTCTCTTTTGTCATCTTCTGTTTGAATTTTAATTACTCCTTTTTTTTTTTCCAAATCTTCTTCTTCTTCTTCATCTTTCGCTTCTACCACCAAAACCGCACCGTGATCCTACTGAATTTACGCCTGTGGTCCTCGTTAGGTCCCGTGGTCTCCTGTGTGGTCCCCGAAAGGACCACATGAGATCCACGAGAGGACCACAAGGGGTTCAGAGTATCACAGGGCTTTAGCCTGTATTCTTGGTGGATCTCAGAAGCGGGATTGCGTGACACCGTGGTTTTCATTGCACCAGTTTAGTCTAGGGTTGGACTTTCTCACCAGAAGACCTCGACGGGTTTAAGATATCAGTGCATCCCCGCTGGGTGAGAGGCGGTAGCCCACCCAGGCCATAGTTGGACCTTCTCACCGGAAAACCTCGACGTGTTTTGAAATACCCGTGTATCACCGCCGGGTGAGAGGTGGTTGCCCATCCAGTCCAGAGTTGGACTTTCTCACCGGAAAACCTCAGCGTGATAAGGATACGCAGACATCCCCGCCGGGTGAGAGGTGGTTGCCTATCTAGACTGCCCTGGTCCAGTGTCTCCGACTTCAGCATTTTGCGGTCGTGGCCGCTACCCTTCCTAGTTGTGACCAGGATGGAGCTTTTGTCCAGGAGGACGAATCCTTGCCACTAGTGACTTCCACCCCTGGGCTGAGCCGGTTTAGGCATATTATCCCTGTATGGGACGTGACCGACCTCTAGAGCAGAGGTACTGTGACATGCATAGCCTTCAAGATTCACCCCTGGTGTGAGCCGGTTTAGGCAAAATTCACCAGTATGGGTGTATATCAGGCGTGACCGACCTCTAGAGTGGAAGTGGCATGACATGTCTAGCCATCAAGTTCCACCCCTGGTGTGTGCCGGTTTAGGCATATTTCACCAGCGTAGGTGTATTTCGGACGTGGCCGGCCTCTAGAGCAGAGGTGCCTTGGTATGTATAGCTCTCGTAGCAATACTACTGGACATACCGATTAAACTTCACTTTATCCTTTCCACCACCTTTCCCATCGGCACCACACAGCAACCTTTATTTCTTTTCCGCATTTCTTCCTTGACGGGGAGGAGCTTCACTCCACGCGCGGCATTTGAAGAGTCTTGCCAGCAGTGTCTTAACCTCTGGGACAAGCCGGTTCATGCATTTCACCCGATATGACTGCACTCAGGACGTGGCCGACCTCCAGACCAGAGGTGCCGTGATTTGACTGTTTGCTTCGCTTTATCCTTTCTACCACCTTTTCCGCAGTGATGCTGCGCGGCAACCTCATTTGCACCTTTCTTCATTGGCCGGGAGGAGCACCGCTCCACGCACGGCAACTGAAAAATCTCGCCAGCAGCGGTTTTCAAATCAATATACCTCTATCAAATTTTTGCAAAGAGTTAATACATAAACAGTTAGGGCTGGCTGGGCTGGTTTACTGGTTACCTGGCTGGCTGGTTGGCTGGTTACCTGGCTGGTTGGTTGTATGGGCTGGCTGGCTGGATGGTTGTATGGGCTGGCTGGTTGGTTGGCTTGCTGGCTGGGTGGCTGGCTGGCTGGACATGCTCATGGGAACTCCAATCTCAACTTCAGTATATCAGTGTACAATGACTGATGACACATGTTTGATGTTTCTTGACCAACCACCTTGTATTGTGCTAAAAGACATGTTTAGCAACTCTAGATTTAACAGCCCTCTCCAGACTTCTTGATTAACTGCTAGAGCTAGATTCTGCAAAAAAAAACAAAAACTTTGGTCTTTCAGCATCTTTAATGGCATGTGTAAATCTGTCAATTTGCATGACCCTCCTCTTTGTACTTCCAAATGAACTTAGTTTGCTGATGGTTTCCAAAGGATATTTTGAGAAGGTTTTTGTTTGTTATTTTAGTGGTTTATATAGTGCAGCCCAGTTTTTTTTTTTTAAAAAGAAAAAAAGCCTTTGTAACTGCTTTAATATTTAATGAAATCACAATGAGAATTTTCCTTCATTGTAAATGCACAAAGCAGCAACAGAATAAAATGATTTGTTAATATGTATGGTAACAAAAATCACTACACTAGACAAGCAATAAGAGTGAACTGGTTATGCAAAGATAACAGAGCTAGATGTATATGACCTGGCATGTCCTTCCATCCTTCTTGGCCTTTTCTACCCTTATCTGGGGCACAGGCCACCAACAAGGGCTTTTCATTTATTTTCTTCCTAGGCTGTTTCTTCTGTCCATTTCCAGGTGAAGTTGATGTAGTTGATCTTTTTGATCTCTGCTTCCAGACTCATTCGCCAGGTGTTTCTAGGTTTTCCTTGTTTCCTCTTTGCCTGGGGACTCCAGATGAGAACTTTTCAGATTATGTTTGTGGTAGGTTTTCAGAGTGTTTGTCCTGTCCATCTCCAACATCTTTTCATTATCATCATCATCTGTCCCAAGCACATATGAGAAAGGAAGAGGGTTGGGCATAGGGTCACCTACCCAGTTCTGTAAAAATGCTTTAGCTATGAAAATGTCAACAAGAGCTTAGCAAGAGGAACAAAATTAATACTGTATAGACAGAATATTGATATGGATGTGCTGACTTATAACATTTCTACCATACATAATTGCTACACTTGTCATAATCTGAAATACTGTTCATGTCATGACATAGTTTGATTATCAAAATTGCCATTCTGCAGTTATGTTCAGTTTTTGAGAGCCATTTAAACTTTAATAACAACTTAGAAAACATGTTAATGTAAAGCTGAAGAACAGTGCCCCCTACACTACAAATACTTCAGCTACCAAAGGTTACTTGGCAGATAACTGTAAAAGCATAAATGAACAGCATACAGCACAGCTGAGGCGCAATGAAAATGCTGACCTCAGACCATGACAAGTGAAGAGAGTTTGTTGCTGCCCTGCAAGACCACCAAGGACGTGGATGGATTGATGGATGTCTCTCACTGGTTACATACGTGATATCGAGACGGTGGATATTGTTTCCTTTTCAGTCATTTTCTGGTTTTAACCATCCACGAAGAAATTTTGAGAAAACTGTCTAATACACATGAAATGAAGGAATATCATCGATTTTGTTTTTGTTATCGTCAGCCTCCCACCCCCCCCCCTTTCAAAAAAAGTTTTGCAAACTATTTTTCCATCACAAAACTTGAGGTTTTCTTTTCTTATTCTTTTATTTATTTTTTTCAAAATTATTTATTTGTTTATTTATTTTCATGAAGTGATCATATGGAGAAAAAATGTAAATGTGAAGATACGTGCAACGGAAAACGTTTGCGCCATCTCTGCGATATAACTCCTATTTAACATGATGATGATAAGAGTAAAATAAAAGTTCTGAGTTAGAATTCTGCCAGGTGCATGCAGATACGTTTTCACCAGCAGCAAATATTTTGTAATGTCGCATGTTCACAACATTCTGGGATTTACGTTACACTTTAGTATCGCAGTTTATTTTACACTTATCATCATCATCAGGTGCCGTGCCGACTTGCGATGGCTATTATACTTTTCCAGAGTACATGATCCTTCATGCAGGCCATCAGTTCATTTAGTGATCTCTCACACCATCCCATCAGACTGTTCAGTATCATTTCTCTTGGTCTTCCTCTGGATCTTCTTCCTTCTATTTTTCCTGTTGTTATAATATTTTCATTGCCCCCTCTTCTCATTGCATGTCCTATGAAAGTACATTGTCTCTCTCTTATTTTTTTGACAAGATTTTTTGTCTCTCCAACTTTTCTCATACATTCTTCATTAGTTATTTTTGCTGTCCAGGGGATTTGCAACATTCTTCTAATAAACCACATTTCTGTTGCTTCCAATGATTTTTGTGCAGACCTGCCTATTATCCATGATTCACTTCTTTATTATAAGATAGGTTCAATATAGCATTTTAGGACTCATTTTCTAACATTTATTGATAAGGATGTGTTGCGTAATATGTTTTTCATTCTCTGAAATGCAGTCTTTGCTTGGCCTATTCTGTTACTAATTTCTGTTCTGCATTTCCCATCTGAAGTTATTACTGCTCCAAAGTATTTGAATTTCTGCACCTGCTTTAGAATATTTCCGTTTAATTTTATACTGCATGTTGGTGGATTCTGTTTCTTATATATAACCATAGTCTCTATCTTTTTGATGTTCAAAGTAAGGCATTTCTGTTTACTTTCTTTGGCAACTTTATCCAAGAGATTTTGCAGGTCTTATTGGTTCTCAGCTATCAGTACTGTGTCGTCAGCATACCAAAGGTTGTTAATATTGTATCCTCCAATGTTTATACCTGGTTCTGTGATGATCGTTCTTAGAATATTCTCGCTGTACAGAGAAAAAAGGTCTGGAGATAGTACACATCTTTGTCGCACCCCTTGTTTTATAGGCTGATATTTTCCATTTCTGCCAGTATAGATGTTTTACAATCCTCAGGTCTTTGCCATCTGTATTGATGTCTTCAAGCATTTTAATAATTTCATCATGTTTCACCTTGTCAAATGCCTTGGTGTAAATCAATGAAGCATAAGTAGAGATCTTTCTGTACTTCTAAAGCTCTTTCTGTTAGTGTTCATAAAGCATAAATGGCATTGTGTGTTCCCTTTCCTTCAACAAATCCAAGCTGTTCCTCTCCTATTTTCACTTTTATCTTTTCCCTTGTTCTTCTCATAATAATTATCAGAAGTAGCTTCGTTATGTGACATGAGAGGCTGATAGTCCGGTGGTCATCACATTCCTTTGCACCAGGTTTCTTTGGTAGTGCTACACTTATAAGGAATCCATAATGACGACCATTACATTAAATAACACACACACAGGTGGGGGGGGGGGGGGGGTAATCTGGGCAGAGAGAGAGAAATTGCGGAATAGAGAACATTGATGATTTAGTCGGGGGACGGCACGGTTACCGGGGCCACGAGCAGGCCTAATGGAGGGAGGGGGGAACCAGCCGGTACATCACTCCCATGTCAGAAGGGCTTCCCCTGTGTAAGAGGGTTACTATATATCCGTATTTAGTACCGACAGTCCATATTTTAAATGCTCTATCTGTGTCCGTACTGTACATGGGGAAAAGTTAAACTAAAAATCCGTGTTTTTAAACTGATCGCGCAGTTAATAAGATGCAACCCGAACAAACAAAAAGGTCAGAAGAATAACAGTTCGAGCAGGAGTTTGGGAGTACATATGATTTGAAGGAGGCCTCAAAAGCATCGTGTGCAGCAGCGATGGGTGAAGATTGTCAGTGCTCGTTGATCGTTCACGTGTACGTCGTAAGTCACAAACACGTTTGTGGATATATGCGCATATTTTTCGCCTATCATTAGTGCGTTTCTTTCATGTTCAGAAAAAGTTCAAACAGCTTGGAATTTTGCGATCTGATTAAAGGTGATACTGCGTTTTAGAAGAAAGTCATCTCTCAGAAAATATGAATAGTACCAAAATGTGCAAATAAAGTAGACCTATGCTGAACGTTCAAGACGTTAAAAATATTTACTCTTGCTCCTTATCACCATATTACAGGAAAGCAAGATAAGAGGATGGGGAGAGCGGGGTTAAAATCGCGCCCAAGCTCCAGAAGGTGGGTGTTGAAACTATATTTTATATGCCCCAAATGTACAGAGTTAGTGGTTATATGGTAAAATGTCTGAAAATGTGACCTGGTTAATATATTAGCGTGAAATATAACTTTTATACCATGTTTCCTTTTATTTTTCTACGCACAGTTGGATGTCTCACTGTGTCACTGCTCGTATTGCTTCTTCTGCGTTCGAGGTTGTTGGTCACTTCAGATCCTGATCCCTGTCAACATGGCAAAGCCCACAGTCCTCTCCGGATCCTGATAGGAGCCCCAAAGCTTTTGCAAGCTTGTGTCTTCTGACCATGTCTCACACCTCATGTCTGCATGGTTTGGGCAATCTTGAAGGATATGTTCTGGAGTCTAGACTTCACTGCCACATGAACAATCGTATGTGTGTGACGATGTAGGTGGTTTAGTAGTCTGCAGTGGCCTGTCCTTAGGCGGAAGAGGATGGTTTGCTGATGTCTTTGTAGTTGGTGTAATGAATCTGGTTCGTTGTTACATTTCAGTTGCTTTTTCCATTCAGAGCTCGTAATGCTGACTTGTCCGGATTCAGTCTTCATTTGTCCGTATCTAGCTTTCATCTTTTATGGTAACCGTAATTTTAAAGGAGGACTTGGAGGTGGCGAGTGGAGTGAGGTAGAGATCGTTGTGTATGAAAACAACATAACAAATCATTATTTAAAGGGGGCGAGGCGCGTCACAGGTGGCGGATGGTGAAAGTCCTCCAGATATGGAAGATCCCTGTGAATAAGGTTTTACCCAAATAAGCAGGCGCAGACCAACTGGCGGTAGTCTCAGAGAGCGAGGTGGGGTGGTAGGTGCCTCTACTACTCCTATAAAATGCCTCATGTGCTCAGTTAAGGGAATATCAGGCGGGTAAGAGGCGCCTTAAAACCTTTCGCTCCCGCTGCCTTGCGGGTAGGGCAGGGAGTCCAAAGGCTAGCGGAGAATCCGTACACAAACCGACAGAAGACAACGGGAAACCACTCTTGTAGCACCCAAGAACAATTATGCTTACTCAGAGTAATAGATTTGTCATGAACGACGTTAATGGAACAGCCTCGTCCTGTAGGGAAGCTCACGAGCCACAGGTGAGGCCAGATCGTCATCAAGCTACTGGTGGCAAAACTAACAAGTTCAAAATAGCAACATGGAATGTTAGAACTTTATTCCAGGCTGGAAATTAGAAAATGGAAAGGATGAAGATCAACATATTAGGAATAAGTGAAGTTAGATGGACATGTGCAGGGGAGATAAATTCTGATAAATATACAATAATATATTCAGGAGGTGAGAAACATGAACGAAGAGTAAGAATAATATTTGACGAACAAACAGCAAGGACAATTGTAGGATATTTGAACATCTCGGACCGAGTCCTGCTAGCCCAACTGAAAGGACGACCAATAAACATAAATATTATACAAGTGTTCGCTCCAACATCTGAAAGTTCTGAAGAAGATGTACAGATATTTTATAATGACATAGAGACAGTCCTGAAACACATAAAGTCACATGAAGTTATTGTAGTCATGGGAGATTTTAATGGCAAAGTTGGTAAAGGAAGAACTTCAGACATCATTGGTGAATATAGACTGGGGGAGAGAAATGACAGAGGTTGTAGATTAATTGAATGGGCAAGAATACATAGCATGGTTGTAGGAAACACCTATTTTAGGCAACATCCCCGAAGACTGGCAACGTGGTGCAGCCCAGACAAAAAGACTTTTAACCAGATAGACTACGTATTAATCAACAAACTATTCCGGAATGCATTACTGACAACAAAAACCATGCCAGGAGCTGACTGGAATAGTGACCACGACCCACTCTGTGGAAAAATTAGAATAAAGCTAAAGAAAGCATGCAGAAAAGTAAGAAACATCAAACTGAATACAGAACTCCTTAAAAATGACCAAGAACTGCGAGAACAGTACAAAGTTATTATAACAAATAGATAAAATGCAATAGCAAAGATAAATAGTATAGATGGACAATGGGCAATGTTAAGAGATTCTATCCACCAAACTGTTAAAGAGATAATACCACCGAAAAAAGAAGTCCCTAAAAATAAATGGATGACAGACGACATCTTAGGATGGATGGACAAGAGGAGGAGGAGGAGTAAAAGTAACCAAGAAAAATAAAGCAAGATAAATAAAGAAATAAGACGCAAATGCAGAGAAGCAAAGGAAGTGTGGTTAAATGAACAGTGCAGACAAATAGAGGACTCCCATAATAAAGACAACAAAACAATGCACAAACGAAATAGTGAACTCACAGGCAGGAAGACAAAATATACCACAGGATGCCTGACATCAAAAGAAGGTAAAATGTTCATGGGAAAAGATGACATTGTGGACAGAGTACATCGGTGAGCTAAATGCAGGAGAAAGACCAGAAATAACACCACATACTGAAAATTGTAATGGACCACCAATACTTGAAGATGAAATCATAGATGCTATCAAACACATGAAGAAAGGAAAAGCGACTGGGCCTGATAACATAACAGTAGAAGAAATAGGGGCACTAGAAGAGATAGGAATAAAAATAATAACCAAGTTACTGAATGACATTTACAGCAGTGGTTATATTCTCAGTGACCTGCTTAAATCCATGTATATAGCTCTACCAAAGAAACCAGGTGCAAAGGAATGTGATGACCACCGGACTATCAGCCTCTCATGTCATATAATGAAGCTACTTCTGATAATTATTATGAGAAGAACAAGGAAAAAGATAAAAATGGAAATAGCAGAGTAACAGTTTGGATTTGTTGAAGGAAAGGGAACACACAATGCCATTTATGCTTTATGAACATTAACAGAAAGAGCTTTAGAAGTACAGAAAGATCTCTACCTATGCTTCATTGATTACACCAAGGCATTCGACAAGGTGAAACATAATGAAATTATTAAAATGCTTGAAGACATCAATAAAGACAGCAAAGACCTGAGGATTGTAAAACATCTATACTGGCACCAAGAAGCAGCAATTCGAGTTGAAAATAGAACTGGAGAATCTCTCTCTCTCTCTCTCTCTGAACCTTAAGTGCCCAGGGCACATGGGGCTTCCGCAAAGGGTTTTCCACAAATGCCTGTCCTTCGCCTTTTTTTCTGCTCTTGCCCAGGTGAGCCCTCTATTGCTCAACATCCTTTCTGTTGTTCTTCTCCATGTCTCTTTTGGTCTACCCTTACTTCTGTTCCCATGTGGTGTCCATCTTAGTGCTATTTTTGGTAGTGAGTTGTCAGTCATTCGGAGCACATGTCCCAACCATCGCCAGCGTCTTTCCTCAATAATTGTTGTCAGTGGTTTCATCTGCATTTCTGCTAATAAGATGTTATTTCTTATGGTGTTTGGCCAAAATATTTTTCTAATTCTTCGTAAACATTTAGTCTGGAAAGAATTCAACTTGTTTTCTCTGGTTTTGGTGATTTTCCAGCATTCACTTCCATAGAGTAGTACACTTAGAACACTACTCTTAAATATCCTGAGTTTCATATTTATGCTTAGTTTTAGAACTGGAGAATATCAACCTATAAAACAAGTGATGCGACACGGATGTGTACTATCTCCAGACATTTTTTTTCTGTACAGCGAGAATATTCTAAGAACGATCACCACAGAAGCAGGCATAAAAATTGGAGGATACAATATTAACAACCTTCGGTATGCTGACGACACAGTGCTGATGGCTGAGAGCCAACAAGACCTGCAAAATCTCTTGGATAAAATCGCAAAAGAAAGTAAACAGAAAGGCTTTACTTTGAACATCAAAAAGACAAAGACTGTGGTTATATATAAGAAACAGAATCCACCAACATGCAGTATAAAATTAAATGGAAATATTCTAAAGCAGGTGCAGAAATTCAAATACCTTAAAGTAGTAATAACTTCAGATGGGAAATGCAGAACAGAAATTAGTAACAGAATAGGCCAAGCAAAGACTGCATTTCAGAGAATGAAAAACATATTATGCCACACATCCTTATCAATAAATATTAGAAAACGAGTCCTAAAATGCTATATTGAACCTATCTTGTTATATGGAAGTGAATCATGGACAATAGGCATGTCTACACAAAAATCAATGGAAGCAACAGGAATATGGTTTATTAGAAGAATGTTGCGAATCCTCTGGACAGCAAAAATAACTAATGAAGAATGTATGAGAAGAGCTGGAGAGACTAAAAATCTTGTCCAAAATAATAATAATAATAAGAGAGACAATGTACTTTCATAGGACATGCAATGAGAAGAGGGGGCAATGAAAATATTATAACAACAGGAAAAATAGAGGGAAGAAGATCCAGAAGAAGACCAAGATGAATGATACTGGACAGTCTGACGAGATGGTGTGAGAGTAGATCACCAACTGAACTAATGGCATGGATGATGGATCGTGTGCTCTGGAAAAGCATTAATAGCCAACGTCAGTCGGCACAGCACCTGACGATAATTATGATGCCGGTAAGTTTTGCACTGGCTTTTAAAATTCCTCAGTGAGTCCCTGGGCGCGACAGCAGATCAAAACTCACTCCATCTCCTGAAAGTGAATCTTCATGGTAGTGAGTCCTGAATCTAATCTAGATCAGTGTCAACTACCTACCTTCAACAACTCTGCGTCTAGTACGATACTTACGCCAATATCATTATATGGCCTCGAGAAGTTTGGTTTTTTTTTTTTTTTTAGTCTAATACACTATTATGTCCATTGCCAATGCCTCAACATCATCGTGGCATCAGATGCAAAGAGCAAACGTTCATTAAAAAAAGGATCAGAATAACAAGAATATTGTTATAGTGTCACAGAAAAAAATTTCTAGAGAGATCTAAGAATAGTGTCTGTAGAACGTGTGTATTCCGGTTGGTTCTTGAAGTGTTTTGACGCGGAATTTAGACCATTTTTTTTTTTTTTAGAGATGACGTTTTGCACAAATAAGTACAAAACAAAACTAACATGTAAGAGACAACCTGAGTGCTACAGTTTGTAGTTCTCTCTTGGAAAGGAAACTTTAAAATTTAAGAAGTTACGGTGAGTTATAGATTAAAATGGCGAGAACAAATCATGCGAAGTAGATCATCATCCTGTGCCATATCCACAATGGAACCTGACTCTAAATGAGTGCCAGGCAAACAAACTCCTTCACTATCATTTGATATAGTTTACTGAGATTCACCAGTCCCTCCGCTTACTAATGTCCTGCCAAAATGATGTTCAGGATGTCTCAAAGTCGAAAATATGGGGTTGTCTGGTCAATTTTCGTTACCTCGCATGTTTTAATCGTTTAGTTTGCTTTCTATATCAACAGCAATGACCTCGCGTATACTTGTTCAGTTTTCACATTTGAGAATAAAAATGACGTTTGTAAACTTATTATTGTTTTAATACAAGGAAATAGAGGCGATTCGTCAAAAACAAAACCTGAAGAAATAAGACGTGAAAGTTACAAATATTGAGAATCCAGTTGTATAAGTAGAATCCATTTAGGTTCAAGATGGTGGTATTAGGAAACAAAATGATTACTATAGTAGATGAGAAAGCCTTTTGTGTCCTGCAGCATTTGAGGAAGTGATGTATCTGGGTAGGATCTACAGAATGAATTAAACTGAACTAAACCTGAAAACAAGTGAAATTTTTAAAGCTTCTGTTAGTTTTTCTGTGGGTCATCATTACCTCAATTATTCTGCCTGTTTTGAAAAACATAGAAAAAGTAAGCACCTTATTTTTCAGTACACACACTCTTCTAGGGTTTAAGTTGTCTTTAAGAATGTCCCACTATTAGTAAAAGTTATATTTACATTAGTCCAAATATATTTTCTATTTTTGTTGAGTTTTAAAGAAATCACTATCAGCTTGCTGGGCCCATTGCAGTTTAAGGGCAGAATTTAACTGAGGAGAGCTCTCCACCTTAGTAAGCCAGAACTCCTGTAAGCCAGCAGCCTCAAGGTCACTGTTTCCATACTGTACCATGGGGATATAGATTTGACAGGATGTCAGCAAGTTACTAATTTTCACTTTTCATTATTCCAAAGTGTTTCTGGGTGGCAAAGTGGTTAGTGCACTAGTCTCTCATGGTGAAGGCAGGGGGTTCAATCCGACCTGAGGTGCCGCAGTCACCCAGCTGTACAAATGGGTATCTAACTTCTTTTGGAGTTTAGGAAGAAAAGGCAGCCAGGCATGATGCTCACCACATCAGCCTCTAGTGTGTTGACAGGTCAAGGAAAATATCAACACTAGCACCATATCTCTGTATGGCTCTAAGGCATGACAGGGTTACCTTTATGTACCTTAGCTATTATTCCAAAGAAGAATTTTCTATTCCCAGCACTGGTGGATGCAGTGCCTGTCATGAGGTCCATCTTACTGTCACATATGGTGAACATTAACAGCTGAAAATAAGAGAAAAATCATCATGGTAGAAATTAGATATTGGAGAATAACAGGAAGAGACAGAATTAAAAATGATCTTCTTGTTCTTGTTCTTGTTCTGTCTCCCTGAAACTGTGAGCAGATGTTCTTTGCAGCTGATGCAGTGAAAGTGTTGAAGAACTGCATTGTGTTGAATTGGGAGTTGGTTACAGCAGTCCCTGAATGGAGCTGAAAGCAAAACTTCTTTAGCAGAACCCCCTGCCATGGAAACTGTAGTAATCCCTATCCTGTTAGCCATGGTAACAGCCATGCTGGTAGTGAGAGTACCAGTAGAGAGGTGGGACAAGGTCATGGTCTGCTGTGGTTCACCAATCCTGGCATCATCATGGCAGCAGTAAGGTGTTGATTGCCAGACTGTATAGCACCTTTCAGGACAAGACCAGCATTGGATTATATCCAGAAGCAAGTCAGGTGGTTTGACTATGTTATATAGCCACCATCAAACAGTTTATCAACAGAAAATAGACAGAAACTGAGGAAGAGGCTGTCCACACAGAAGATAGGTTGAGGGAAGAACAGAAACCTTGAGTATCCCCTTTATATGAAACAAACTACTGAGGTCTGTCAAGAAGTCTTATTTGTCCCCTCAGCATTACAAGATACACAAGAAAAATTGATTTTCCCACGTTCAGTCTCCTGTGTCAGGCACCTTTCTTCAGAAGTACATTTTCTCCATTCTTCAGCAGTTCTATAAACGATTTCCTACTTTGTCACATCCAGTTTATATTTAATAGATTTTTCTAATTGTTGCAACCTTATATTCAAAATAGAAAATAAAGAAAGACACAGTAAAAGTGAAATTTTAAATTACAAGACAAGGCATATAATAAAATAAAAAATTTACTGTCTCACACAGTTTGTTTTACATCACTCTTTAGTGATCATCTTGCATCCCAAACTCATTCTGCTATTCTGTTTTTGTCTGCATAATTGTTTGCATTCTGTAGTAGGAGTACAGCTATTTCATTTGAAATTTGAAAAAACGTCATGTGGCAGTTGTTCCTGTACAAATTTTTCAGGTAGATGGCGGTATAGGCATAGATGCCTACCAGCCCTGTTCCTTTTTTACATCCCAGTGAGATCGTCTTCAATGCCAGGGAGTGTCCAAAAACAGAAAAGTTTTGTGTGTATAATCCTTTTCCCTATGACATCGTATTCAAAAGTAAGTGGTGAGACTAAATAAAAATCTGTGTCTATGAAAGTTATTGTCACTTAGCATCAAGATGGTGCTGCTGATATCTTTCTGCTTTAATTTATTGTGTAATTTATGACTGGGAATCATTTGTAGTTCATGTTAAAGCCCTCATTTCACAGACTGTTGGACTGAGAGCCATTATTGTGACTAGCAAATTTTCTGATATCTTTTGGAACTGAAATAACTGCCTAATTAACTAAATTCTAGTCACGTCCAAATCTGCCACCCCATATTGTTTCTTTCAGCAAACTGATTTATTTATGTATGTCATGGATTACAGAAACTGGATTGATATATTCCCAGTCGAGAAGTTCCCAAGCTAAGAAGTTTGATTCCAGATTCATTGTAGAAAGTTAAAGAAACCACTTCAGCCTCACACATTTCCAGATGGGAAAGAGAAACCAAAGTTTACATCCGATGGCCATAATAATTTTCATCATAATCATTGTAATCACTCTGTTTTTCCAACACTTTTAGATTTTGTTTTGTTTCAGTTGACAACCCAGACCCAAGTACCTTCTCATTGTCACTGAGGCAAGGACTCATCAGCAGCTCAAACAAAGTGTACATGTAGGTCATCATCACCATCATTGTTGTTGTCGTCATCATCATCCTCATCTTTAATTCTCAGTAAGACATTACATACCTTTAATCACTTATACCTACTTGCAGGTCATTGATGTCATCTTATTGATGTCTATTTACTTGGTATACATGGTATGGCCATTAGATTTGTTTGCTCACTAGTTCAGCTGATCCTTATAGAAGTTGTTCAGAAATGTTAATTTGTGGAGTTGGAACTCATATGTTATTTTTATGTCAAGTCAGAGTCGGATAATTCATTTCAAACTCGTAATTTAATGAACAGAGAGATAAAGTTTGAAGTCCCACAAAACAAAAATAAAACTGCTTTACCATTTTGTATCATTCTGGCCTATTAAGCCATCCCTGTTGTAGCTGAAGTCAGAATACTTTTAACATGACTTTATGACCCAAATATTAACTTGATTTGAAAATCTGCTATAGAGCCCCCATTCCTTGTATTAATAACCTGCAGGAGAAGTAGACTGAGTTTGGGATGGTGTTCTGTACATTGTCAGCCATCAAGACGTACAGCTTTATGATCAGGTTCTAGGTGTCATGAATAGATTGCCAATTTTTTACACATAGAGCCATTTTCCAGCCCTTTCCCATTTCATAATTTGTGGATCTATCTAGATATGAGATCAAATCAACTATTGAACGTGGATGATTTCCATGGCTTGGGTCTTCACACCGTTTTCCACAGTATGCTCTAAACAAACTGTATCCTGTAGATTTGGCTATGCTGTTAGCCATTCTGAGATTGATTGATTGTGGTACATACCAGGGTAGAGATGGCTCCTTATCAAAACTGGATTGGCAGCACACAACTCTGGAAGGTTCCACATGAACTGTTCTTTGAGACACTGCCTTGTGTTGAATTGTCTTTTGCATATATGGAGCAAGGTTAACAAATGTCTGTTTAAGCAGTATTAAAAAGAAAGTAAGTTGAGGTAAATTGTGAAAAAAAAAGATTAGAAAAGTAAGAAATCACATACCTTTAATCACTTATACCTACTTGATTAGGCTCAGAAAATACAAGGGCTATCCTAAAAGTAAGTTTTATTTATAAACAGTGCTGAAGATGATTATTTTTAGTGGATGATAACTTGTGTGCTGTGCTCCTGTATGCAGTGACTAATAGCAGATGTAATTTTACTAAATTTGAATATGTTAACACATCATTCTGTACATTCAAAATGTTCAGTAAAATTGAGATGCACGCCGCCTGTGAAATTATGTCTGTAATCCGTTTCTTAAATGCAAGAAATGTGAAACTGACTGACAGTTATCAGCAAGTTTGTAAAGTGTATGGGGAACATGCCATGAGTGAGTCTATGGTCTAGCAGTGGGTGAGAAATTTTAACAATGGTCATGAAAATATGCATGATGATCCACAAGCTGGCTGATCGTCCGTGGTTAATAAAGATTTGATTCATGTGGTGGAAGAGAATGTGAGGACAGGCGATTCACCATTTCATCACTCTCCCTGCATTTTCCACATCTTTCACAGTCAGTTCTTCATGCTGTTGTGTTTGATGGACTTGATTATCAGAAGTTCTGTTTTCAGCGAGTGCCTTGATGATAACGAGGTAAAAGAAGCCATTAAGACTTGATCTGCATCGCAGGTGGCAACATTTTACAATATAGGGATAGAAAATCTGGTGCTTCACTATGACAGGTGCCTCAATAATGATGGAAACTATGTTGAAAAGTAGTTAATAGTATGTACTCAACTGCAGATATACATGGTTAATGCAACTACATTGTTGAATTTTTTATAAGACATTGGAACTTACTTTTTTAGGATTACATAAGAAAATTGTATTTCTGATGTAATCATGTTGGAGTCATTAAAAATGAAATGCTGTAGTTCATTTCATGTGTCTTGTATTTTTGTCACTATTTTTCTTTTCCAGAGATCTCACTTGCACCTCTACTGGGTCCTGCCGAGATGGGGTCTTGCAAGTGAGGTTTTTCAAGTGCCTAAAGTCACGTCAGGGTCATCGACCTCGATTTCAGCAATATGTTGGTGAGCGTATATATAGTCTGATTAATTTTTACATAACAGCTGCTGACATGCATGTAGCTTTTATGGGAGCTATCTTTAAAATGTGGTCTTTCTTTGGTGACTTTTACAAAATGCAGAGATTTGTTGTAGTAGATCTCTCTGTGTTTGTGCTTTCAAAGCTCTTGATCAGTGAATCAGTAGTGAAGATCTTTGCTGTCTTTGTAGGTGTTCAGTTTTAGAATATTAGAAGTTTTTAATTGTTAAGGTGTCTTGGGAGCAATTTATTTATAGTTCATTTAGTTTTTGGCACTAACTTACATAGATTTATATTTCTACATGAAGATTCTCATGAAGACACTATAAGTTTTTTAATGCAAATTTATCATTGTAGCATGACAGGTGGCTCATCTGACAGTGTCAACACATACAACCATCATCATCATTGCCACCACTTTCAACATTATCATCAGCCTATTGTCAAGAAATGAGATTTCTGTTTCTGGCATAATAAATCTTTACTTCATTTTTATAACAGTTGTTCATTCAACTTGTTTTCTGTGAAAATAATTAGCCATGGGACAAATGACATTTTTTTTTCGCTAACCCAGAAGGGGTTAAGGAAAGGTACTGACCAAATTAAATGGCTCATAAAACTAAAATCTGGCCAAGAAACTTAAATGTTTCTCATGGTGGTTCTGGAAGATTAAAAAAGGCATTATAACCATTTCTACCTTCAATAAAAATGCATTCAGAAAAAAAAAAAAAAGTAACATAAATAAATGGAAGATAAATAAATCATCAATCCAAGTCAAGTATAATCGTCACCAGCATCATATGGACCACAGGGTGGCATTCTGACATGTAAATTGCTCTTTCCTTAATGTTATTATATTTACGACTTTTCAGCTTTAACACTAGCAATCCTTCTGTTTACCAATTATAACATTTTATAAGGCAGTCTTAATGGCTGGGCTGCAGCTATTTTGTGTGACAACAAATGGTTTCAGCTTGAAGAATTGCATGTTAAAGCATGTTAATATGTAAGTATTCAGTTAGTGCATATGAGGAATAGTTATATGTCTACATATTCTAGGATTTCGTGAAGTAAAATTAGTGATATTGACAAATGGAAGCAAGAGAGAAAGATCTCCAACAGCTCCTTCATCCACAAGTAGTCTGTCTCATCATTCTCCAGGCAGCAGCTCATCTTACAACAGTGGCAGCCCCACCAATGGGAGGACAGATCAGCAGTCCTCGGGAAGAAAATTTCAGAGTACGAATTTTATATTCTCACTAACTTTTTTCCCTCTCCTTTTGTTTGGTATCACACTCACCCAGCTGCTTGCACCTCTCATTTTGTATAATTGTTGCGTATGATTATAAGTTAATTACATCAGTTCTTGTCAGGTATGAAAGAGGTAAGGTAAAACAGAAAATATCCCTATTTGACCCGAAAGTCGCAAAGTGAATTGTGTCATAGAGCCCCTGCACTTTGTACATGTGGTTACCAGTGGAAAATGGGAAGTTCATATGAAGGTGTCATGTAATTAATGATATTTATAATTCTTGAACACAAAGAATGGGAAGTTCATATGAAGGTGTCATGTAATTAATGATATTTATAATTCCTGAACACAAAGAATGGGAAGTTCATATGAAAGTGTCATGTAATTAATGATATTTATAATTCCTGAACACAAAGAATGGGAAATATTTAAGCAAGATACTATTTCTGTTTAGAAGAAATTGAAAGGAAACAAATATTGAATAGCTTTAGAACAAGACAGTTGTAATATATGTAGGCATATTAAGATGCATAACATTATATTTTTTTAAAATCTAGAATGAAAATTTACGGGACAAAGGGACAACAGAAATATTAGAATAGGTACACAGGCACAACATAACAGGGTGACCAACAAAGTAGAAAAGTTGCCTGAAATCAGATCTGAAATGTGAAGATGGACCAAGATGGTGATGCTCTTAAAGTTGTGGATGATTTGGACAGCTTAAATTGTGCCATTTGGCACTTACACTATTGAGTCTTCTGAATGATTATTCTGTTTTGTTGGTGGTGGTTTTTCAGTTTGTGACATGTCACACAGTAATGTTACATATTGTGCCACAAAGTGTATATCTTCTTGCATCTTACATCCTTCCTGTACCATTAAACATCACATAGGGCTCGCATGGTAGTTAGGCAAACTTTTCAACTACATCAAGGGATTTTATGCTTACTAAACTGGCCTCTCTTAACAACGTCCTCTTTAGAGTTTCACATGGTCAACCTCATGTGGTCTGTGCCAGTTTCATTGTGTTGTGGGTTGGGAGTCAGGTTTGGCACCCTAGCTACTGAGTTAAGTTCTCTGGGCGTCACTGTGAACTGTGACTTTTAGTTATGCATGGATTTCCCCGCCGGTGGTCAGCAACATGAATGTCATTCATAAGCATGGGTGGTGCATTCCGCTGTGCTCTTTGGAAGGTTTGCGCTGTATAGCTGCCGAGACAGCTGGCTGTGAGTGTCTCCCTGCCAAGGACATTTGTGGAGATGTATGCATTCATTAAGCACGGATCACTTTTCATCATTGTGCATGGACATGACATGGGATGGATCTTGTGAATTACAGGAGATGTCACTGATACAGGTGGGATATTCTCTTTTGCTGTGATGCTGAACTGAACTAACACATTTTATTACAGTTTTATGATACCTGGCACGTTTTCTAGCTGATGCAGGTTCATTTCCAAATTTTTTAATGTGTAACAGATTTTCTTTCAAATTCAGCCTAATATGACATGGCATCATGACATATGAGAGATTTTTAAAATGAATTTGATTTTTTGCAAAGCATGACAGTATGTGACAAATAATCTTGTTGAATTCACGTTTATATCTACTGATTCATGTGTCATATATTTTCTTATCTTATTTACCTAATAATTTCTTCTTTCCTCCTAAATAATTCGAGAGAGAATGCCTAAACTCATTTTTTTTACGCCTTTGCAGTTATATCAAATCTTGCATTAGTATTTGTCCTCTTCATCTTTGGTCTCGCCATCAGCTATATTGAAGAGGACTGGTTTGCAAGTAACATTGGTGGAACAACACCCCATACTTGTGCTGTAATCAGCTTCAGTAAGTTTAATATATAAAGTCGTCAGATTTTCATGATTTTCATTAAGAATAAATGTTGACAAAGTCAGATTCTTAATGACTCAGTTCCATATATACTAGATGCAAGTCTTTTTTTCCCAATGCCTTCCAGTCAGTTCAGCTGTAGGTTGTCAGTTTAGAGCCTGCTTCCAGTGCTCTCCAATCAGCCCATCTGTAGGTTGTGAGTTTGGGACCTGCAAGCAGTGCTGGCTGTAGGTTGTGAGTTTGGGACCTGCAAGCAGTGCTGGCTGTAGGTTGTGAGTTTGAGACCTGCAAGCAGTGCTGGCTGTACGTTGTGAGTTTGTGACCTGCAAGCAGTGCTGGCTATAGGTTGTGAGTTTGAGACCTGCAAGCAGTGCTGGCTGTAGGTTGTGAGTTTGGGACCTGCAAGCAGTGCTGGCTATAGGTTGTGAGTTTGAGACCTGCAAGCAGTGCTGGCTATAGGTTGTGAGTTTGAGACCTGCAAGCAGTGCTGGCTATAGGTTGTGAGTTTGGGACCTGCAAGCAGTGCTGGCTGTACGTTGTGAGTTTGGGACCTGCAAGCAGTGCTGGCTATAGGTTGTGAGTTGGGACCTGCAAGCAGTGCTGGCTGTAGGTTGTGAGTTTGGGAAACTGTCATGAATTCTTTGAAATTAGTAGCATAAAATAAAAACTATAGATACTCAAATGTTCCTACTTTGCACTTTGAATTACAAAAGTCAGAATCCCATTTAACTCTCAGAAAGGCTGTGAAGATACTGTCTGATTTGGCACTCAGCAACCCACAGCTGACATGCTAGCATCAAGGTTGGTGAACCATAGCCAGCAAAGACCCTATCCCACCTCTTCATTGGTGCCCCTAGTAACAGGCCTAGTCTGGCTGATGGGCCAGGGATTGCCATAGTCCAAGTGGTGATGGGGTCAGCTAAAGAAGTATTGCACACTCCTGCTGTTTACCTTTATTCAGAGACTGAAAAAAAATTATATATATATATATATATATATATATATATATTAAGGAGATAATACCACCAAAAACAGAAGCCTCTAAAAATAAATGGATGACAGATGACATCTTAGGACTGATGGACAAGAGGAGGAGGAGTAAAAATAACAAGGAAAAATATAGCAAGATAAAGAAATAAGACGCAAATGCAGAGAAGCAAAAGAAGTGTGGTTAAATGAACAGTGCAGACAGATAGAGGACTCTCATAATAAAGACAGCAAAAACATGCACAAACGAATTAGTGAACTCACAGGCAGGAAAACAAAATATACCACAGGATGCCTGAAATCAAAAGAAGGTAAAATGTTCATGGGAAAAGAAGACATTGTGGACAGAGTACATTGGTGAGCTATATGGAGGAGAAAGACCAGAATTAACACCACGTACTGAAAACTGTGATGGACCACCAATACTTGAAATCATAGATGCTATCAAACACATGAAGAAAAGAAAAAAGACGGGGCCTGATAATATAACAATAGAAGAAATAGAGGCACTAGAGGAGACAGGAATAAAAATAATAACCAAGTTACTGAATGACATTTACAACAGTGGTTATATTCCCAGTGACCTGATTAAATCCACGTTTATAGCAATACCAAAGAAACCAGGTGCAAAGGAATGTGATGACCACCAGACTATCAGCCTCTAATGTCACATAACGAAGCTACTTCTGAGAAGCATTATGAAAAGAACAAAGAAAAAGATAAAAATGGAAATAGCAAATGAACAGTTTGGATTTGTTGAAGGAAAAGGGAACACACAATGCCATTTACGCTTTACAAACATTAACAGAAAGAGCTTTAGAAATACAGAAAGATCTCTGCTTATGCTTCATTGATTACACCAAGGCATTCGACAAGGTGGAATATAATGAAATTATTAAAATGCTTGAAGACATCAATATAGACGGCAAAGACCAGAGGATTGTAAAACATCTATACTGGCACCAAGAAGCAGCAATTCGAGTTTAAAATAGAACTGGAAAATATCAACCTATAAAACAAGAGATGCGACAAGGATGTGTACTATCTCCAGACCTTTTTTCTCCGTACAGCGAGAATATTCTAAGAACGATCATCATAGAAGCAGGCATAAAAATTGGAGGATACAATATTAACAACCTTCGGTATGCTGATGACACAGTACTGATAGCTGAGAACCAACAAGACCTGCAAAATCTCTTGGATAAAGTCGCCAAAGAAAGTGAACAGAAAGGCCGTACTTTGAACATCAAAAAGACGGAGACTATGGTTATATCTAAGAAACAGACTCCACCAGCTTGCAGTATAAAATTAAACGGAGCTATTCTAAAGCAGGTGCAGAAATTCAAATACCTTGGGGCAGTAATAACTTCAGATGGGAAATGCAGAACAGAAATTAGGAACAGAATAGGCCAAGCAAAAACTGCATTTCAGAGAATGAGAAACATATTAGCCAACACATCCTTATCAATGAATGTTAGAAAACGAGTCCTAAAATGCTATATTGAACCTATCTTGTTACATGAAAGTGAATCATGGACAATAGGCAAGTCTGCACAAAAATCATTGGAAGCAGCAGAAATGTGGTTTAGTAGAAGAATGTTGCGAATCCCCTGGACAGCAAAAATAACTAATGAAGAATGTATGAGAAGAGCTGGAGAGACAAAAAAACTTTGTCAAAAAGATAAGAGAGAGACAATGTACTTTCATAGGACATGCAATGAGAAGAGGGGGCAATGAAAATATTATAACAACAGGAAAAATAGAAGGAAGAAGATCAAGAGGAAGACCAAGAGAAGTGATACTGGACAGTCTGATGGGATGGTGTGAGAAGAGATCACCTACTGAACTGATGGCCTGCATGAATGATCGTGTAACTCTGGAGAAGCATAATAGCCAACACCAGTCGGCACGGCACCTGATGATGATGATGATGATGATTGTGATATATATATATATATATATTTTGTAGCTGTTGAAAAACATGTTGTTACACATTTTGAATAGGGTATGCACATGACTAATAATTTCGTAACATTTTTTTGTACCGTGCTGTCATGGTCATTTTGTTTCCTTTTTTTCTGATATTTTGCATTCATTATCTTCTTTGAAACTTCTATTATTTTTCAGCCCTGGCATTTGTACTGCTTGTTCGAATACTGACAATAAGATAATGAAGGTAATATAGTTAGTTATCATATCATGGGTCTCCAAATGTGTTCCTAAATTGTTGCCTCCCTTTGTGAGTGTTTGCTAATATAGTTAATGTGAGGTTCTAAGGACTGCAAACGCAATTCAAACAGCCCCTGGCAGTCAAGTCCAGCTCCTGGCCTTCCCGTGGCAGAACTGTTTAAACTGACAGGAGAAGGGGCGAGGGCGAATATCTGGCGCCTGAAAACCAGTTACTTAGGGTAGATGAGTGGCACGTTTGGTAGCTCATCTGCCGCTGTTGGCGAGATTTTCAGTTGCCGTGCGTGGAGTGGTGCTCCTCCCGGCCAATGAAGAAATTTGCAAATGAGGTTGCTGCGCAGCATCACTGCGGAAAAGGTGGTAGAAAGGATAAAACGAAGCAAACAGTCAAATCACGGCTCCTCTGATCTGGAGGTCGGCCACGTCCTGAGTGCAGTCATATCGGGTGAAATGCATGAACCGGCTTGTCCCAGAGGTTAAGACACTGCTGGCGAGACTCTTCAAATGCCGCGCGTGGAGTGAAGCTCCTCCTGGTCAAGGAAGAAATGCGGAAAAGAAGTAAAGGTTGCTGTGCAGCGCCGATGGGAAGAGGTGGTGGAAAGTGAAGTTTAACCGGTATGTCCAGTAGTATCGCTACGAAAGCTATACCACGGCACCTCTGCTCTAGAGGCCGTCCACGTCCGAAATACACCTACACTGGTGACATATGCCTAAACCGGCACACACCAGGGGAACTTGATGGCTAGACATGTCATGCCACCTCCGCTCTAGAGGTCGGTAACGCCTGATATACACCCATACTGGTGAATTTTGCCTAAACCGGCTCATACCAGGGGTGAATCTTGAAGGCTATGCATGTCACAGTACCTCTGCTCTAGAGGTCGGTCTCGTCCCAAACATGCCCATACTGCGATAATGCCTAAACCGGCTCAACCCAGGGGTAGAAGTCACTAGTGGCGAGGATTCTTCGTCCTGGACAAAAGCTCCATCCTGGTCACAACTAGGAAGGGTAGCGGCCACGACCGCAAAATGCTGAAGTCGGAGACACTGGACCAAGGAAGTCTAGATAGGCAACCACCTCTCACCCGGCGGGGATGTTTGCGTATCTTAATCACGCTGAGGTTTTCCGATGAGAAAGTCCAACTCTGGACTGGATGGGCAACCACCTCTCACCCGGCGGTGATACACGGGTATCTCAAAACACGTCGAGGTTTTCCGGTGAGAAAGTCCAACTCTGACCTGGGTGGGCTACCGCCTCTCACCTAGCAGGGATGCACTGATATCCTAAACACGTCGAGGTCTTCCGGTGAGAAAGTCCAACCCTAGACTAAACTGGTGCAATGAAAACCACGGTGTCACGCAATCCCGCTTCCGAGACCCACCAAGAATACAGGCTAAAGCCCTGTGATACTCTGAACCCCTTGTGGTCCTCTCGTGGATCTCGTGTGGTCTTTTCGGGGACCACACAGGAGACCACGGGACCTAACGAGGATCACAGGCGTGAATTCAGTAGGACCACAGTGCGGCTTTTGGTGGTAGAAGCGAACGAAGAAGAAGAAGAAGTTGATGTGAGATCCAGAGTTTTGTCTTTCTTCACTGAAGCTGTGTGTGACTCTAGTTCTGTCAGAATAATAGCCAAGCTATCCAGGAAAAAGCATAAGTGCTATCTTGATTTTCGTGTCATCAATTCTGTCATTGTAAGGCATGCACAATTCAGCATCTTCCATGTGAGTTCAGACTAACCATATGTTTATGAAAGTGGTCAGAGACAAGGGATACACATGGAAGGAAGTAAAGAACAAATCTAAGAAAAGTAATGACTGGAGAAACTATTTGTGGCCCATACTCCCAATGAAGTGACAGGCAATATATATATATATATATATATATATATATTGTGGCATAAATATTACTATGATGAACGCAAAGGACCAATGTATCATATGAAACTCAAAGAGGTACATGACAATAGAGTCAAAAGGATGTAGTATGTGATTAAAAAAGGTAGAAAGAGTCTTACAGCAGTTCCTTGTACTACTGACTGCAATGTTTCAGAATTAAGAGGATCACAATGTCTCATTAGAATAGATGGATGTGTACTAAAAAAACTCATAAATTTTAGTCATTAAATTCAGTGAGAGATTTTTGACCATGTTTAGTTTTTCTAATAAACTAAAATTTATCAGAAAAAAAGTGTGCTTATTCCATAAATTTTCAGATTAAAATTTTTTTTTAATATATATTTATTCTGCAAATTTTCAAATTAAAATTTTTAGAGGTATATTTATTCCATAAATTTTCAGAATTATTCAAATAAATACACTTTTTTTTCCCTCTCAGGCCAAGTCATCTTAGAGAAAGCTCTAGTTCTCGAGTGAATTAAGAAGATAATGTCTAGTTTAAAAATTCCAACATTGAAAGATATACACTGCATTATAGTTGCAGCACAAAGACATGTGAACTACAGATGTCCAGTTGTGTTTCTATCCCAGCTAACATATCGACTGGCACATAAGTGAAGAAAATCTACAGGAACTGAGATTTGTTCATGATTTAAAATAAATAAAAAATGGTTGACCTCATGTAGACTTTACTTTCATGGATAAGTTTTTATGGATAATAAATTTAATCATAAATTTTAACTCGGTAGCTTTGTTCCATTTTGGTGTAACCCTGCTTCCATTGTTTTTCTCTCTTAGTGCAAGTTGTTCATATCTTTTTTTCTCTTTTAGTGAACATTCGGTAAACCTGAATGTTTAGTGGACATTCGGTAAACCTGAATGTTTAGTGGACATTCGGTAAACCTGAATGTTTAGTGGACAAACCACCAGATTCATGGGTTTGTTATGTCAGAGATGTGTATTATCATTTTTAAAAACAGATTGAGTTCTTAGACACATATTATCAGCAGTTTACTTCATGTATTAAGACTGTAACATCATGTAAAGAGACATCTAAATATAAAAATGACATAGTGTGTGCATTTATTGAATAGAGCAACATTTTTAAGCTCCGGTAAGCGTGTTCTTATTACAAGTTAGTATAGTTCAAATATGATTGGATATTAAGATATCATTCCTACTGACTGCTGCATTGTTTCATATATGAATGTATACTTTTCACAACATAATAATGACAACAATTATTTATGTCTTTATAAAAAGTTTTATAGCAGTACCTTACATTTTCAGATTAGTAACTCATGAAAAAACAAATATTGGCTTTTAGGGTAGTTTTTTATAGGCTTTCGAAAGTGGTAGTCAGACTGAAATGTAATTATTTTCAGAAATGTGGGAGCAGTGTAACGATCTCATAAGAACAGCATAATAGTTTCAGCTGACTTTCAGTACAAATAATAAAAACAGCATTTCAGAGCAACTCTTCTGCTTTGAAGGGAAGAAGAAAAGACCATGAAAAATGTTGGAGAATTATAGAAAATAACAGTATGAAGAAAGAGGAAACATGGTTACCTCAAGACAAATCTCAGAGGAGAAATTTAGTGCCCTCTGCAGTTTCTCTGCCTCTGCGGAGTCACTGAAAAGGGAGGAAATTCACTATATTTTTCCCATATTATTATTAGATGAGGTCAGAATGGCTGATCACATCACACTTTTTATATTTTCAACAATGAAGTCAATATCATCTAACAGTTTGTCATGCAGTAACGCCGAGTTTGCCTCTGATACAAGACTACAGAATAAATTTTTCATCTATTAATGCAGTTTTTTAAAATAGTGCCATAATCATTTCATCATAGCTTGAAAATAGTCATCACATTTTTCAGTAAAATCAAGGTCACTTACAACACCTCCTTAGTTCATCATCATGTTAACCATAGCCAGGTTTTTCCAGAAGTCTTGTATATTTTTTTTTACAATTTTGTGATCCATCACAGGGGAGTTTCTAATTCACTGACAAGAATATATTTTCCATAGAAATATCTATTTTCCTTAAAGGAAAAAAGTCACTTATTAAAACCAATTTTTTTTTACCTTTTGAGAACAAATGGCAGATTATGAAATTTATATTGGCTGTTTCCACTTTTTAAGCCATCTTTCAGAAAAAACAAAGTTTTAGGCTTTTTTTTTAAAAAAATTACAGAATGCTCTCTGTATAACAATTTTTATGAGATAATAAATCACAGACTGCAGTTTCAAGCATATTATTGGTACATATTTCACCTCTTCCCTCAGTTGAATCCCTTTTTTTTCTATGCAGATCAGTTTGGGGGGGGGGGGTGTTGTGTTATTTTTTTTTTCTTTATGTTCATATCCCTCTGTGTGGCTGTGATGTTAATGATTGTTTTGAAAGCCTGGGGGAACTTTTTTTAATAACTATAAAATTCAGCATGTGTGTCTGGTTCATCATCACCTGCCATCTTAAACATGAAGTCTGACAGTAATGAGTCTCCAGTTACCTCACTCTCTTGCCTTGATGGTGTGCTCAGCAGGCTGTGTCCTGTTCACTCTCATATATTATCTTTCCCCTCTACATCTCTGTCTTTCTTTTATTCTTTTTTTTTTCCTTCCACCTTTCCTTATAATATGATCTTCAGTATATTATGTCTTTTGATATGGCCAAAGTGTTTCGTTTTCTTCATTCTTAACTCTTCCTGTGCCAGAGGAAGAAACACGGACGTTCAGATGGGTGCTGGGATAACAGCATGAGTCCTGATCTGTATAGGGGGTATAGTTGTTAAATAAATGGAAAACACTATTTCTGTGTACTTATTATGTTTCAAAGTATAACTAAATGTAAAAATGTCATAAATGCAGAGTTTTTAGACAATGATTGTGCCCAGCTCACCGTCGGCTAGGTCTAGATATGCACTACCATCTGAGATGTCTAGATCTACTTGTCAATCTCGTATTGTGACTCTATGTTGCATTCTCGCTAAATTAATGTCTGAAATAACATCCTAACTACTTCTCCAATCGTCTAATATGTCTGAATCTACTTAGGATACATTCAAGAGCAGTGGGGTGGACACAGGCCATGTCCATACTCCTATCTACATCATCCTTTTTCTCGCTTGGCATCGCTCATAACTAAGGACTCTTCCACCATTTTGAAAAGTGTCGCCGGAAATATGGACGAAATATGTATAATCTAAATGTTACACTGGTTGTTTTATTGAAACAATAAAATTGGTCAGATTTTCGACCATGGCACAAAACAGGAGAGCCAGAAGTGTCGAAAATCCAACCAATGGCTCTGTAAGAGTTAATAAAATTTTTTTAAAGCTCACATTGCATTTGTAGCAGTTATAATATGTGTGCATTTGTTCTTTTCATTCTCCATGATATATAACCAATTTTCTGTAGATCCACATTTCTGCTGTACTTACCATTCTTTCCAACTTTTGTGCTTAGAATCCAGGATTCCACTCCATTTAAGTACAGTAATATAGAATAGATACAGCGTTTTACAAGTGTGTTTGGTTATATGTTCTATTTTTTAGTAGCATCTAATTTCAGCTTTATATGGCCATTACTACTCATTTCATTACTCATTTTTCATATTTTTGATATTGTGTTGTACTAGACAGCTGTTTTGAATCCGAGGGCATTCCAACTGTAAAGCTTGTGATTGAAAATATGCTTCTGAAGCAATGTTGCATAAAAGTATAGATTTCTGAATATTTAGCAAAGCTCAAAAATGTATGTTATTAAAATTATCTCCACAGTACGGTCTCAGAATAATTTGAAATGCCATTATTATCAATGTCAAAGAAAGATTTTTCTTGACCTCTCCTTTTGAATTGTGATGTCATTTGAGCGAGAGTTCCATTGTAATGTATTTCTTCACATTTCTGCATCCCTTTGCACTGTGGGCCGATTTCCTCTGTCTTAGCACACATTTCTTTCGGGTTTGCATCTATTGCCTTTGGCTGTCCCCAGCCATCCTGCAAGGCAGCAGAATTTGAGTTGTGCTTTGACTGCCCCCTACCCTCAGACCTGTCTACCTAAAGTGACTCTGCCAGGAACTGCTGCTCCCACCATCAAACCTCTTTGGGTCATGGTGACTCACAAGCTCTGTTCACCACACTTTTGAGTTTTTCTAGATTATTGCCTATATGTTTAGCTTTGTCCTGCTCTCATATTGACAACCCTCTTTGTGGTGCAGTCTGAAAAAGTATGAGAACCACTCTCTGAGATCATTAGAAGGATGTGAGTTGGATTTTTTTCAAATTTCCCTTCCCAGACTTGAACCATCATTGTCCATGTGGCACTTAATCATGAAATGCATTTTGGCTGTTCTGCCACGCAGGAACAGTCATAAATATGACACACTTAAACAGTTTAAATTTTGGATTTTCATAACTTGTTGCACATTTCTTAGCTCGGTGATGATTTTTTAAAAAACCTGTAACAGGTAACAATGTAAAAAATTAAGAGCAGATGATGGAGAACACCCCAGTGCAGAACTGTATTAACTGTGTACATCCATTCTTACAATGAGTACTGCAAATATACATCCACTCTTACAATGAGTACTGCAGATATACATCCACTCTTACACTGAGTATTGCAGATAAGGTGAACATTTTTCAGCCAGCCTTTTCTGTATACACATACAGCAATGATGATCTGTTTTCTGCTGTTTTAAGACCTAAATGTCCTCCACACATCCCCCTTTTGATTATATTCTGTGACATGACACAGTGATATAATTCATATTTTTCTGATATGTTTCAAACCACAGAAAATGCAGAGCAGATCATATAGTCCTTGACATATGTATAAATGCCATAAAATTATTATAGAAGTGGAAGTTCATACAATAATCTAATAAGCTAAGTTAGCCAGTAAGTGTATAATGCATAATTCGATGCATTCACTGATTCAGCCAGAGTAAAAAGAATGAGAGACATTGCCATTGGTCATTCATTCATTCATTTGCATGTCCCTTGCGGAACTTTGCCTCCCTAACAGCACTCCTGTAGGCCTCTCGGTTGTGAGCAAGATGGCCTGCTGCTGCGGATGCATCCAGTGTCATTGGTATAAATGGATAATTGATGGAGAATGTGCTCATACATGTATTGATACTGTACACATTTTTTTAACGAAACAAGATATACGTGGACCTCATTACTTCATTGTTTGTAGCTAATTTGTTAGAAGGTTGCACCCCTGTGTTCCTGCAAAATTTGTAGTTTTCAAATCCCATTATTTTCTTGGGCACTATGTACAGCTTTTTAGTAGTTTCTTGTATATTTCTGTTATTAGTACTGTTTAAATTGTTTAATGTTAAATGCAGTTCTTGAAGATTTTACTGTTTATAAGCCTCAAAGTAAAAGATGTTCTGAATCCTGGTTAGGTTTTCATTAAAAGAACTTAACAAGATCTATGTCACTGTTGATATATTTCACTGTGAACATGAAGCTCTTGGCAGTTGATGCCATATCAAGGTCATGAACAGGCACTTTGCCAGACTGAGCTATGCCATGGTGCTGTTCTGTACTTCCCATAGTGGACCTTAAAAAGCAAGCTTCTTAGTAAACAACATCATCACCACTGATGTCAGTGTCATCTTTTATTTTACCATAGTCAGCAGTGTCATCTTTTATCATAGTCAACAGTGTCATCTTAACTCTTATATAAACCAAATGCTGGGACATGTATTTTAGGATAGAGGAAAAGAACTGTGATCCAACATATCCAATCCTTTTATAATCTTTATCTAGATCACCCAGCTTTTGACCGGTGTATTAAACTGGGGTTTCAAAGTAAACAGATACTTTTAATCATACACAAATTTCTACTATTTAGGTACTGGAACCAAACATGGACATTAGATTTGAGAATCATTTCAAGTGAGCTTGCATACCTAAACATGAAACCAGCAAATATTCAGAAGAGCGATTGACCTCTTTGCTGCTATGTTCACCTCACACTCTGTGACCTGCTGTGCTATGTAGCTCTGCTTGTGAGCTTTCCTCCGGTGCTGAATGCTTTCATATGTCATCTGAAAATCTAAGACTTACTGCAACTCTTCGTGATTATTTTTCACCATTCACATCACATTATATCTTCTTAATGACTAAAACTTCATCACTGAATTATTTGTACATTTTTAAAAAAAAGACAAACATTTTTTCAATAAATTTCAATTTGTGCTTTTGTATATGAAGTGTTCAAAAACATGACATGACACACATGTGACATCAGTCTTTGGGCATATATCTTGTTTTCTGTCATCTTTTTTTTTTTTTTTTTGCACACAACAGCACACTTTCTCATTAGGCCTTTTTCCTTTGATGTCAGTTCTGTTGATAGGAAATGGCTCTGAAAATTTGATTGCCACAGATGTCAGTGCCATTGTCTGAGACATGTACCATTCTCAAAAATAACAAAAAAGCTGTCTCAGGACATGATTCCACTAAACACAGATGATTGAAGCAAATAATCTTTCAGCAAGTATTCATTTATTTTCAACTTTTTCATTCTTGCCATCCAGTTGATGTTCATGCTGGGCAAAAGCACTCTTTTTATCTTTTCACTGTCAGAACTTCATATTTCAATTTCATCTTCACTATTCCCCCGTTTTAAGAAATTCTAAGGGTTTCTATATTACTGTATAAATACATTTTCTTGGCATGGTAAAAGAACCATTTTATAATATACTGAAAGCAACGCGATCACAAAATTCCAGTGTAGCACATAATATAAGATAAACACAGTAACGCAATGAACACATGTGCTAGACTGGTAAACCTCATCTTTCATGAGACAAAAATAACACTGGAACCAACTTGTTGACACGTTCAACCTGCTGAAACTAGGCCACATATAACTAAAAAAACTGCTGTGATTCCTCCTTTGTTAAATGATTGTAGTAGTTTACACCAGCAACAAGTAAAAGCCAGAACAATGTTAACACGTTGTTAGCACCAGAAGTGTGTTAAGACATCTTTAGCAGTGATGTGGTAGAACATCTGAAGTCCATAGCAGCAACAGGGTTAAACAAACATTTTTTAAAAAAGGCTAAAACCATGGTCAAGACAACATCAGTGAAATCAAGTGTATTGCAATTATTGTAATGAATAACAGTGTGGTTAATTTACTTTTTTTTTCGGTAAGATATGCTGAGCAAATAAGCCAGAAATTTACTTTTGCCGCACACCAGTTTGTTTACAAAGTAAGCACAAACAGAGGAAACATGATATTTAAATTGTATATATCACATAGAATCATTTTAAAAATCACTGATTACCCAAACAATCCCAGCCATTGTTTTGTGGCATTTTGCAAGCAGCAGACACTGTGCTTTGCTCTTAACCAGTGAGAAGAGTATTTCAAAGTTGACATTTTTTTGTACAGATATAAGATTTTTATGTTAGTTACGGATCAAGCAGGTAGAATCAGAGCCATCTTAACATTTTAAAATTAAAAGAGAAAAAAAAAACTTTGCAGATGTTTCATGGAGATTTTACTGTTTTATGTAAGTGAAGTATTAATTGTCATGTTTTTTAATTAAAAAATTATTCTTTGCACTGAATATAAGTATTACATAAAGTGATTTTTTTAAAAAGAAGCATTTGTTTTTAAATAGAAAACTGAAGAATTGGATATAGTGACCAAAGAAAAAAAGATTTATTAAAGTGTTATTCATATGTTGCTGGCGTCCTTTGGCACAAGCTTCAGTGTTATAGACATTTATAGTGTAATGTCCTGATATAGATATTTGATATCTATAGCAGACATTTTGCAGATGTGATCTTCTATCTTTTATATTTTTATTTATTTGTATTTGAGAACCTGTGTTTTTTTCACATTTATCAGTCTCCTGGGTGTACACTTGGACATTTATCTATGTTCAGCGCTGTTATCTTCAGCGTTTCAACCTTACCATTGTGTGAGAGCATATTAAAAACTCTACTTTCTGTAGGTGACTGTGCCTGTATCCTATAAATTCCCTGTTACCTTGTTACAGTCACCTTATTTTATCTTAGACACCTCTTTATGTCCACATAGGTGGATGTATGTCAGTCATGTGATGAGAAGAAACAATCAGAGAATCCTCAAACAAGCTATCAAATGGAACACAACAGGCCGAAGAAAAAGAGATTGACTACATGAAACTCTAAAGAGGACATTGTTAAGAGAAGCCAATTCAGTGGGCATAACATCCCTTGATGAGATTGAAAACTTGCTGAAGACAGGACATCTTGGCGAACTACCCGGCGGGTCCTATGTGACGTTTAACAGCATGGGAAGGATGTAAGATGACCTCTTTAGTGGACAGGAAGATGTTGACTGTGAATATGCTGGATTAGGATGGGGTGAAGATTCCATCCACTTTGGCAGTCAGCGACCCATGGCTGATATGCTAGCGTCAGGGTTGGCAAACTAAAGCTGACCAACACCCTGTCTCACCTCACCGTTGATCCCCATATTAACAGCCCTAGCTTGGCTAATGGGGCAGGAATTGCCAGAGTCTCCATGGCAGTGAAGTCTGCACACCCCTTGCTTTTTATCTGCACTCAGGGTCTGAAAAAAATAGCTGCCCCAAGCCAACACAATGCAGTGTGTCAACATCTTCACAGCATTGGCCGTAAAGAACACCAGCTCGCAGTTCCAGAGAGATAGAAGACAAGACAAGACATGCTAAATTGAGAGAATGTATGTACATGTCATCATTCCTAATTTGTTGTTATTAGCGGAACATCTTTATCACTAATGTTACCTATGTAAATTTTGTCATGGAGTTCTTGTATGCCAGTTTGTCCAGTATGATTATTTTTAGGACACTGAAACTCATTGAAGAGTTTAAAAAATTACTTTACGCAGCCAGCAAATTCTTAGCTTATGTTTGATAACTTTTATATAAAGTTTGAAATTGCTTTTTAGTGCACATAACTATAAATTTGCTCTGCATTTTGAACATTGTTAAAGTGCAATACTGATTTATGTAGCATAAATCAATATTGCAGTTTAACAAAGTTCAAACTGCATCTTGTTACTGCAATTTTTTAATCTTGTTGCCTGTGAGCTTTTGCTCTTCTGCCCAGTACCATGCCATGGTGTTAATGAATGTTTGAAGCTGTGCATTGTACTACATGTTTTGCGTTTGTCTAGTGGAGGAAGAAGAGTGGTTGTGATATTGTGAAACAAACAGGTAGTGATTTTGTGTTTCATTGTATTCTTATGGTGGGCATAATTTACAGCGATATGGTCATTTTTGGTTGTTGTATGTCTCTGTGTGATCCCTCAAATAAAAAAAAACAAGGAAAAACAGGGGCTTCGAAAAATTCAATTTGATGTTTTATATCATGGACTATTTACGGTGTTGTATGTTATAAAACTGCTGGCAGGTGCAAGAATTTTCAATGTATAAAAGGTAAACTTACTGAAGAATGAATGTGAAATCTTATTATTCCAGTTAATTTGTATTATTGAGTAAAATGTGACAGTTCAGTTATGCTAAAGATATGTTGGGATTTTTTTTTTTTGTGCATAAAATAATGTTGCACTAGAAATAATGTTAATCATTATCCTAGCAGCGTAAGATGGTTGTATTTGGTATGAAAGATATGATCTGCCATTTATGTCAATTGCTGAAAACACGTCAGATACTGTGCCTTCCTTTCCTGTTGCTGGTTACTTTTGTTTTTCTGTTCACTGACTTAATGCATATTTTTCACATAACAAAACTGTGGAACATATCCTCCAGAACTGCACCAGCTGTGAGACACTGAGAACCAACTACTAGCCCAGTGAAACCAAAGAAGATATGCTCTACAGTTCCATACATGAGTTACAAAAACAGTGAAATTTATCCAAGAGACAGTACTGCAGATATAGACAGAAAATGTGTATGAAGAAGAAGATATAAAAAAAAAAAATAAATAAATACAAATTTGGACAAAAAATCAGTGTTGAGAGAAGATAAAAAAAAACTGCATGATTTTTTTCCCAAACATTCAGAAGAGTAAACTGATTTTTAAATCAATATTTTAGTTTTGTTTGGTCTCACCATTTTGGAGGAAATTGAAGTTATTGATGAATTACATCATTATTTATCTAGACAAAGATAATGCAGCCTGAGTACGATTTTAAGACTGGAGGATTCTGCTTGAGTACTTTTTTATATCATTTCTGTATTTCTGCCTCAAGACAGAACAGTTGGTAATTTTCATGAAGAATGTTTCTTTCAGGAATGAGATTGATCCTTGTCTATCAAAACTTTTTATTTTAAAAAAATTCTGTTTTAAATTTTTGATAATTTACTCCAAAATATACACCTCAGTTTTCAGTGGGAAATTCATGCTGTTTGTTCATTTTTCCTGTGACTAATGTCATGAATGCATTCTTGTATGGTTTTGCATGCTGACAGCTATTTAATAATCATATATATATATTTCTAAATATAAACATGTCTCTTGGTGTGATAAAACTATCTCATAATGTCTCATGGTGTGATAAAATCTATCTCATAATGTCTCATGGTGTGATAAAATCTATCTCATGCGTGTGGTAGTAAAGTATACTGGCCATTAGTTGAATGACTTGTTTATTAAATGCATTATTTTCTGTGTTTGATTAAGGAAGCCTAACTTGAACCTCACAGGTATCCTAACTTGAACCTCACAGGTGTCCTAATCTTAAGAGGCTTGTGAGTATGAAAGCTGGATGGAGAGTAAAAGATGTGAAGGCTGCATAAGGAAATAAAATAGAGGAGAAAGGAAGAATAGTGAGGAATTTTCTGGACACTGTTTACTCATAGAGATAACTTAAAAATAGGTCATCTGTTTTTCAGTGCTGGGACATTTACAAAAACTACATGGACATTATTTGATGGAAAAACAGCTGACAAACTAAAGTTATACAGTCACTGATGGCACCATTTCAGAATGTAACGTTTTCTTGATGAACAGATTATGATGTTGACCACTTTAGACAGACATTCTAAGATACTGGAGAACATTTAGTCATACATTTCAAGAAAGAAAACAAAAGACAAAGTACTGAAGCACATGATGAGGGACAAAGATTCACACGGACATTTTAAGCAGTCAGCTTTCAAACAGAGCTTTCTTTTTGTTTAATCATATCATAAAGTCTTTAAATGTAATTGTCTATTCAGTTTCAAGCAAATTTTTAAAAATTATATATTTAAATATATTAAATATCACGCAAATTAAAAAAAAATACATCAGTGTGAGAACAATTTAACCTGTATTTTCAATTCCAAACCTGTACCAAAATGCAAGTAAGGAATCAAGCGTGTCAGAACATATTAGAGACACATTAATAATAGACAATAATAAGACACATATTAGAATAGGAATGTACAACGATAAGATAAAGGTAACCCTGTCATGCCTTAGAGGGCATATGGGAATATGGTGTTAGTGCCCATATTTTCCATAACCTGTCAGCACACTAGAGGGTAATGTGGTCAGCTTCCCTAACTCCAGAAGAAGTTGGGTACCAGTTTCTACACTTAGGTGCCTCGGATCTGATTCAAACCCTGACCTTCGTCATGAGAGACTAGTGCACTAACCACTTCACCACAAAGACACCCAGAATGGAAATATACCAAACCCTTATTGTTTTGGCTCTCATTATATGTAATAAAGGAACAAAAAATACATTGATAACAGTATAAACAGAACTACCCCACAAAATCAGGAAAGTGGATAGTTAATTTGAATATAAGTAACAGCGTAATTTAAGCCGATCTTCAAAGTGGAGTGTGACACTGTTGTTTTTTTTTTTAATGGTTCAGAAAAAAGTAAGTTCAGCAATTTTCTTTTTATATCTTGTATGAACACATCTACATTTGTGGTGTTTTTTTTTTTACTAATAAACCAGCAGTTTCAGGTGAAAGGCAGCTGACTAATCGTAACATATGATGCTGTCCAACTTGCTCGGGTAAATACAAACAAGTATTGTTTGTATTTATATATACAAACAAGTATTACTTGTAAATACAAACAACAAACAGCACATCCAAAAACTCCTCACTTTTAAAAAAATTTGTTAATGCATAGTAATTATGCCAGTGTGCAGAAATCAGCAGAATTCTGCTTGATCTGTCACATATCATGTACCGGGAGTTGGGCATAAGGCTAACAACCTTATCCTGGGACCTATCTAGAGGCAACTTTAGATAGGAAAGAAAGATAACATTATGGAAACTCGCAAAGAAACCAACCAAGCATAAGGGATACCAACTCTGAAGAACTCGTTCGTCTGTCCCAAACATATGTCACAGATTGGATTCTGGAATGTAAGAACGATGGCAGCATCAACAAAAACTATTCAGGTCATCAAAGAAATGGAGAGATACCACCTAGATGTACTGGGCATCAGTGAAATGCGATGGCCAGAAGCAGGTAAAAGATCGGCGGATATAATACATTCAGGCAGAGACGCTGGTAAACATCAAGAGGGGTTAGATATAATTATGTCAAATGTAGCAGCAAAGATCCTTGTAGAATGGGAACCAGTGAACAGTCATATAATAAGAGCATGATACAACCTAAGACACTGAAGAATGACAATAGTACAGTGTTATGCACCTACGAACGATGCAGATAATGAGGTGAAAGATGACTTCTATCACTAATTACAACAGATCCTCAACAAAGTCCCTAAACACGACATCCTAATTGCTATGGGGGACTTCAACGCTAAGGTAGGGATACACCAACGTTGAAAAAGTAATGGGGAAAGAAGGAACTGACATGGTAAATCAGAACGGTGAAAGATTAATTGAAATATATCTAACAGAGGGCATGGTCATTGGAGGTACAATATTTCCACACAAAGAGATACATAAACAACGTGGATATCTCCAGATGATAGAACTAGAAACCAGATAGATCATTTTTGTATTAGAAAGCAATACAGAACATTTCTGACAGATGTAAGGGCATATAGGGGTACAAATGTCAACAGTGATCACAATCTGTGTATAGGGAAAATAAAACTGAAAAGCTAACACAAGAAATCAATACACAGAAAGATAAACAGCCACAGCCTACAAGAAGAGAATACTAACAGTAATTTCAATCAGGAACTTGCCAATCATTCCACAACACTCGGTGAAGTAGAGTAGATAGGTATAGATGAATTATGGAATTCTTACAGCACAGCCATAATCACAGCAGCAAAACCAAGTGCTGGACTGAAAAAAGCATGGATATCGGAAAACACATGGAAGTACATGAAAGACAAGCAGACAAATTAGACATGTTGAATGTAAAAACATATCTTGGAAGAGATCTGGCGAAAGCAACATACAAAGAAATAGACAAGAAAGTAAAAAGTTCAGCTAGAAGGGATAAAAGAGAATACATAGATAATGTGGCAAAGGCAGGGAAAACAGCAAAAACAGGAGACAACAACACTTTATATAACATACAAAAGATGCTAACAGGTACTATTACATCTAAAGAAAGACCAATCCTTAGCAAAACTGGAACCCTATTAACATCAAGTACAAACCAAAAGCAAAGATGGGCTGAACACTTCCAAGAAATACTTAATCGACCATACCCAAAAGAATTGTTAAACCTTGAAACTGACTTACCAGCCCCCCAACTAAATGTCAACCTAGATGAAATTACATTGCATGAAACTGAAACAGCAGTGAATGTAATGGCTAACAACAAAGCTGCTGGTGAAAATGAAATAACACCCGAAATGTTAAAGGCTATCAATAGTGACAACATGAGACAACTACAGAGAATGTTTAATAAGATTTGGAAAGAAGAAAAGGTCCCTTCTAAATGGAAAAAAGGAATCATTGTTATAATACTAAAAATAGGCAACCTCAGTGACTGTGACAATTGGAGAGGAGTAAACTTAATATCAGTTGTGTCAAAAGTATTTTGCAAGGTCATTTTGAATAGAGATATAGTGGATACCACAACGAGGAAAAACAAGCAGGATTTCGAAAAGGGGAGAAACTGTCTCGACCAGATCTTTACTCTAAGAATAATACTCGAAGAACATATTGAAAAGCAGAAACCATTAATTCTGAACTTCATAGACTTTCAAAACAAGGACAAAACAAAAATAATGAAACTTCTCATTAATCAAAATGGAAAAATACATGCAGCAGGAACAGATATTGAAGAAGTGAACCAATTTGCATACCTTGGCAGCTAAATAGACCAGGATGGTGACACCAGAAAGAAAGTTAGAATTAGAATTGCACAAGCAGCATCGATCTTCAAGAATCTTGAGAACATACGGCATTCAAAAGTTATAACCACAAAAACCAAGTTAAGACTATTCAATTCAAATGTAATATCCACCTTCATTTATGCATGCGAAAGCTGGAAAACAACTAAAGAAATAGACAAGAAATTAGACTCTTTTGAAAACAAATGCATAAGGAAAATATTCGGCATCAAGTGGAACGAATTCAAGAACAATGCAGAGATAAGACAGATGACTGATCAACAAGTCTCATGGGTGATCAGGAAAAGGAGATGGACATATGTCGGTCAAGTGATGAGAAGAAACCGTCAGAGAATTCCAAAAACAAGCTGTCAAGTAGAATACAACAGGCCAAAGAAAAAGAGGCAGACTATGTGAAACTCTAAAGAGGAAATTGTTAAGAGAGGCCAAATTAACAGGCATAAAATCCCTTGATGAGGTTGAAAAGCTCGCCGAAAACAGGGAAAAATTGGCGAACCACCTTGCGAGCCCTATGTGACCTTTAACGGCACGGGAAGGATGTAAGATAATTATGTCATCTGTAATCAGAGACTGGCGTTGTTGCGCTCGAGACACTCCCATGAGCACTGCGCTCCCTGTTCCAACATCCATTATTGAAGTGTGTGCCCACTGATCATTCCCGTCACGCACTAGTTGTGAGTGATGCGTACCATCCTACACAGACGGAACTGTCTGCCACTTTCCTTGTTGTTTTTTTCCCAGCTCCTACATTCGCTAATGAAGCTCTGTTCTCCGCCCCAATCTCATCCAGCATGCGCAAAGTGACCAAAACAACCCTTGCAATATTCTCCTTTGACTCCCTTGTAAATAACTTCTTATAACCTATACCCTTCCTGTGCCGCATAGGGCTCGAATGGTAGTCAGCCAAGTTTTCCTGTTTTCGGCGAGCTTTTCAACCTCTTCATGGGATGTTATGCCCACTAAACTGGCCTCTCTTAACAATGTCATCGTTAGAGTTTTACGTGGTCGACATCTTTTTTCTTCGGCCTATTGTGCTCCACTTGATAGCTTGTTCTGGGATTCTCTGACAGTTTCTTCTCATCACATGACCAACATATGTCCATCTCCTTTTTCTGATCACCCATGAGACAGGTTGTTGTTTGCTCATCTGCTTTATTTCTGCGTTGTTCTTGAATTCGTTCCACTTTGTACCGAGTATTTTCTTTAGGCATTTGTTTTCAAATAGTCTTAATTTGTTGTTTATTTCTTTAGTTGTTTTCCAGCTTTCGCATGCATAAATGATAAAAATAGAATAGAAAAATAAATAGATGAACGCAAACCCTGTCCACCAGATACATGATGCCTACTACGTAACACAGTAATTAGTGTATAAGTATACAACTATACACGAAGCACCTGCAGTAAAGCTGTGATACCAGAAAAAAGTAGGAGCAGCTTTATTACTTTAACGACTACAAAGTTGTGAAGTTTCGGCTTGAGGCTTAGTCATACAAAGAGGATGGGAGGAGGTGTAAAGCAATTAGGTGTGCCTGTCGGTGGGCTTGTAAAATACATAGGTGACAAACCTGTTTGTGCCCGATAGAAAAAAAAAAGTCTAAAAAGTATAAAAAGTTGACAGACTTGTCAGAAATTTCATAAGTGAATTTTATGTTATGACTGAATGAGTTGGCGAATTCAATACGTTTTTTTAGCTCTTACTGTGGCATACTTTTATAGAATTCTGGAAGTCTGCCAGTGTAGGTTTCCCATAATCTGACTTCCAGAAAGCCCACAAATAGACATGCATTTTCGTTCCCATGGCAACACCACTGATTTGCTCGAAGTGTTCGCCGCTGAATTCGAAAGACTTTAGGTTTAGTACTAGCCGTGTAAGTCTGATTATGGTGTCAGTGTTAGTGGTGGGGTGAGGGTCTTTGTCGAGAAAATATCGGAGTGCTAAGAGTCCATCCTTATGGGGGATAGAAGTGTATAGGAAGCAGACATCAAGGAAAAAGATGTGATAGGTGTGGTGTTGAGAGAGTGTGATCGTATCAAAAGTTGTTAAGGCGTGGTTGGTATCTTTAAAAAAAGGAGGATAATTTGTGTAATAACGGCTGGAAAATGCTGTCCAAAAAGTAAAAAATGTGCTCAGTGGGGAATGAACACGCTGATACAATGGAACGTCCAGGGTTACCTGGTTTGTGGATTTTCGGGAGAAGATAGAAGGTAGGTGTGCCTAAACCTTCGAAACCAGTCCCAAATCATTTCTATGGCCCCACCATAGAGGCAAATCTGATTTTCTGGTAACAGACATCAAACAGTGTCACGCAGATGACACTAGCCGCCTGGGGCTTGAGAACCGATGCATTCAAAATTATGGGACGCTGGAGCCACACGGGTTAAACTCGCTGTTCAGCTACACCTAACATTCTCTTCAGTCATCATAGTACCTCTCCACTAAGTTCCACCCCTTCTTACTTGTCGCACATAGTTCAAAACCTCCTCACAGCATCACTTTGCAA
This sequence comes from Achatina immaculata, assembly GCA_009760885.1. Classification (NCBI taxonomy): domain Eukaryota; kingdom Metazoa; phylum Mollusca; class Gastropoda; order Stylommatophora; family Achatinidae; genus Lissachatina; species Lissachatina immaculata. Next base: position 15,331,909 of record CM019694.1, read on the forward strand.
TCCCTCTTCCCTAATCATCTATTTCACCTTCTCCTGGCTAGGTCAACATTGTATCATTCTCTCTCCCCTCCACGGTTCCCCATCCACCACCCTCAGTTACAAACCACCGACCACATAGCACAGGTCTCCATTTAAACAGTCTCCACGTTCTACTAAATCCATTCATGGCACACACCGCCGGACAAGCTACATCTTACAATTAACAGCTAAGTACTCTATTTAATTTGTAAAAAATAGTATTCATGTGAATCTATACTTTATCTCCTCTCTCTATTTCTTCGTCTTGTATGTTTTTGTATGATTAAGGCTCACGCCGAAATGTCACAACTTTGTAGTCGTTAAGTAATAAAGCTGCTCCTACTTTTTTCCTAGTTTATACATTCTGATGCCTACTACGAACTTAGTAAGGAGGAGCAAGTGATCATTCTTCGGCTCCGCATCAGTCACACAGACAGAAGTACCATCTTTTCAACAGCTCAAAATCGCCCTGACCGACATGTGCACATGTGGCACCGTTAGGTTGACGGGAACACATATTATGTAAAGTTCCCAACATATGAGGTGCAGAGAAAACAGATGAGACCAATGCCTATATTATTTCAAGAGAGTCTACACGGGGATGTACACCAATCCAGCTAACTACTAATTACTTTAAAAATATACAATTCTACGTCTGAGAATGACCGAAGAAGACATTTGTTTGACCTGGGCTCTAGATCCAGGTCAAGCTGGCGACCTGCAAACTTTCAAGAAGTTGGATCCATTCTCTGCGAAGGTAGTGTCTCGATTTTCCGAAGCATGCTTTGTGAGTCTATTAAATGACCGCAGGCGATTCATCTTGGTCCACCAACCAGGGCGTGTCTCTGGTACCACCTCAATCCCCATTCTCATATGCTGGAGGTGATGGCTGCAAAGGAATAATTATGAAATAAATCTAAAATGCAGTACTTATGAAATACATATAAAACATCGTGAATTTAATTATATGAAAATTTTGGGAAACCGTATCCCTAAATGTGAAGATAATTTAGCTCTTCCCATGGATGTAAAATTTTATGTGGGTGAAGACTTATGGTGACGCTACATATAACAGTTAACTTAAATAATTGAAATGAAATGCGCTACCTCATCTAATAGCGCAAATAGATTATAAAAGAACATAACTATTCGTACCCGCATCAAAGCTGAATGATATATGGCCCATTGAAAAGAAGCTACAAAAATAAGCAGTAAAGAACAACACTTATTTGTAAACTTGTCTTTGGACCATATAATTTTGAACTTAGTGTATCTGTGTGTGTAAGAGCATTTCCAAGATGGCGAACACCTCGAAACATGGAAAGTAAGCAGAAAGCAGAATTCATGTTTTGGATCTTGTAAATTAATATATACGTATATTTTTCGCAGATTTAAGCTCAGCAACCATATAATGCTTGAACTACTTTCGTGAGCCTATTAACATACTATCTGTGATGTAATCATTCTAAGCAGTTTGAGGGCATTATTAGGTCTATAATTAATAATGCGATGTCGCATTACCTTAGTTCTCTGAAATGATTTGCTCAGAGGTAGCATCTTTCGTATAGCTTAATCCTGTGATAACTTGAAATATATTTGAAGACTTCTGTCTCTGAATGTGAATTACAGTTTCACCGGGGAATTGGTAATTTATACCAATGAGTGCATTGAGGTAGTGTAAATTCAGCTGGGAACAGAATCTCACTATACAACAGACAGCGTAATATTTTTGGTCTCCTTGAACAAACGAATGAAGAAGGTTAAAGCTGAACAATAATAATTTCTTGAACTGGTTCAGAATGCACAGATGAGAACATCATTACAGATCTGAGTTACATTTTTAAATCATTTTGAAGAATATAATCAACTATGGTCTCTTATAGGTCTTCAAACACTGTCTGATTTGGCAGTTAGCGATCCATAGCTGACGTACTAGCATCAGGGCTGGTGAACCATAACTGACAAAGACCCTGTTCCACCTAAGTTGGTACCCCCAATAATATATCTAGCCTTGTTAACAGGCCAGGAATTGCCATAGTGATGGGGTCTGCTAAAGAGGCTTTGCAGCCCCCCCCCCCCCCCCCCCCCGCTTTTTAGTTCCACCCAGGGGCTAAAAAATGGCCTCCATAACCAGCCCCAAGCTGATATTATGTTGTGGCTCAACATCTCCACTACATTGGCTTCAAAGAACACCAACTTGCAATTTCAGGAAGATAGAAAAAAGAAGCAGACCGTCTATAGACAAAAATGAATGAAAACAGTTCTGCTATTATTAGTTATTATAGTTGTAAAAATACCAGAACAATACGGTATAGAAGTGAAGAACCAATTCGAAATCCTGATAGCTGTACAGGAGGAGATGACACCAGATGATTTGGCTACACAGGCCAGAGATATCTTAATAACAACAGCTAAAGACATGGTTCCAGTAAAGAAAACACAAAAGAATGGATGGATTACAGCAGGCACACTAGAACTGATAAAACAACGTAGAGAAATGAAGACGCAATGGAAAGTGACAAACAACAATAAAGATGAATATAAATCTTTAACAAAAGAAATACGAAGAAACATAAGAAAAGACAAAAAACAGTACATACAAGATTGTTGTGAAAGAATAGAAGGACATCAGAAGTGTGGAAGAGATAGTGAAATGTTTCAAGAAATGAAGACATTGACAAGAAATGTCACACCTAATCTAAATGTAATTTGTGACGAGACGGGGAATACCTTGACAGAGACAGAGGAAATTCTAGAAAGATGGAAGATGCAAAGAAAACTAAATTGATGACAACTGACAAAACAAACAAGGCAGCAGAAATATATATCAATGAGGAAAAACTGGAAGAAGTGGAGAGTTTTGAATATCTTGGAACACTACTAACTAATAATGGAGATACAATGAGGGAAATTAAAAGGAGGACATTTATCGCTCTTCAGAAAGTAAAACAACTAAAGAATCTGTGGAGAGGAACAGACAGAACTACAAAAATAAGATTTTTAAGGGCATGCATCTTTCCTATCGCAATATATGCCTGTGAGAACTGGACACTTAACAAAACAGCTGAGAAACACATAAATGCCTTTGAATGTAAACGCTACAGAAGAGTTCTTCAGATATCATGGACACAAAAAAAGAACAAATATGTCCATACTACAAGAACTTAATATTGAAGAAGGCTGGCTAGTAAAGAGGATCAAAGAGAGAAAACTTAAATATTTTGGACACATTAAACGTCATGATAATCTAGCGAAGACCGTCTTGGAAGGGTACATAATGGGAAAAAGAAAGAGAGGAAGACCAAGGCGAAGATGGCTGCAAGACATCGTTGGTGATCTGCAAATGGATGTGTCAGCAGGAGGCCATCTTGCTCATACCCAAGAGGCCTCAGGAGTCTGTTAAGGAGGCAAAGTTCTGCAAGGGACATGCAAATGAATGAATGAGTCGTAATAGTAGTACTAGTAGTAGAAGTGGTGGTGGTAGTGATATTTTTTTTTTCGTAGCATTCCAGCCCAGTTTAACTATTGTTTAGACAGTAACACTCAGCTCCACTGAGTTTTTAATTTTAATTTTTTGTAACCAGTTTTTTAGTAAACATTTAAAATCATCATTTAATACCTAAATCAAATAGATTTAAAAAATATTTCTAGTAACCCAAATCTGAAGATAGCTGCAGGTGCTTTGGTTTGTGAAGACTGTGAACTTATTGGTGATATCACAGTAGGTAAGTGCTTTTATAGCATTAAAATTTGGTGCTAAAAATTCAAGTAATGTGAATTTGGGAAAAGTTTAAGTTGTTAAAAATTTAGATAATATGAAGTTAGAAAAACTTCTCTCTCTCTCTGAACCTTAAGTGCCCAGGGCACTTGGGGCTTCTGCAAGGGTTTTCCACAAATGCCTGTCCTTTGCCTTTTTTTTCATCTGCTCTTGCCCAGGTGAGCCTTCTATTGCTCAACATCCTTTCTGTTGTTCTTCTCCATGTCTCTTTTGGTCTGCCTTTACTTCTGTTCCCCTGTGGTGTCCATCTTAGTGTTATTTTTGGTAGTGAGTTGTCAGTCATTCGGAGCACATGGCCCAACCATCGCCAGCATCTTTCCTCAATAATTGCTGTCAGTGGCTTCATCTGCATTTCTGCCAACAAGATGTTATTTCTTATAGTGTTTGGCCAAAATATTTTTCTAATTCTTCGCAAACATTTAGTCTGGAAAGAATTCAACTTGTTTTCTCTGGTTTTGGTGATTTTCCAGCATTCACTTCCATAGAGTAGTACACTTAGAACACTACTCTTAAATATCATGATTTTCATATTTATGCTTAGTTTTTTAGATTTCCATATAGTCTGCAGCACTGCAAAAGCCTGGTTTGCTCTAGCAAGTCTGCTGTTGATGTCCTCTGTGCTGTCTCCAGTTTATTTTATCTTGCATATCTTTGTGGCTGCTTGATAGTAGACAAATGTTGTCCGCAAAGTCAAGGTCCTCCAGCAATGTGTCAAAGGTCCATTGTAATCCTCTGCATTTGTCTGATGTTGCCTCCTTCATTAACCAGTCTACTGCCAAGATAAATAATGTTGGTGATAGTACACATCCCTGCTTCACTCTTGTTTGTACCGTAAAGCTGCTGGAGGTATGTTCTCCACAGATCACTTTGCACTGAAAACCCTTGTATAATCGCTTTGATTACATTCACTATCTTATGGGGGAGGCCATGACATCTTAGGATTTTCCACAGTGCATCTCTGTTGACACTGTCAAAGGCTTTCTCAGAATCTATAAACAATGCATATGTTGTGCTATGCCACTCATTTGCCTGTTCTAATATTTATCTAAGTACAAATATGTGGTCTGTGCATGATCTTCCTTTCCTAAATCCTGCCTGCTCTTTCCGAAGTTTTCCCTCAAGTGCTGGTACAATTCTATTGATGATTATTCTGCAAAATACTTTACTGGTGAGTGGCAGGAGGGTAATGCCTCTCCAATTCTCGCAATCTCTGAGGTCATCCTTCTTTGGTAGTTTTACTATAAGGCCAGTTTTCCACTTTTCTGGAGCTTTTTCTAGATCCCAAATTTGTTGTAGTATCCGGCAAAGTTGTTTTGGTGTTTCTGTTTCTTCTGCTTTCAACATCTCAGCAGTCACTTCATCTTCACCTGGTGCCCTATCTAATTTTAGCTTCTTTATCGGCTCCTTTACTTCACTTATTGTTATTGGTCCTGCATTGATGTTTAGTTTCGTTTTTGCTTCAGGTATGTCTATTGTTTGTGCTGCTTGTGTTCTGTTTAGTAGGGTGTTAAAGTGTTCCCTCCATCTTTCAATTTTTTCTCTTTCTCCACTGACCAGTTGTCCATTATGTGTCCTTACTGCACTCTCACATCTTATGCTGAAGTTACCTGTCATCTGCTTTGTGATTTTATATATGGTTTTCATGTCATTTGTATATGCTGCTTTCTCTGCTGCTTCTGCTAAGTTGTCATAGTCTTGACGTTTATCTTGACGGCATGATTCCTTTACTTCTTTGTCTTTTTGTGCGTAATTGCTTAAAACGTGTTCTTTTAGCCTTTGTGATCCACTGCTGGTGAGACTCTTCAAGTGCCGCACGTGGAGTGAAGCTTCTCCCAGTCAAGGAAGAAAATGTGGAAAAGGAATAAAGGTTGCTGTGCAGCACTGACATGAAAAGGTGGTGGAAAGGATGATGTGAAATTTAATCGGTATGTCTAGTAGTATCGCTGCGAGAGCTACACATACCACGGCGCCTCTGCTCTAGAGGCCGACCACGTCTGAAATACACCTACACTGGTGAAGTTTGCCTAAACCGGCACACACCAGGGGTGGAACTTGATGGCTAGACATGTCATGCCACCTCCGCTCTAGAGGTTGGTCACGCCTGATATACACCCATACTGGTGAATTATGCCTAAACCGGCTCACACCAGGGGTGAATCTTGAAGGCTACTCATGTCACAGTACCTCTGCTCTAGAGGTCGGTCACGTCCCAAACACGCCCATACTGGGATAATATGCCTAAACCGGCTCAACCCAGGGGTGGAAGTCACTAGTGGCGAGGATTCGTCCTCCTGGACAAAAGCTCCATCCTGGTCACAACTAGGAAGGGTAGCGGCCAGAACCACAAAATGCTGAAGTCGAAGACACTGGACCAGGGCAGTCTAGATAGACAACCACCTCTCACCCGGCGGGGATGTTTGCCTATCCTAATCACGCTGAGGTTTTCCGGTGAGAAAGTCCAACTCTGGACTGGATGGGCAACCACCTCTCACCCGGCGGTGATACACCTGTATCTCAAAACACGTCGAGGTTTTCCGGTGAGAAGGTCCAACTCTGGCCTGGGTGGGCTACCACCTCTCACCCAACGGGGATGCACTGATATCCTAAACACGTCGAGGTCTTCTGGTGAGAAAGTCCAACTCTAGACTAAACTGGTGCAATGAAAACCATGGTGTCACGCAATCCGCTTCAGGGACCCACCAAGAATACAGGCTAAAGCCCTGTGATACTCTGAACCTCTTGTGGTCCTCTCGTGGATCTCGTGTGATCCTTTCGGGACCACACAGGAGACCACGGGACCTACCGAGGACCACAGACGTAAATTCAGTAGGATCACAGTGCAGTCTTGGTGGTAGAAGCGAACGAATAAGAAGAGGAAGCCTTTGTGATTTGGTGTCAGTAATATTTTTCTTGATTTCTTTTCTTTGCTCTATCTTTTCCCATGTGATCTTGGTTATCCATTCCTCTTTTCTCCGTTTCCGATATCCCAGCACCGCTTTTGCTGTTTCCTGTAGTGTTTTACTGAACTCTAGTATGGACATTTCTACTTCATCTTGTATGACATTTCTTGTTTCCTGGTGTTTCAGTTTTCTTGTATCAAAACATATATTTTTGTGTTCTCCGATTTTGGCTTTCCTTAATTTTAGTTTTATTTTTGCTAACAGAAGGTTGTGATTACTTCCTACATCTGCTCCTTTCCTTGCTCGCACATCTTGTAGTGACCATTTCCACTTGTTGTTTATTAGTATGTGATCGATTTGGTTTTCTGTGGTTTTATCTGGGGACCTCCTAGTCACTTTATAGGTGTTTTTATGTTGGAAAGTTGTCCCTCCGATGGTCATTATGTTTTCTTCACAGAAACTGCACAGTATTTCTCCATTTTCATTTATTTCTCCAATTTGTTTTCATTTATTTCCATTTTCATTTATTTCTCTTCCCATGATTCTTCTTCTATCTTCATTTCTTTCACCTACTTTTGCATTGAAGTTGCCCAAGATGAGTAGCATATCATCTTGGGTATTGTTTCTACTGTGTCATGGAGGCTGTTGTAAAAATCCTCTTTTAATTCCTCTTCAGCTGCTTCTGTTGGTGCATAACAAACTATAATAGACAGCTTCGTGAATCTTGAGTTGAAGCGTGCATATAATAATCTCTGATTTATAGGGGTCCATTTCAGCAATGCTCTTGATGCTTCTTTTGTTATAATCAATGCTACTCCTCCTTCATGATGATCTTCTTTACCTGACCATATTATTGTATCTTCTGTGTGCTATGTTGTTAATTTCCTTCTGCCTTGTCCTGTCCATCTTGCTTCTTGTATTCCTAGTATGACTAATTTGTATCTGTGCATTTCCTTGATGGTTTGTGCTAGTTTTCCAGTCTGGTTAAGTGTTCTTACCTTCCAGCTGCCTATCTGCATTTTGTGTTTAGGTTCCAGGAGGTTTGCAGTCGGGCTGGGGACTTCCAGTGCCTGGCTTTCATCCACAGCCATCATGGGCTCAGTTTCCTGATAAGCGTTTCTCCTTCCACCTGCATTTGTTTTTTCCCTTGCTTCTGTTTCTGTAGCAGTCTGATAGATTTTTTACCAGATAGGGTTGCTGGCCCTATGCCAAACCCTCCTTGGTCGCCTTTTACGATCATGCGTGGTAGGGTACAGTGGTCCTATTCTTTGCTGATCCCGGTTACGGGGGACTTATATTGTTAAAAATTTAGGTAATGTGAAGTTAGGAAAAGACTGAGCAAAGTTATTGATGGTTTTAAGTTTGACAGAAAATTTAATAGGAAGAAAGAATGAATTATATATCATCAGAAAAAGAAGGTGGACATATGTAAGCCACGTGATGAGAAAAAACAATCAGAGAATACAAAAACAAGCTATAAAGTGGAGCACAACAGGCCGATGAAAAAGAGGTCGACCTCGTGAAACTCTACAGAGGACATTGTTAAGATAAGCCAGTTTAGTGGGCATAACATCCCTTGATGAAGTTGAAAGACTCGCCAAGAACAGGAAAACTTGGTAAATAACTATGCAACCCCTATGTGACAGTTAACAGCATGGGAAGGATGTAAGATAAACATGTCTACATTTGTGCCAGTCTTTATTCAATAATAAACTAGCCGTAATATCTTAAAGCACATTGTTGTTTTTTTTTTCACTGCTTTGATCTCTCAACAAGTCTTGTGATATTATATCAAAATGCTGAAGAAAGTAAAGTTTTGAGGTGTTTCCTCATGCTTAGTCCACATTATACATTCCTCAATTAAGTATTTTTGTAGATTAACAACATATATGCTAGTCATGTTGTTAGGCTCTGCCATGTTATTTTCTCTGCTTTAACTAACTCAGTTGCTCATTCTTTTGATAATATTCCTGAATTATATTCACAGAGAATAAATGTGAGTATATGTTTAATTTAAAAATGAGCACATTTTATACAGATTTTAGTTCTGGGTGACACTATGATCTTACTGCTGCAGGTACCAGAACAGTGATTCACCCAAAAGCAAAAATTGTTGCAGAGGCAGGGCCTATCATTATAGGAGATTATAATATCATTGAGGAGCTGGTCACTATAGCAAACAGGTAGAGTTTCTTATATAATATCAGATATAACTAGATGCTGCATATATTCTCCCATTTTATCTCTTTAGAAGTTTTCATCAGTTCTTTTTCATCTTGTTGATACTACAAATAGCAGTTTTCATCATGTGATCCTTACGATAATTTCTGAAAAGAGAATTCCTCCTAATACCATTTGATATTGTCTCGTAATTGCACACACTGAATGACTCTCTATGCATAAAGTTTTATACCTTACATAAATTGAAATCACACATATTAAATGCCTTGAATATAAATATTTAAGCATATGCAGCACTAGAACAAGTCCACACAAAATATGTTCACAGGGAAAAATACCAAACACACAACTCTTGGAAAGTATCTGCATTACTTTTAATCTTCTGTCTTTTGTACTGAAAAGAATTGCAAAAATAGACTGGCTGTCTCAAGATAGTTGCAACAGTACCAGACACCAAAGGGAATAGGTTGTAGAAAATTCTCAAAAGATAATCAAAAGATTCCTTGTTTGGAAATGCTGATATCTCTCTCTCTCTCTGAACCTTAAGTGCCCAGGGCACATGGGGCTTCTGCAAGGGTTTTCCACAAATGCCTGTCCATTGCCTTTTTTTCTGCTTTTGCCCAGGTGAGCCCTCTATTGCTCAACATCCTTTCTGTTGTTCTTCTCCATGTCTCTTTTGGTCTACCCTTACGTCTATTCCCCTGTGGTGTCCATCTTAGTGCTATTTTTGGTAGCGAGTTGTCAGTCATAAATGCTGGTATAGGTGTAAATAATTGAACTATGATTCTAGATTTTACAGTGTTTTTTTTTCTTTCCAGATTATCAGCAGAAGAGGACAGTGGTAAAGTGCAGATAATTGGAAACAATAATATTTTTGAAGTTGGTGCAAGTATCCTTTGAAGAATTTTGCTTAGCAGATTATGAAATAATAGACATAGTACATTCAAGCTGGATAACTACTCACTTATATATCAATGCTTTGTGGCAAAAAGAAAAAAAAAATCATGAGTGATTTAAATGGTTTATAAAAATTACAAAAATAACTACATCTATGTGGTTTTGGCCTTTACTGTGGAGTTTCAAATAGTAAACTATAATATATGTTCCCAAGACAGCTAACACAAAAATCAGTTGAACACAAGCAGCATACTGCACATAGCTTATGTAGATCAAGAAAAAGCATTTGATGGAGTAGATAGATATAAACTGGGAAATCTTACAGCATTATGGAATTAGTGCACATCTGATCAACTTATGCAAAAATCTATATGAAAACAGTCAATGTACAGTTAGAACAAATGCAGGTCACTCTGAACCATTCATCATAAAACCTGGAGTGAGGCAAGACTGTGTACTGTCTCCCTTACTGTTCATAATTTACACTGACAACATCTGCAAAGAAGCTAACATACATAGTAAAAACTCCATGACAAAGCTGCCCAGCATCCCAATCTAGAAATGCTGATAAACCCACAACACCTTCCAGAAGACATACTCAGTAGGAGGACCATAAACAAACTCCTTTTTGCTGACAGTCAAGCACTTACAGCCACATCAGAAAAAAGGCCTGCATCAGAACATGGATAATTTACCAAGGGCATGTCAAAGTCACAACATGAAGATCAGTGCTGAAAAAACAGAAGTCATGACCATAGTGAGAGAAGAGATACAAAGATCTTCTTAGACAACCAGCCCTTGAAAGAAGTGAAACATTTCAAATACCTAGATAGCATAATGTCATCTTTAGGAACAGGTGATGCTGAGATTGAGAACAGGTGCAGCAAAGCAAATCAGGTCATTGGACAAATGACTCCTTTACTGAAAAACAAATATGTCACAACTGAAACAAAAAGGGCACTATATAACACAATTTTCCTCCCAACTTTATGCTGTCAGTGTCAAATATGGACAAGAACAAAAGAAAAATCATAACAACAGAAGTGATATGTTTAAGGAGAATACTAAATGTGACAAGAGATCAAATAAGAAATGACACCATCAGGGCAAAGGTTGGAGTAACAAGCGTATTACACTATATCCAGAAACAGCAAGTCAAATGGTTTGGCCATGTTACATGGTTACCAGCAGACAGTATATCACAAACAACATTCACACTAAAATTTGTAGGTAGCAGAGGAAGAGGCTGCCCACACAGGAGATGGAGAGAGGAAATTACAGTAGCATTAAATATCCCATTATATGAAGCAAATCGTTGAGGCCTATCAAGACGTCTGTTTGTCCCCTCAACACTGAAAGCCTATATGAGGAAGGAGACAAGAATAATATAAGATAAAAATAGGTATCTAGTCATTTTCTGGTTTAAAAAAATGGCATCTGTGTTTATTGCAAATTTTTTAATGTGTTCTTGCAATTTTTGTTTGATAAAGAGAGAGATCTCTGTATTAAAAAAACATAAGCTACTATTAAAACTCCAGCCATCTGGTAGGATATAAACTGGATACTTCATACAGTAAAGGGATGCTAATCAGTGAAAGCAGCTTTTTATTAGATGATTGTTTCTTCAAGATACTAAAATCTCTCATGTATATGTTGAACAACTAAAACAAAATTATTTATTTGCCAGAAAATCTTGTCTGTAATGCTCTAAAAATAATTTTAACAAGCATCTGAAAGAACCATATCTTAAGGACTATATGATTAAGAAAAAGAAAATAGCTATCAGTTTGTTTCCACTCATGTCTATTTAAGGGTAAAAAAAAATATACATAATAAGACTACTGGTGGATTTCAATGTAATGTTCAAATGGGAAGGTTTTATGAATTAGGATCTTGTGTTTTGTTGATATATTTAATGATTGTGATAAGAGATCACAACAGTGAAAACCTGTTGTATAGCAATGTACCTTAATCCTGATCACAGCTGTAGAGGCACAAAAGATTGGAGACCACAATGTTGTAGAATCCAAAGGTAAGTATAATTTATAGGTAACTGTCAGAGAATATTATTAATTATCCCGTTATTTGCACAAATGATGTCTTATCTTCTTATATCTTATATCCTTCCCGTGCCGTTAGACGTCACATAGGGCTCGCAAAGTAGTTCGCCAATTTTTCCTGTCTTCGGCGAGTCTTTCAACCTCATCAAAGGATTTTATGCCTGTTAACTTGGCCTCTCTTAATAATGTTCTCTTCAGAGTTTCACGCGGTCTGCCCCTTTTTCTTCGGCCTGTTGTGTTCCACTTGATAGCTTGTTTTGGGATTCTCTGCTCATTTCTTCTCATCAAGTGGCCAACATATGTCCATCTCCTTTTCCTGATCACCCGTGAGACAGGTTGTTGTTCAGTCATCTGTCTTATCTCTGCATTGTTCTTGAATTCATTCCACTTGATGCCGAGTATTTTCCTTAGGCATTTGTTTTCAAAAGAGTCTAATTTCTTTTCTATTTCTTTAGTTGTTTTCCATCTTTCGCATGCATAAATGAGGGTGGATATTACATTTGAATTGAATAGTCTTAACTTGGTTTTTGTGCTTATAACTTTTGAATTCCATATGTTCTCAAGATTCTTGAAGATTGATGCTGCTTTTGCAATTCTGATCCTAACTTCCTTTCTAGTGTCACCATCCTGGTCTATGTAGCTGCCAAGGTATGCAAATTGATTGACTTCTTCAATATCTGTCCCTTCTATGTGTATTTTTCCATTTTGATTGGTGGGAATTTTCATTATTTTTGTTTTGTCCTTGTTAATTTCAAGTCCTATTTTGCTAGCCAGTGAAGATAGGCTATCTGTTTTTTCTTGCATGGAATTCACATTATTACTGATAAGAGTTATGTCATCAGCAAAATCAAGATCTTCTAGTTGGGTCCCATGTACCCAGTCAATACCTGTGTTACCTGTGCAGCATTTTTTCATTATGAAGTCTATTGTAATCCCAAAAAGTAAAGGAGACAGTATACATCCTTGTTTCACGCCTGTTTCAATCTGGAACCATTCACTCATCCCTTCTTCTGTCTTGACTGCACAACCATATCCATTGTATAAGTCCTTAATGATGTTGACAATTTTAGATGGTATTCCATATAGACATAAAATTCTCCATAATGAATCTCTGTGTATGCTATCAAATGCCTTCTTAAAATCTATGAAATTCAGTATTAATGGTTTCTGCTTTTCAATATGTTCTTCAAGTATTATTCTGAGAGTAAAGATCTGGTCGAGACAGCTTCTCCCTTTTCGAAATCCTGCTTGTTCTTCTCTCATTGCAGTATCCACTATATCTTTGAGTCTATTCAAAATGACCTTGCAAAATACTTTTGACACAACTGATATTAAGGTTACTCCTCTCCAGTTGTTACAGTCACTAAGGTTGCCCTTTTTTGGTATTTTCACAATGATTCCCTTCTTCCAATTAGAAGGGACCTTTTCTTCTTTCCAAATCTTGTTAAACATTCTCTGTAGTTGTCTCATGTTGTCACTATTGATAGCTTTTAGCATCTCTGCTGTTATTTCATCTTCACCTGCAGCTTTGTTGTTAGCCATTAAATTCACTGCTGTTTCAATTTCATGCAATTCAATTTCATCTAGATTGACATTTAGGTGTGGGGCTGGTAAGTCAGTTTCAAGGTTTAACAATTCTTTTGGGTGTGGTCGATTGAGTATTTCTTGGAAGTGTTCAGCCCATCTTTGCTTTTGGTCTTTATTTGATGTTAATAGTGTTCCAGTTTTGCTAAGGATTGGTCTTTCTTTAGATGTAATAGTACCTGTTAGCCTCTTTTGTATGTTATATAAAGTTTTGCTGTCTCCTGTTTTTGCTGCTTGTTCTGCCTCTTTCGCCATATTGTCTATGTATTCTCTTTTATCCCTTCTAGCTGAACTTTTTACTTTCTTGTCTATGTCTTTGTATTTTGCTTTTGCCGAATCTCTTTCATGATCTGCTTTTGCATTCAACATGTTTAATTTGACTGCTCGTCTTTCATGTATATACTTCCATGTTTTATCTGATATCCATGCTTTCCTATTTGGTTTTTCCAATCCAGCGCTTACTGATGTCTTAATGATGTCTAGGAGAAAAAAAAAATGTTAGGATGTAGCTCTCACAGGCTGTCAAGATTTGAAAGGGGGGAGGGGGGAATAAAGTGTTAAGTTTGTAAAGTTAGCCATAATTCATGGGTATTGTGGGGAAAAAAATCTGATGTCTTCTGCTTCTGAATTGTGGGAGATATTTTCACAGTTGTCAAGAGTTAAAGGAAGCTTCATATAATAAAAATTAGTTTCCTAATATTTTATAGAACTTCTGTTTAAAATTGACATGTTTGCTGATGAAGCTTATTATGACTGTGTATATAGAAGTAAAGGTGTCTGAGTGGCGAAGTGGTTAGTGCACTGGTCTCTCATGGCGAAGGTTGGGGGTTCAAATCCAGCTGGAGGCGCCCCCTGTCACCCAGCTGTAGAAATGGAGTTAAGGAAGGAAAGGCGGCCAGGTATGATACTGACCATATCACCCTCTAGTGTGCTGACAGGTCAAGGAAAATATGGGCACTAATGCCATATCCCCATGTGCCTCTAAGGCATGAGAGGATTACCTTTACCTTTTTTATATAGAAGTAAACACTGTACATGCTAGATGAGTATGTTTCTTTTGTAATAATGTCTTGGTAACAACAAATATATGCACTAAGATAATGGTGGAAGAATCACAAGTAACAGCACCATAGGATGAAGAAAATGGTCATCATCTAGGCACTGCCTTTCAGATTTTGGGAGTTTGAAGAGCAGATAGAAAATGTGTGTCTGTAAAAGTATATTTTTTGTTTTTGACATTTATCTTCAGAAATTATAGGTCATACAAAAGAAGCTAAGATTTATTATTTAAACATGAATTTTAGTCTTGGCTATTTCTTTTAAAAAATATTTATTTATTATTATGTGCTGTGCTGGATAGCACTGGTGATCATGCTTCTCCATCTTGTGCGGTCCTTGGTGTTTCTGATTAATTTAGATGCTTTTCTTTTTCCATGCCACTTTGGTCAGCCCATTGAGATAATTTTCTCTTCAATTTTCCAGTCATTACTAGGTTCTCCAACTTCTGCTTTCTCATGACATATCCAAGAAGTTTTGACTGTCTTTTTCTCATAAGTTTAACTAATTTTCATTCTTCTGAAACTTCTTTGAGGATCTATTTGTTTGTTTTTTCTGTATATGTTACATCTTTTGCCAAAACCACACCTCTGCTGTTACCAATTTTCTTTGTCATCCTTTTGCTGTCTGTCCCAAGTTTCACAAAATTTTTAAACTATTTAAGAAAAAAGTAGGAACAGCTTTATTAATTAAAGAGCACACAGTTGTGACATTTCAGTTTGCACCATAATCATACAAGTACATACAGGACAAAGAAATAGGGAAATAAGATGAACTATAAATTCACATGAATGCCATACGACAGATAGTAATGTTTTTAAAAAAGAGAAAGTAGCACTTATCTGTGGCTTGTAAGAAATATTCCTACATTCAGGAATATGCTTGGTAGAGTGTTGAGATTGTTTAAAGGAGATTTCCGTTTTTTGTCACTTTAGGAATGTTATCTGTTGATATTTTCCTTACGTCGTAAAAAGCTGCATACCTAATCATGATTTTATTTCACTTGTGCACTTGGTAACAGTTGTTATTGTTCCAAGGTAATTGAATATATTTACTTATGTCAGTGTCTTGCTGTTTGAAAGGATGTTGCATTTTGATATGTTTATTCTGTTTGATATAACCGTACTTATTTATTACAGGTTTTAAAATTTAGCAGACATAATTTGTTATTGCCTGCATTCCACAGCTAAAATTGAATCAAAAGTAGAGATCTCCAACGGTTGCATAATAGGGGCTGGGTGTGTGCTAAACACTTCTGAGCATTTGCCGGACAATACTGTTGTGTATGGTGTCAAATGTGAGCGCAGAATTCAAAGAGAAAGACCTCCTGTGAGTAAAGCTTTTTAGTTGTGTTCTGCTGATTTTATTTTTCTAGAATTTATTTGAATTTGAGGTAGTTTTAAATATTTATTTTCAGCAAAGGTGCAGAAGTTTTACTATTAACTTTGCTGTTCTAATTGTGACTGACTTTGTTTTGAAAAGTTTGCATAAAGACATCTCTTATATCTGCAGTGGATACATAAAGCATCTGCACCATGTAAACAAGGAATTCATAATGAAAGCAAAAATCACAAGCAAGACATAAGCAGGAATAGAAGAAAAATCATTAAGTACAGCACACAATGTTAAAAATACTTAAGAAAAAAGTGAGAACAGCTTTATTAATTAACAAACACACAGTTGTGACATTTAATTTTTTTACAGCCTTACTGAAGTGGCTTTGTATATAGTTATATATTTAGTTTTATATACTTATACACTAATTGTTCATGTGTAAGTACAGCAGAAGTTAATCCAAGACTAGCAAAATCGTTAGTGTTGGAATCAGTTCAATTCAGGGCACCCTAAAAATGGACAAGGAGGAGATTGCAAGAGCCATCTTGAATAGGCTGCATATGGAGGATGATATCAGGTTGAATGATGACAGTCACTTCAGGGGGGGATGATTGAATTGGGGGATGAGAGGAGAAGTGGACATTTTTCTGAATGAAGTGGTTTAGTGTGCATTATCCATAACCAGTGTGTGACTGTCTCAGTCAACAGGCTCATGCATCAGTGGGTGTTGGAAAGCCCAGAGTGCTGTCTGATAGTCTCAGATATTAGCAAAATCATTGAGATAGGAAGGAATACAATAAGGATATCCAAGCCAGTAATAAAAACCTTGAATTAGTCAAGGATTTGACAACCTGGGAACATGGTACCATTTCATTATTGAAAACTTTGTCTGAACTGCATGGGTCTTACAGAAATTTATTTTTTGTGCACACAAATATATAATAATGCCATCAGCATTGTCATTGTTTATTTGTTGTACCTGTTTAACTAGAAAAGCACTTTTTTTTTGGCTGTTTTTCAAAAAAGCAGTTGAACTGGTTATGTTCTTTTGTATTTTTATCTTCCAGGCTCAGACACTACAGATTGATTTTCTGACCAAGATACTCCCAAATTACCATTACCTCATGAAACCTAACCTTCAGCCACGACCAGTTGCTGCTGCTGTCAAAAAGTAATCAGGAAGTCTTAGTTACAACTTCAATGCACCATAGTATTACTTTCTAAAAATATGTTTAATTAATTTCCTATTGCTTCATGGGGATGAAATGCATAATTCATCTAAATTATTTTACTATCTGATGTAGAAATTTCAGTGATAGTAGTTTAGTGAGAGATATTTGTGATTGTTTCATTACAAAATATGATTTGGAGTTACACCGTAAGTTGGCAAGATTCTCTCTACTAGTCCTAAGTCAGTTCAGAAAGAGTACTTCTGTCTGCCTATCGTGTCATGAGGGGGCTACTAATGTCAGCGCGCAAGCAGCCTTCCTACTCACAGACTAAAATAAGCCACAAGAATGTGGATGAATAACTGTTTTCATGAACAGTCTGGGCCAAATTTAAAAGCTGTGAAAGGCTTTGAATAAATCTTTGGCAGTTCCACAGATGAATTTTTCAGAATTTTAACATGAAATATGAGAACAGAAATTAGACTCTTTCAAAAACAAATGCCTAAGGAAAATACTCAGTATGAAGTAGAATGAATTCAAGAACAACGCAGAGATCAGACAGATGAGCAAACAACAACCTGTCTCATGGTTGATCAGAAAAAGATGGACATATGTCGGTCATGTGATGAGAAGAAACAATCAGAGAATCCCCAAACAAGCTATCAAATGGAACACAGCAGGCCGAAGAAAAAGAGGTTGACCATGTGAAACTCTAAAGAGGACATTGTTAAGAGAAGCCAGTTCAGTGGGCATAATATCCCTTGATGAGATTTCAATTTTGCCGAAGACAGGACATCTTTTACGAACTACCATGCGGGCCCTCTGTGACATTTAATGGCACGGGAAGGATGTAAGATTTGAGTAAGGAAAGAACTGATTGGATAGTCTGCATAAATGGAAATCTTATAAGAATGTCTCAGTATCAAAATGGTTGTCAGACAAAGTTGCCCTCTTTCACCTCTTATTTCAGTATTTTCAGCAAGCATTATTTCTTACAATTTTGGTAGTATCATGCAAAGCTTATGTAACAAAAGAGTGAATTAGAAAATATGTGAGGCACCATGTAGAGCACAGTGCTAGCAACAGTTGGAAAAAGTGTGGCCTGCATTTCTGTGGTTATATTTTGAAATCAGATGACCTAATAAAGATCAGTCTTCACAGTAAAACACTTGGAAAAGGAAGAGTAGCATGTATGAATATCACACAAAATTTGATTTGTTCTGGTATTGCTGTGGAAGACTGAAAGAGTAAAGGCGCACAATGTACGATCATTGTGAGCATTTGTTAGATATTTGATTAGTGTAAAGAATATTCACAAGCTGATACATTAGCACTTTATAGTAAAAGTACTGTCATGAAAATAATTTGTAAGGTTTTTGGATGAAGCTAAAAATAGTGTTTAAATATGGTTTTCTGAGTTTTTATTCTAGAACATATTCTGAACAAAACAAACAAGAAAATAAAAAGGTAAAATTCTCATTTCCACACCTTAAGGCATATTGGGGATATGGTGTTAGAACCGCATTTCCAGGACCATCATCTCCTGATAGTGTGATGTGGTCACGCCTGCCACTTTAACTTCCCAGATTTCTCTGGTATTCATTTTTTTCTTTTTTTTTTTGGAGCCAGGTGCGATACTGGCCACATCACACTTTCATGTGCCAAAAGTCTTGGAAATACGGGCCTAACACCATATCCCCAATATGCCTTACTGGCATGGAAACAGGTGTTTTACTTTTTGCCCATTTTTAGAGGCTAGGTGGACCTTAAGGCTTTGTGGTGTGGTAGTACCAGCAAAAATCCCACTGCTGGGATTGAACTCGGTACTACCAGATTAGTAGACAGAGCGCCTAACCACTCAGCTGATCAGACTGCCAAGAAAATAAAATACATGTACATAATCTTTGATATTTGAACTGTGATATTAAACATAAAAAAAAGTAAATTACCAATCAATATCTTATATGTGACATAAAAAAGACTTTCATATAGAGAAAATGATAGCATGGAACATTATGTGTTGCTATAACTGCAATTGCTTGTTGTAATGCCTAATAGTGTCAGCAAGAGTTAATTAGTAATAAATGTACTAAAGCTTAGTGATGACCATGGCATGGCACAAACAGCATAACAGTTAACAATGTGCCATCTGTAGGCAGTGGCCGGAGATTACGCACACAGTTGTCATATTGGAAGTTGGAAGAAGGGAGTATCTAAGAAGCATTCAACAGGATAAGAAGACTGGAGCAAGGGAGATAAACAATACATACTAGATATTATTACTATAAAAGTCACAAGAAGATGTCCTACAAAATAAGCTTTTTACCCCCCCCCCCCCCTTAAAGATATTAATGATGGCCATAACACTTTGGATTACATTTTAAAAATAAATTACCATAAGAGTGTGCTATAACATACGGTAGTCATTTTAATCATCTTTCTTCTACACATATCATAACTTTATACTGCACCTGAGATGAATTATAGATAAATGGGCATTGTGTGAAGGCAAGAGTAAAACTGGTGTTCATATTTTTTAAAATTCATTCTGTTCATTTGTACCTTTTGCCAGATCCAGTACTTAAATTATAACAAAATAATTAATCAGAATGGTGTACATTGTTTCAAGAACAAGCATGTTGGATAAGAGCAGTTAATCAGAATTGTTCGTGGCTTTAAACATTTTTTAAAAAAAATAATGTAACGTGTGTGAATCAGTTAATGACAGCCTTCAGTCAGCAGTAACTGTGGATGAGTTGCCAGAAAAGCTTTCACTGTGACTTTGTAACTTTGTCTTTTTAGTCTCCACCACACCTAAAACATTGACAGATCTGAGGGATTACCGCCTATTTTTAATTTATTCTTTTGTATATTTTTTCTTGTAACACGAGTTATTTTTATTGCAGAAATTTCTTGCAGCTAATGCCAGGGGATTTCTTACCTTTCATACATACATTTTTATGTATGGTTTTGATTAGCATAATCCTTTTCACCAGCCATTCACATTTGTGACTCACAAAAGTATGCTGTAATATATTATTGGTATAATAAGTGGCTGTCTGCCTGATGGACTTAAGACTAGGCTTTGCAGTCTCATTAAACTATGACGTAAAATATACTTTGTCTTTTATATTTCACAAATAAACAGTGCAGATGGAAATATTTAAGCTGAATATTTTGAACTTTTTTTTTTCTGGCCAATAAGATAAATTACACTTTGAGAATAGTTTATGGGTCACTGTTAAAAATGAAGTTCAGTGGCAGAGTTAAAACACACTTAGTTGTATCAGCTTTTCACAGATTTAGTTTCATAAAGAGCCACTAGAATATAGAAAAAGAAGCATTGTTGAACTTTGGTGATATGAAAACAAAGAGTTGATAATAAAGATGGGAATTTATGGAAAGACATTGAGGGCATGACATGAGGTGATAATGTGTACCATTACATGGTTGGACAGGTACTAAAAGGCTGCGTATGGGCACATTTCAATGACATATAAGCGTCTGGTAACACTTAAATTAGCTCTGTGTAAACTGTTTAGCTTTTCATGTTTCATAATTTACAAAGGAACCTATACAACTTAAGTTACAAGGTTTTATTTATATTTATGACAACTACAAGTGTTTATATTTCAGAAGTACAATTTTAAAATTCTCCACTTAAAAATATGTGAGTTTGTTTCCTATGTTTTTTTTTTTTTTTGTAATGCTGTTCTCATTGAAACTTATTAAAATATTTTGAGAACCAAACTTGTTTACTATGATGCCATTTAACAGTAGGAAGTGATTGAGTTAAAATGTGATGAAAATGTTGAATAAATAGAAAGATGGAAGTATGTATGAGTGAGAGAGAGGTTTGGGAAGATCTGCAATTACATGTTGATGAGTAGTAGTATGTTTATTGAGATGTGTAAATGATTCCTGGTACAAGTGAACTAGCAAATGAGAATGGGAGAAAATAACTGGCATGTTTTCATCTCATTGTCCAACCTTGAAAGTGACAAAGGTATCTGGAGATCCACTCCAGCCAACTTTCCCTGTGGAAATGACACAAAATAATGGGTTTTCTTTCTCATCTGCATTCAATTTCGTAACAAAGAGATGGGTTGCCAGTGTGAATTGAATCTCACTGTTAGCAAGAGTTCTTCATGTGTGCTCCACAATTTTTCATTCATGCTCTTGTCCTGTCTTTCCCAGGTTTGGGCTCTTTAAGTATTTGTATAGAGTGTAGTTTTATGCAGAGTGGGGTTTGGGTGACCTTCAGTTTGTATATATAGGCTTATAGTCTGCAGTGTCCTGTTTTATTCAAGCAGTCAGTGCCAATAGCCCCTCTTCCAGTGGTTTCTGTCTTTGGCCTTGTTCTTCAAGTCCCTCTACAGTTTTTCATGGAATTCCATACAGCTCCTGGAGTCTCTACAGTACATTTTGATTCTCACCATCAAAATCATTCTCATACTCAACAAATGTTGCTAGTAAGGGTGACTCCCATACCAGTGATTGCTCCATGATGATAGTTCTGTGATATAGTCAGCATGATGATTTTCTTTTTTATTCAGAGAAGTGTCCTGATCCAGAAGATTGTGGTTTAGGTTTAAAATGTTTGTTTTTTTTAAAAAATAATTTCTGTTCTATGTCTCCATGCAGTGCATTTTTTCTTTACAGGCATTTGTGCAGCTTTAGTGATGCTGTGTTGGAACTGTTCTTTTTCAGTTCCTGTTTTTACAAGTTTGTCAGTTGCATCATTTCCTACATCATAGTGTGCAGGAATCCACTGTAGTGCTACTAGATTGTAATAAAATTTAAACTGCATCAGATCTGCTTGGAAAGAAAAAAAAATCACCTAGCATGAAAAAGGACTCCACAAAAACTATAGAAACTCACAAAGCAGCTTAATGAAGAGAACACATCCCAAGAAAGTAGTCATTAAAAAAAATAAATAAATGGACAGGCTTATGACAGGATATGGGCATTAAGATCCCTTAAAAATCTGCCTCTTCTTCTGCATACAAAGAATATTTATTACTTCTTTTTAAAAGAAGTCCTTAAGTTCAAGTTTTTTGTTGTTGTTACATTGTCTGGCTGTTTTTGGATGGCCAGATTGAAACAGGCGTGAAACAAGAATGTATCTCCCTTGCTTTTTGGAATTACCATAGACTTCATAATGAAAAAATGCTTCATAGGTAAAATGGGCACTGATTGAGTACATGTGACCCAACTAAAAGATCTTGATTTTGCAGGTGACATAACTTTAATCAGTGACAATGTGAATTCGATGCAAGAAAAAACAGATACCCTGTCGTCACTGGCTAGCAAAATAGGACTTTAAATTAACAAGGAGGAAAAAATCATGAAACTTCACATTAATCAAGAAGGAAAAATATATGTTGAAGGAACATCTATTAAAGAAGTAAATCTATTTGCATACCTCGGCAGCTATATAGACCAGAATGGTGACACCAGGAAGGAAGTTAGAATTAGAATTACAAAAACAGCATTGACCTTCAAGAATCTTTAGAACATATGGCATTCAAAAGTTGTAAGCATAAAAATTAACGTTAAGATTATTCAATTCGAATGTAATATCCACCCTCATTTATGCATGCAAAAACTGGAAAACAATTGAAGAAATAGAAAAAAAATTAGAGTCTTGAAAATAAATGCCTGAGGAAAATATTAGGTATAAAGTGGAACGAATTCAAGAACAACGCAGAGATAAGACAAATGAGCAAACAACTTGTCTCATGGGTGATCAGAAAAAGGAGATGGACATACGTCGGTCATGTGATGAGAAGAAACGGTCAGAGAATCCCAAAACAAGCCATCAAGTGGAACACAACAAGCCGAAGAAAAAGAGGTCGACTACGTGAAACTCTAAAGAGGGCAATGTTAAGAGAGGCCAAATTAGTAGGCATAAAACCCCTTGATGAGGTTGAAAAGCTTGCCGAAAACAGGAAAATTTGGCAAACTACCATGTGAACCCTATGTGGTGTTTAGCAGCACGAGAAGGATGTGAGATATAAGTAGCTATATTCTGCTTAATCCTGATTCTCCATCATCAGTAACCTTGAACAGACTCTTCCAAGGCAGGGGGCTAACAACTGCTACTACCTGTTGAATGCAGCTTCATTCCATGTATCAAAACTGAGCATATTCTTTAAATGTACATTGCAAACATGTTTCCACTGATAGGTTCCTTCATCGGTCTGACGTGGTCCATCTTCCTATCCATTTTACTTAATATCCAGATGCAGTGGAGGTTGTATGTTGTATTTTTCTATGCTTATTCACCTTTGTCTACATTCTTCCCTGTCTCGTTTTGTCTGGTACCAGCTCACTGACCATTTAGCACGAGTGTCCCTGAGTAAAACTATCCCTGTCAGTGAGAGATAAGAGAAGTGACGACTGCGGTAGAACTGCTTCTAGTAATGAAGTAGATGAACGATCTCGGGAAGCTCTGGAACGGGACCTTGTTTTCCAGGCTGTCTCCATCAAGCTTGAATTAACAGTAAATTCAGCTTTCTTTAAACTATATTTCCACTCAGTTGCTACCTCCTCTATTTCTGCTATTCATGCCCAACTTTGTTATCTCCATTCACTTCGTTCTTTTTCAAGCCGCAGGCGTGTTTTTGTTTTTTTTTTTGGGGGGGGGGGGGGATTACGCTAAAATTAGCGACCATGGGAATAGCACAAAATATTTGTATAACAAGGTCCAGTCGTTTTTTTTTTTTTTTGGTTTTGCACTTTTGGTTGTCTGATCTATATTATTCTTGATATGAAGATTGAGTTGCCAGAATAAAGGTTGAATTGTCTATTTATATAAAGCAATTCTATGCTTGGTGTGCAGATTTCTCGTACACACGAACAATATTTTTAATAATGTGTGTGCAAACTGGTGCAACGAAAACCACGGTGTCACGCAATCCCGCTTCTGAGACCTACCAAGAAAAAAGACTCAAGCCCTGCGATACTCTGAACATCTGTGGTCAGAGGACCACAGGTGTAAATTCAGTAGGATCACAGGGTGGTCTTGGTGGTAGAAGCGAACGAAGAAGAGGAATGTGTGTGCTACTTCAACAGCACTGACCTAAGATACGAACGTGGCACTTCACTACCATTTTGCTGTTTGTGTAACCTAATGAGAAAAGTCTATGAGGTCCTTCGGTTTTTTTTCTAAACTTCAGTCTGGAGGGCGTACGTGCCCTGTTGACCTTGAGGAAAGAAGTAGACAGAGGTTTTATAAAAAGAATGTTAGGAAAGTGGGCGGAAACAAAAAATGACAGAAAGTATGATGAGCACATGTAAAGGAAGAACATATAACAATATTTCGGCAAAAGGCTTTTCATGCATTATATAAAAACGACACAACAAATTAAAACACTAAAAACATTTTTAAAATAAATTAAACACTTAGCTCTTTGGCTATCCTTGTAAGAAAGACGGGAACAAAAATGTGCCACGATAGACGTAGATATAAGTACAAAATGGAAGCAGGTCATTGGCTAAGGAATGAGGTAAAGGGAGGATGACAAAAGGTACAACGTGGCAAACAACATAGCTCATGGACTTCTTAACTTGGGTGTCAGATTGGATACCCATGGTCTAAACAAAAGCCGCCCAGATGGCGCAGACAATAAAAGCGAGAAAGCATAATGGGTAGGGAAAGGAAGGTTCAGGATGAATAAAGAGCATTGAGAGGACAAGACTGCTCACTTCGGATGCCTAGAAACTATCAAAACCTTTTAGCTGGTGGAGAAGGATAGAATGGGCTGAAAAATCAACATTCTTTCCGCTTACGATGGTCCCTGAATTTAATGTTCTTTTCTGCACTGTGTATTTCTACGTTAAAATGGTTTTATTTTACGGGGATGTAGTTATATGGGTTCAGTGGAAGGAAACTTGTAATTCAATCGTATAAAATATCTATCAAAATAGTCGTATGCGCAAATTACTTTTAATTTCGTTTCGTTAAAAACAGATTCACAAACATTTATCAATTTTTTACTTCACAGTACGAAGTAAAGACACTAATCGAGATGCAAATATCAACTACACTTTCGTAAACCTCAGTTCATTGTAAACGCAGCAACGATGACAATTTTCAACTTTTATTTATTTGATCGACATGGTACCTGCTTATATTACACAGAATGGAACAGAAAGAAGCAGCTAACTATGAGCAAAGATGAGGTAACATTGCTACTTACATGCAGTGCAACTAAATGTAACACAGTACGCCACGTAGAGTAACCAGACAAGACTTGCAAAATATGTTTTCCGAGCAAAGAAATTACCTTTAACAATCATTTAGTTGCACTTTTCGTTATCTAGCATATCAGATTTCTCGAACTGATTAAATATAGTTACAAAAAAAAGCAAAATAAAACGCTACCAATTAAAAAATACTGCCACGATAATTTTTTTTAAGTTAAAAAAAGTACTGTGAATGGGGGTGCTCATAGAAGGTGAAGATGATAGGAAGAGGCAGCAGTAAAATAACTAAATGGAGTTATCAGTGGCAGGCAAACAATAATTTTTAAAGTGTATTCAACACAATTTTATTTTTATTGGTGAAGCAGTATATTCACAAGCCACATACTGTGTTGCTGTTAATGATTTTTTTAAATGTCAACATCTGCAGGAATTCAAGTTAATGTATGGTATGATCTTTTCTATCAAGTCCTTTGCCAGCAGGCTGTCCCCTACAGATATGTATCCTTTTGATAACATACTTTTGAAATTTTCATTTCTCTTTTATATGTTTTACAGCTTACACATATTTTTTGTTAACATTTTCAAATTTACATTATGTTGTATTCATTCATTTATTATGTGTTCTGCTGGGTAGTGTTGATGATTATGCTTCTCCATTTTATTATGTTGTGTTCATTCATTCACGCAAGCATTACATGCTGTGCCAGATATCACTGGTGATCACACTTCCCCAACTTGTGTGATCCGTGATGTTTTTGATCAGTTAAAATGCTTTTATTTTTCCATGCCACTTAGTCCACAAAGATATTTCTTGCCCTCCCTCTCCTTATTTTTCCATTAAATTTTCCAGTTATTACCAAGTTTTTATAATTCCTGTCTTCTCCTGACGTGTTCAGGAAATTTTGATTGGTTTTTAAAAAAATTAACTAGTTTTCAGTACTTACAAACTTCTCATAGGACCCTTTCATTTTGTTTTTTTCTGGCCAATCAAGGTATTTGTTGCATTGCTGATCAAGTTTAATAATCATATGACAATATTGGCTGTATATAGCACTATAATACTCTTTTCCTCACCTTTAAGCACATCGACTTATTTGTTAGTATCTTCTTCTTGTCACGAGAAGCTGATTTTGCCTATTTGTGATTTAGTTTCATTTGTGTACTTGCATTAGCTGTTATTGTTCTTCTGAGGTAACTGAATTTATGTGTCAGGGTAAAAGAGAAAATGAGATTCATAGACCACTATAATCATGATGTTGCAGATCATTATTTGCTTGCATAATGAATGTTTTTTTTTTCAGTATATAAGTATATAAGACTTTTATAACACACTGCAAACGACGATAGACCAGGTACGGAAAAATGATATTGTATTAATAATGGGGGAATTTAATGCAAAGATTGGTATGGAAAGAACAGAAGATGAAGGACATGTTGTAGGGAAATTTGGCATAGGACATAGAAATGAGGCAGGTGACAATATAATGGCTTTTTGCATGGAAAATGAGCTAATGATTGGTAACACACTTTTTAAACAACATCCAAGAAGACTTTACACATGGACATCACCTGATGGGAAAACCAAGAATAAAATGGATTACATTTTATTGCAGAGAAGGTGGAGATAAAGTATAACATCAACAAAAACTTTACCAGGTGCTGATTGTGACACAGACCATGAGTTATTAATAGCAGACATGAAGATAAATATAAAAAAGACAGTTGCAGGATCAAGACCATTCCGCTTTGATCTTACAAAAATACCAGAACAATATGGTATATAACTGTTTCAAAATCCTTATGGCTGTACAGGAGGAGATGACACCAGATGATTTGACTACACAGAACAGAGATGTCTTAATAACAACAGCTAAAGAAATGGTTCCTGTAAAGAAAACACAAAAGAATGGATGGATCACAGCAGGGATGCTAGAACTGATAAAACAACATAGAGAAATGAAGACACAATGGAAAGTGACAAACAACAACAAAGAGAAATAGAAATCTTTAACAAAAGAAGTATGAAGAAAAGACAAAAAACAATACATACAAGATTGTTGTGAAATAATAAGAAAGACATCAGAAATGTGGAAGAGATAGTGAAATGTTTAAAGAAATGAAGACATTGATGAGAAATGTCACGCCTAAGCTAAATGTAATTCGTGATGAGATGGGGAATACCTTGACAGAGACAGAGGAAGTTCTAGAAAGATGGAAGGAATATTGCAGAGGAATGTATGAAACAACTGACTATGAAAGCAGAAATCAACAGTGTGAATTATTATTGGAGGAGAAAGAACCCGAACTGACAATAGAAAAACTTTTATGGGCAATAAAGAATCTGAAAAATGGTAAATCACCAGGATGTGATGAGATAACAGCTGAATTTATTAAAGCAGGAGGAAAGGAATGTGCAACAATCTATCATGCACTATGTAAAAAGATATGGCATTCAGGTATTTGGCCAAAAGAATTAAAAATAACTACACTGCCAAAAAAGGGTAACCTGAAATTATGCACAAACTACAGAACTGTTGCCCTGATTAGTCATGCCAGTAAAATTCTGTTAAAAATCATAATGGGTGGTAGACTTCGTAAGAAAACAGAAGAAGAAGTAAATATGGTCCAAACTGGTTTCAGGCAAGGAAGAGGATCAAGAGATCATATATTCAATATAAGATTAATAATAGAGAAATGCAGAGAGTTTAATGCGAATCTGTATTTATCCTTTATAGATTGCTCAAGGCATTTGATTGTGTACAATACCAGAAACTGGGAAATAATAGGAAAAAATGGGATTTCCAACACATTTGATACAATTAACATCTCACTGCTGTATCTAGACCAACAAGCAGCAGTAAGAATAAATGGCGAAACAACAACTTAGTTTGACATAAAACAAGGGGTCCGTCAGGGGTGCATATTGTCGCCTTACTTATTTAACTTGTATACTGAAAATATAATGAGGAATGTTAGAGAAGATGTAGACAAAGAATATTACGATGCTATAACAATTGGAGGTTATGAAATACCAGAGATTAGATATGCTGATAACACAGTATTACTGTCCACAACACAAAAAGAAGTGGAAAAAACTAATTATGTCAGTCTGTAAGAATAGTGAACAGCAAAACCTCTATCTTAATGCGAAGAAAACTAAATTGATGACAACTGACGAAACAAACAAGGCAGCTGATATATGTATCAATGAAGAAAAACTGGAAGAAGTGGAGAGTAACAAACCACAGCTGAGAAACACATAAATGTCTTTGAATGTAAATGCTACAGAAGAGTTCTTCAGATATCATGGACACAAAAAAAGAACAAATATATCCATACTACAAGAATTTAATATTGAAGAAGGCTGTCTAGTAAATAGGATCAAAGAGAGAAAACATAAATATTTTGGACACATTAAACATGATAATCTAGAGAAAACCGTCTTGGAAGGGTGCATAATGGGAAAAAGAAAGAGAGGAAGACCAAGGCGAAGATGGCTGCAAGACATCGTTGATGATCTACAAATGGATGCATCAGCAACAGGCCATCTTGCTTACAACCGAGAGGCCTATAGAAGTGCTGTTAGGGAGGCAAAGCTCTGCAAGGGACATGCAAATGAATAAGTCAGTAAGCAATGAAGAAGTGAATATGGTTCACTTGGTTAAGAAAAAAATATAAATCACCCATATTTCAACTTTGGGCTTATTTCTTCTTCTTCGTTTGCTACTGGGCTTATTTTATACTGTTATACGTGTGGGTCCCTTAACTCCCTGAAATCAGGAGAGAAGGCTTCCTGAATTTCACCACAAGCAAATATAAGCTGCACTTCTTCGAGACACCAAGTGGTTTGAAATTCATCATGAACACAGATCTCTCAGTGGGCAATATGAAGGATGTTTTACAGCACATTTTTAGCACGGTATTGACATTTATGGCTTTTGTTAAAGTTTCCACATTGAGTCAGGCTTGGTATATGTTTTTATGGTAGTTGTATTACTTAGAATTTAACATTTTAAAATGTGCAAGATTTAACTAATTATTGTTTTCTGAAAACTTGTAAAATCATGAGACTAGTTTCTTTCTACATGTAAAATCGAGATATAGGTAAGGTAAGGCAGTAAAGGTAACCCTGCCATGCCTTAGAGGCACATAGAGTAATGGTGTCAGTGCCCATATTTTCCTTTACCTGTTGGAACATTAGAGGGTGATGTGGTCAGTATCACACCTGGCCGCCTTTCCTTCCCCAAAGTCAGGTGCCCATTTCTACAGGTGGGTGACTGGAACGCCTCTGGCCGAATTTGAAAAATTGAGATATAGATTAAGGTAGTATATATATAAAGAGGTTGACCACATGAAACTCTAAAGAGGACATTGTTAAGAGAGGCCAGTTCAGTGGATATAACATATAACCTTGATGAGATTGAAAAACTCGCCGAAGACAGGAAATCTTGGCGAACTACCATACAGGCCCTATGTGATGTTTAGCGGCATGGGAAGGATGTAGGAAGTATGTAGTTAGGTTTTCTCAGTGTGTAATTATTAGAGTGCCCTGCTTCTTTTTAAAAGCAGTCATAGATCATTTATCTTTAATTTACATTTGACTTGGTCTTTCTTTAATGTTGTCAGACTGAATGCAGAATCTTTCATGGTTAGATTTCTGCTTCCCAGATATCTCATCATCATATGAAATCATTATTTGTGGCATTTCTCTGGCTTTATGTGCCATAGTTAACTTCATATGTTTATTCAAAGCTGAGTGAATATAATGATCCTTACAGTGGAGTGAATTCAAGGCCAATGTAGAGGTAAGGAAGATGAGCACACAACAGCATGTCTCATCAGTGATTAAAAAAAAAAGGAGATGGACATATATCAGTCACATGATGAGAAGAAACAATTAGAGAATCCCGAAAAAGCTATCAAATGGGACATGACGTGACAAAGAAAAAGAGATTGACCGTGTGAAACTCTGAAGAGAATATTGTTGAGAGAGGTTATGTTAGTGGGCATAAGATCCCTTGAGAGGTTGAAAAACTCCCTGAAAATACAAAAACATGGCAAAGTACAGTGTGAGTCCTATGTGGTGTGGCATAGGAAGGATGTAAGATTTAAGTATCTGTTATTTCTAGGTCACTGTGTAGAGATAGTAAATGATCTTGATCAGTTCTTGGTGGATTGACTCTGCATAACACAATCATTTCAGCTTTATGTTTCATGAAAGACATGGGTACAAATTTAAACAGTGACTTATGTATTTGTATGAGTTTGTGCATTGGTGTCACTCACATATAATAAAACAAATGACCTTACTGATTTCTTTTTTTTTTTTCTTTTCAGCTTTATGTGGAGTACATAGTCAAAAATCCATTGTGTGAACTTGAGCAGCCCATAACAAGTGAATTGTTCAAGAATAAATTAGATGAATATGTCAGAGCTTTGCCCCAGTTCACTACAAAAGCGGCATCATGATACAATGATTCAAATTTTAATTACTTACCAAATATGCATGTAGCATCCATAGAGAGGAAAATTGTAATTCTGGGAAGGTGGTTAGGTGGGAGATGAAGAATTGAAAGATATGAAAGAAAGATACCAAAAGGATATGTTGTAACTTTTTGTTTTCCTTTGCTGTGGTGATTGAGAAGAAGAGGTAAGAGAAATGACAACTGCAGTAAAACTGGTTCTGGTAGATGGAGATCTATGGTTCAGTTTACAAAAAGATAGGAAAGAATGAGGAAAATGAGCAGAAACAAGAGTGGCAGGAAGTAAGATGAGCATGTATAAAAAAATGAAGTACATACAACAGTCTTATTTTCTGCCATTCTTGTTTCTGCCCACTTTCCTCACTTATTCTGTATTTTTGTAGAACTGAACCATAGATCTCCATCTACTTGACTGAGAAGAAGTATCATAATTTCTGTTATTAAACTTTTTATGAATATGTGTAGAGCAGCAAATAAATGGAATAAGAGTGTAATTGCTGGTGTTTTATGTCAAGAAAAAACTTGATATGAAATTAAGTGTAGTCTTAAAGTAATTTTGTGTAGAGACCATGAAAGCAACAGCTTTCACAGTGGAAAATTCTAAATGCAAGCAATATTTTAACACAGTTTTTGGTACTCTCATTGGACCCATACAAATAGAGTTCAGATCCTACATGCATGTATGCATTTGTGATTGTCATTTATGATGAGGATGCGTGATACTTGATGTAAATATAGCAGTGCCAATACATTATTCTTGTGTTAAAAAAAGAAAAGCAATTTCAGAAATACATTTAAAACATATAATTAATCCTGCTTTTGGTGACAACCTGGTCTTCATATTCTGGAACATTTATGATCCAGTGCATGTGAAATTTCTTGAATGTAGCACAGTACAACGTAGCATGTTTCATGGTAAAGATAAAATCCCCATCTCCCCGCCATTAAGGCACACTGAGGATACAATGTTAGGCCTCATATTTCATTCAGCACATGGAAGTGTCATGTGTTCAGTAATAGCCTGGCCATGTTTACCTTCCCAGATTTCTCTGGTACCCATTGTTTATAATCTGAGTGGACCCCCAGGGCCTTTTTGGTGTTGTGGTACCAGAAAAAATCCCAAATGCTGGGACTTGAAACCCAGTACCACTGTATTATTGTATTGAGGATTTTATGATACTGTAAGGAATAATATAAGGATACCACAAGGCAGTGTTTACTAGCCTGAAGTAAATCTTCATCTTCTATACATTGTGATATGTGTCAGTTAAAGTGCTGGAATATCCTTTAAGTGATTGAGCACTGTGTGTATCATTAGCCTCAAAAATGGTAGACAGAGCACTTTAGATGTGAGAGAAATAAAAATGGTAAGAAAATGACTGAGACTTCAGACTCAGGTAGGATGAGCAGCTGCCTTTCTATGAGAGGACAACACACTATCAACTCGGCCACCTTAGATTTACTGCAAGCAGGTCTCATTGTTTCCAGTATGGTAAATTTATGCCTGAAACATCCTTTCTATTCCTATATCAATGAAAAAAAAATAGTTTAACATAATGAAAGCATTGTTGTATTATTTTGTGTATGTGAGTAAGTTCTGAGATACTCTTGTGTTACAGTAAGTGAAAAAAAAAAATGAGAATAAATGTTACTTTTGTAATGCTGATAAAGAGTTGAGTAAGAAATGTGCAGCTGCATTTGGCAGAAGGAAGGAGCAAGTTCAGCATAAGTAGGTTTTGGCCTGCAGCTTTTGTTAGGAGCAGAAGGAAGGAGCAGGTTCAGCATAAGTAGGTTTTGGCCTGCAGCTTTTGTTAGGAGCAGAAGGAAGGAGCAAGTTCAGCATAAGTAGGTTTTGGCCTGCAGCTTTTGTTAGGGGCAGAATAAAGGAGCAAAGTTCAGTATAAGTAGGTTTTGGCCTGCAGCTTTTGTTAGGGGCAGAAAAAAGGAGCAAGTTCAGCATAAGTAGGTTTTGGCCTGCAGCTTTTGTTAGGGGCAGAAGGGAGCAAGAATGAAAGCCTGGAAAAAATTAATATAAAATATAGAAGATAAATGATAATTTACTCATCAGATCCCAATTTGTACATGTGTATAGTCTCTTATCTGCAGTTCATGATGTTCCTGTGTAGGACCATGCAGCTTAATTTTTGTGGTCATTTCATTAAACCAGTAAATGTGTCTCGATGTGTCATAGTTGATTATAGTTCTGGAGGATGTTTTCAGTGTTTGAGGTACCAGACCCCCTTGGGGGGGGGGGGGTGGTGGAGGGAAGGGCCCATTTGGGAATGAAAAATGCTGAGTTTTGGGGGAAGGAAGAAGTTTTTTGCCAGTTTGCAGAATTTCCCTGAAGGTCCTGTCTGGCCATATGAACAAAGAAGAAAACTGTCAACTTTGTATATGTGACTATCAGACATTTGGCACTCTCTGTCTGTGAAGTAGACCTATGTATATGATTATGTTTGGAATAAATCAGAAGGATTAAGAGTATAAATTTGACTGTACAGTAAAATTGTAGGCATAAAATGTCTGCTGGTTCTGAATTTGAAAACAGGAGAGGAGTAGAAAACAAAATGGAGAAATGATAAGGTCAGAGAAAACTGTTGTCAATTTAAAATGAAGCAATGAAGACAGCCTGTTTCAAGAATAAGACAGGGCATGATAGCTGTTTTCCAGCAACAGAAGAGTGATGCATTTTAGTAAATGTCCTTATTGTGCTTTTTTTTGTATCTTGGATTTTTTGTAGGTTATTGTACCTGTAATTATTTTTTGTTCATCAGATACAAAAATATGTTATTTGAAAAGATGTAATGTTTGATCCTTCTGTTTGCTTCTATGTTGATGTAATGTTTGATCCTTCTTTTTGCTTCTGTGTTGACTCCATTTCATGTTTACATTTGTTGTATCAGTACAGTTGGCCGTCATTTCTTGTTTGTTATTTTTTAGATTAATGTTCAATGCCATGGGCCCAGTGGCAAGTGTTCCTGCCCAGTCTAATACAGTCAGTGAAAAGTCTTCTTTATTAAATAAACGAGATATTAAAAGAGCATTTTCTAGAATAGGCTTCCGTTTGACCCACTCTACCTGCATTCCATTTTTTAAAAAAATTTGCCGTTCTTGTGAACAATTTTCTGAGCTCATTTTGTGTGTTGGTTCAGAGATGATAATTTTTAGAGGCTGACTTTGCCTTGTGGTTTGGCACTTGTGCAACATAAATCTTAACATCCAGAACATTGGGCTTTTATAGGATTGTCCTCTTATGGCCTGGTTAGCTGAGTGGTTAGGCGTTTGGTTTACTAATCCGGTGGTACCATGTTCAGTCCCATCAGTGGGATTTTTTTTCTGGTACTCACAGTTTGTTGGCCCAAACAAGTTGATTTTGGTGATGGCGTCTCGTTAAGACATGACCTCGGTGGGGTCGTCGTGACACCAGTTTGATCATGCAGTGTTAATGGGAAAAAGAAAGAGAGGAAGATCAAGGTGAAGATGGCTGCAAGACATCGTTGATGATCTGCAAATGGATGCATCAGCAGCAGGCCATCTTGCTCACAACCGAGAGGCCTACAGGAGTGCTGTTAGGGAGGCAAAGTTCTGCAAGGGACATACAAATGAATGAATGAATGACACACCAGAAAAACTTCAGGGTTCACCCAGCCTCTAAAAATGGGTACCATAGAAACCTGGGAAGGTAAAGCGGCCAGGCATAATAATGACCATATCACACTTTCATGTGCCGAAGGTCTTGGAAATACAGACCTAACACCATATCCCAAATATGCCTTAACGGCATTAAAATGGGAATTTTACCCTTATCTCTTGTGGTACAAAAAATAATTTTCTCGTACCACATAGATGGTCTTTGTATGGTTCATACTAAAGATATATGTGTGCCTCCACTGTGTTATTGGGGCATTCATTAAGCTGGTGTTGTGCCTTGATGCGCACAATGATTACGATTTGTACATTATCTTGAAGCCATGTTTACTGAGTGTTATTGGATTAGATAATCACTGTCTCAAGCCATTCTTTGCTTCCAGGCTTCTTTCAAACCTAAGGTTAGCAACACACTGATACAGAAGTCAACCCAGTCCCACGTTAACACTTGACATGAGGATTTATTAATGGAATGGATGAAGATGCTGGTGGTGATGACTATAATCTGATCGCCGACAGGTTCGCCCTTCCACATTCCTTCGTACTTCCAAAACTCCAGAATAGATATAAACGTCCATTTACTCGACAGAGACATCACGAAAACCATCCACTCAGGTACATATCCAAACAAAGACTGACTGACCACTCACAGTCTCTCCCACAGTTCTCTGTCACAGGCTTCTGAGCCCACATGACATTTTAGAAGGATCTCGACCAACCACGGAAAATTCAAAAAGAGAATCATTAACAATTGCCCTTTCTGTAAAAATAACAGTTATCTCCCTATACTGCTACAATATATGATCTTCTTGTACAAGAAATTTCATGTTAGTGTGGTTTTTGCCTCATTTTTTAAAAAGAATGCTTTTCAAGTGCAATAAACTCTGTACTATTAGAACTTCTTGTTTGTTTTGAAGATGCCATTTAATAACATCTACTGTTAGCCAATATTTTCAAAACAAAGTTCTGATATTGAAGGTGTAGAGTTTGTTGTCACTTTCCAAGTGTTTAAATTATCTTCATCTAAAATGACATACTCTTGCTTCTTTATGTGCACACTCCAAAAGTGCTGACAGTTCACTGCGGTCTTCATTGCTTTCTCTCCTGAGCTGGTGAATCATGACCATGTCTTATGCCATGTTAACATTTAGATTTTGTATAGAATGTTGAAGAATATGAAAAAAAAACAATTCAGACACACACAAAAACTGTAGTGAGTCTTCATTGTGTATGTCATTAATAACTTCTGAAACTAAACATAGGAGGAAAGTCAGTCAGAAAGAGCAAATGATGAATAACTGAATACTGAAGATGACCATCTGTCCAGTTCTTCACCTTCTAAAAATTAAGTCCATTCATCAGTTTGTCTTGACCAGCATAAGGATTTGTACAACCAGTGGATCATAAGGATTTGTACAACCAGTGGATCATAAGGTTTCTGGCTGTACATGGAAACAGAATCACTGAAATTTAAATGCAGTGTTGAATGCTTGACATTTCTGCACATTTTGCACAGTAGACAAGGAGCAGCTCTATTAATCACATTAAGTAATTTTGTAATGAAACTAAAGTTTTGAAAGATTTCCATTTTCAGTAAACTCACAACCATACAACAGCTTTTTATATCCAACTCTGATTTTCCTTGCTCAGTGGTATTTCATTAATATGAAATACCACTATATATATATATATATATATACTATAAATATATACTACCTAAAGTAGTATGAAATATACTGTCCCAAAAAAAAAAACCCGCATAACTACTGATGACCCAATTTTAGCCATAACTTTGATATTCTATAAATTGAATGAATAAAATTTTCAAATTGCACACAATAATACCTAAGGGTTTAAACACTCACTTGACAGTTTCTTACATCTATGTGACGAGAATTTGTTAGTCCCAGGGGTTCTCAAGTTAGTATGGTGTGTGGCCTCCGCTTGCATCGATCAGCAACTGGCATCTACTGGGCATAGATGAGATCAGATGTCTGATGTGTGCCTGTGGGATGGCTGCCCGTTCTTCCTGGAGTGCCTACCAAAGATCACGACGATTGGCTGGAGACACGTTTTGGCAACATACATGTCTTTGCAGTTTATCCTATAGGTGCTTGATCGGATTCATGTCTGGAGACAGGGAAGAGTGAGAATGTTGTTGACAGTCAGGAACTGTGTGGTGAACCTTGCAGAATGGGGTCTGGTGTTGTTCTGTTGAAACACAGACCTTTGCGCAGCCAAAAATGGAAGGACATGGGGGTCGAAGAATTTCATTGACGTAATATATATAAAAAAGCGTGATTAGCAAGGGCACGTTCTGACTATACAATTCGTTCAAGGCTCCTTCAGTCTGCACCTATGGACTACTTCTGTTGAAACTGATCATTCCCCATACCATTACACCTCCACCACCGTCTGGCGGAGCTTCATCAACGCAATTTTGGGCAAAACGTTCATTTGGCCTACGGTAGACCCTTCTCCGCATATCATGGCGGTGCAACAAACAGGAAGATTCGTCACTAAACCAGACACGTCTCCAATGATTGTCAGTTGTCCAGGGCCGATGCTGATTAGCCCAAACAAGTCAATTTTGACGATGGCGTCTCGTTAAGACAGGACCTCGGTGAGGTCGTCGTGGCACCAGTCCAGCTTCATGCAGTCTGTTTCGGACAGTTTGATCACACGACGTCCTGCAAGCAATGACTGGGCACTTGAGGAAGCTGATGTAAACCTGTTTCTGAGGTGATGAATCAGAATAAAGCAATCATCAGCTGCTGTTGTCACCCTGGGTCGTCCACTGCGGTGCCGGTCTTCAGCTGAGCCAGTGGCTTGGAAACGGTGCCAAAGTCGACTGATGGTACTCTGCTGCACGTTTAAATGCCTGGCAACCTGACTTTGACTTTCGCCTGCTTGCAGGCGACCAATAGCAATGTTTCGTAAATTTTGCAATAGACACGCCATAATTGTCTGCTTGAAAATTAACTGAATTTGTGTAGCCTCATCCTTTTATAGGGTTTCATTTGCGTGGCAAATGAGTTGTGCTCACACAAAAATCACGACTTTTCCATAAAAGTGAGTTATGGTAAAAAAAAAAAAAGCTTGATTAACAAGGGCACGTTCTGATTATACAGGAGAATACCAAAATTCACTCTAAATCGTGGACCTGAAATCTTGGTGACAATTTTTGGTTTCGTTTGAGGTACCCAGGAAATTTTTTTTTTTTTGTTTGTCATAGCATATAAAAAATGAAGCTTATATGAGCTATGCGTTTCTTTTTTTTTTTTTTTTGGCAGTATAATTTTGACTTTGAGAAACATTATTCTAGACAAAAAAGCAAAAATTCACAAAGGCCTGTATAAACTGAAACTGTCACTTTGGATAATCAGCTTAGATGTCCAGATAACTCAGAAAAGTCACACTGGTTCTCCCCTATTTGACAAGCCTGGCTAAGTTGTGCACTACACTCTTGAAAGCTCAGATCCTAGCTGAGGGGAAAAAAAGAGTAGCAGTAGGCAAATGCCTATTTCATAAAGAAAATACATGCAAATGCTAATTACGGAACACTAAATTTAAGCACCAATTTTTTTTCCGCGCCTACCTAAGTGGTTACGATGCCATAACAATTGGAAGTTATGACAAGCCAGGGATTAAATGTGCAGATGACACGATGTTACTGTCCACAACACAAAAAGGAATGGAAAAGCTAATTATGTCAGTCCGTAAGAACAGTGAAGAGCAAAACCTCTATCTTAATGCAAAGAAAACTAAATTGATGACAACTGACAAAACAAATAAGGCAGCTGATATATGTATCAATGAGGATAAAGTGGAAGAGGTGGAGAGTTTTGAATATCTTGAATCATTACTAATGATGGAGATATAATATGGATATTGAAGGACATCTATCGCCCTTCAAAAAATAAAACAACTAAAGAAGCTGTGGGGAGGATCAGACAGAACAACAACAACAAAAGATTTTTAAGGGCATGCATTTTTCCTATCACAGCCTATACATGTGAGACCTGGACCAAAACGGCTGAGAAACACATAAATGCCTTTCAATGTAAATGCTACAGGAGAGTCCTTCAAATATCAGAAAAAAAGAACAAATATATCCATACTACAAGAACTTAATATCGAAGAAAGTTGGCTAGTAAGGAAGATTAAACAGAGAAAAATTAATATTTTTTACATATTAAACGTCATGAGAATTTAGAGTAGACCGTCTTAGAAGGGTACATAATGGAAAAAAGAAAGAGAGGAAGACCAAGGCGAAGATGGTTGCAAGACATCGTTGATAATTTGCAAATGGATGCATCAGCAGCAGGGCATCTTGCTTACAACTGAGAGGCTTACAGAAGTGCTGTTAGGGAGGCAAAGTTCCGCAAGAGACATGCACATGATTGATTGACTGACCCAAATGGGACAGTACTACATACATATAATATTGTATTTTCCTTTCATTTGCTGACAGCCGTCATAACAACAGAATCCAATATGTCTCGGCCTATAGGTATACATTCATTGTCTTCAAACGCTGTTTTCCGAACACTTTTGTGCCAGGTAACCATATTTCCAGCTGAGTCGACTTGAGAGAGCCTGTTGTAGGCTATGGACACACAGCCTCTGTACATGGGAAGTCTACTTACATCTATTTTTAAATAACATAAACGCGTGTATATCTCAGTTTTCTCAGCTCTTTTCGCTTGTGCCCCACACCTTGCATTAAACTTATCTCTATTCTCCCCTTCCACCCCTGTTACTAAAATGCTATTTACGGGCTTTAGTTGCATCTCGAAATTCGACGCGGTCCCATGGTAGGTAATACGCGTATATCTTTCACTGAGAAATCCCCAGCTACATCAAGCCAGTCCTAATTTAATTCTTGTGATAATGGCAACTGTAAGGTTGTTTAGAACTCAGTTATAAAGTTTTCCGTATATTCTCATTTATCATATTTGTGGACTACTCTATGTTTTCACATTATAAAACAAAGCTTGATCAAATATTTTACTAAAATTATGGTAGTATTCTTCAGTATTCATTTCTCCCATGAAGTTGGCACTGATTCGTTCCGTTGATAAGATGTTCTAAGAGAACGTGACTTGGATTATAGCAGCGGACAATTGCAACTGAAAGTTTATCGTGCTTAGGATTTTTTTAGGGGGGGGGGGCGACTTTATTATACCTATTGGTTTTGCAGAGCACAAAAGATAAAACTCACCCTCTCCCCCCTCCCCCAAGTTATGATTCTGGAGAAACATTTTCTACACGATGAACTGCTATCATCAACAACAACAACAACAACAACAACAACAACAACAACAACAAGGGAATGAGCTATTGCAGTAGATATATTCCAGTAGGTATGACCTTCTGGAAATGTAGATCCTGGACAGGAGTGAATACTGATAGTTTTTTTCCTTATAACGTTACACTTTACAAAAGATAAAGCTAAGATAGTTCTGTAATAGCACAGAGGCATCAATGGGACATGTTAGTACTCTTGCTTTCCTTAACTTGATGGGATACTAGAGGATGATGTGATCAGCACAACTGGCTGCGTTTCTTCTCCAAATCCAGAAGCCATGTACCCGTTTTGAATAGCACGAAAGGCGAATATACTAACCGCTTCGCTATTCAGGTGTCATTGACAGAGGATGCAGAGAACATGCTCATTCCAAAGTAGACGCTGAGGTCAATATTATTGCAGTCTTATTGGTTGTTCTCTCGCACTGCAGCGTCAAACTCTGAACATTTCAGAACCACTTTACAGTTTTTCTTGAAGGCAGTCGAAGTCAGGCCAGGTTCTGAGCCTGAGTGGATTGTACAGCTGGCATGTCTGGAGGACATGTCTGTGTCACATTGGTCCGACCAGTCATATTTTATATGTGGTATAAATGATATCTGAGACTGCAGTGGACTGTTCACAATCACAAGATTATAACTTGGTCGTTTCTTGAGCTTACGGCATTCATCGTGTATCTTTGGATTTTGGAGTTTGTTTTATTCAGTTTTATTTGTTTAGAGATTTTAGTATGTTCTTTGTTGTTTCTTCACACGTTGAGCTTTATCACACTAATCAGTCAAAACACTAGAAATAGCGACTGTTTTGTGTACAGGTAGATTAGCAGTCCATAACAAGTCTTGACCTTCACAGTGAGCTCTAACAGCACGACAATCACAGAAGCCAGTAGTGCTTTTGCTTCAACAACATTTAGTCTCACGATGGAAACAACGTGTTCTATAAGGTCAACACCTTGCAGTGAGCAAAAGTTCTACTTCTTAAGTCAAAAGAAGTAGCATTAAAGTTGTTCGCTAATCAATAAACGCTGAGGTAAAAAAAAACCCAAAAAAAAAAACTGTGCGCTGAGAGCTAACAATTTGCACCCCCAACGCACTCTAGCGCTGCTTAGAGGTAACACTGGATGGAATCCATGTCCGTGGCAAAAGCTCTGAGGTGGCTAACACAGAAGAATACACGTAAGTGTGAATATTGAATTAATCGATGAATATGCTAAGAGTAATTCAAACTGTCTATCTATGATAACAGTGTTTCAAGTCTCTGCAGATGGCACAAATGAACAGTCTTTTCACCAGGCAACGCAGGCGTTAAGGAAAAGATGGAGTCGATTAACAGACTGGTTCAGTGGTTGTAGAGAAAGGACAAAGATGGATCCAGCAGATATACTCAGTACTGCAAAAGAAGCTGTTTAAAATAGGAAAGAAGTAGGAACACTGTTATTAATCAACAAGAACAGAATTGTGACGTTTCGGTGTGATCTGTAATCATACAAAAACACACAAGGCGAAGAAATAGAGAAAAAAGATAAAATAAGAATTCACATGAATGTTACAGAAGAAAAATAGGAATGGAATAAAATAGAATAAATAAAATAAATGGAGCACTTAGCTGTGGCTTGTAAGAGACTGTGTCCAGAAATGCGAATGGTGGAGTGTTGAGAATGTTTAAATGGAGACTTGTAATGTATGATAAAAGGTAAAGGTAATCGTGTCATGCCTTAGAGGCACATAGAGATATGGTGTTAGTGCATAGGTGGGTCGTAAAAGGAAGGGGGGGGGGAGAAACCACAGAAAGGAGAAAGAGTGGTATGTACTTAGCTGAATATGCTTCTTATATCTTGTATCTTATATCTTTCCCGTGCCGTTAAACGTCACATAGGGCTCGCAAATTAGTTCGCCAATTTTTTTTTCTGTTTCCGGCGAGCTTTTCAACATTATCAAGGGATTTTATGCCTACTAATTTGGCCTTAATGAAATTATTAAAATGCTTGAAGACATCAATATGGACGGCAAAGACCTGAGGATTGTAAAACATCTATACTGGCAGCAAGAAGCAGCAGTTCGAGTTGAAAATAGAATTGGAAAATATCAACCTATAAAACAAGGGGTGCGACAAGGATGTGTACTATCTCCAGACCTTTTTTCTCTGTATAGCGAGAATATTCTAAGAACAATCATCACAGAACCAGGTATAAAAATTGGAGGATACAATATTAGCAACCTTCGGTATGCTGACGACACAGTACTGATAGCTGAGAACCAACAAGACCTGCAAAATCTTTTGGACAAAGTCGCCAAAGGAAGTGAACAGAAAGGCCTTACTTTGAACATCAAAAAGACAGAGACTATGGTTATATCTAAGAAACAGAATCCACCAGCATGCAGTATTAAATTAAACGGAACTGTTCTAAAGCAGGTGCAGAAATTCAAATACCTTGGGGCAGTAATAACTTCAGATGGGAAATGCAGAACAGAAATTAGGAACAGAATAGGCCAAGCAAAGACTGCATTTCAGAGAATGAGAAACATATTGACCAACACATCCTTATCAATGAATGTTAGAAAACGAGTCCTAAAATGCTATATTGAACCTATCTTGTTATATGGAAGTGAATCATGGACAATAGGCAAGTCTGCACAAAAATCATTGGAAGCGCAGAAATGTGGTTTATTAGAAGAATGTTGCGAATCCCCTGGACAGCAAAAATAACTAATGAAGAATGTAGGAGAAGAGCTGGAGATACAAAAAACCTTGTCAAAAAGATAAGAGAGAGACAATGTACTTTCATAGGACATGCAATGAGAAGAGGGGGCATTGAAAATATTATAACAACAGGAAAAATAGAAGGAAGAAGATCAAGAGGAAGACCAAGAGAAATGATACTGGACAGTCTGACGGGATAGTGTGAGAGGAGATCACCAACTGAGCTGATGGCCTGCATGAAGGATCGCGTACTCTGGAGAAGCATAATAGCCAACGCCAGTCGGCACGGCACATGATGATGATGATGATAATTTGGCCTCTCTTAACAATGTCCCCTTTAGAGTTTCACGTGGTCTGCCTCTTTTTCTCTGGCCTATTTGTGTTCCACTTGATAGCTTGTTTTGGGATTCTCTGATCTTTTCTTCTCATCACGTAACCAGCATATGTCAATCTCCTTTTCCTGATCACCCACGAGACTGGTTGTTGTTCAGTCGTCTGTTTTATCTCTGCATTGTTCTTGAATTCGTTCAACTTGATGCCAAGTATTTTCCTTAGGCATTTGTTTTCAAAAGAGTCCAATTTCTTGTCTATTTCTTTAGTTGTTTTCCAGCTTTCGCATGCATACATGAGGGTGGATATTACTTTTGAATTGAATAGTCTTAACTTGGTTTTTGTGCTTATAACTTTTGAATGCCATATGTTCTCAAGATTCTTGAAGATTAATGCTGCTTTTGAAATTCTAATTCTAACTTCCTTTCTGGTTTCACCATCCAGGTCTATGTAGCTGCCAAGGTATGCAAATTGACTGACGTCTTCAAAATCTCCCTTCTACGTGTATTTTTCCATTTTGATTAATGGGAAGTTTCATTACTTTTGTGTATGCCTAGACACTAATTATTCGTGTGTCGCAAAGGAAGCTCATCGAACACTTGATTTTTGTGAATCAGCATCCTTGTAAAGAATGAATGAGATATGAGTGAAATGTGGGGTTGCAAAACATGAACTGCTTCTCAAAGTACCAGGCAGATGGCCAGTCAGTTTGACTGTGTTATCAGTCGTTTTACGCTGATAGGAATATTGAGATATATATATATATATATATATATATATATATATATATATATATATATATATATATATAAGAGAGAGAGAGATCAGATCACCAATTTTCGGTAGGCCTGTCTTCAATACAGATAATATATAACTTGAATTTTTAAAAATGGTGCATTACCATTGATTTTAAAAAATGAATCGGTTTAAATACGCTGATGGTAAACGGTAATTTTAGCACCGTCATAATCATTGGACTAAAATATTTTGGTAAAGATGAACGAGCATCAACCTGACATAAATAATTACCAGGCTAACGGAAACCTTTGTGCGGCTGCGCAGACGAAGTTGTAAGGACTTAGTAAAAATCGTGTAGAAAAGGAAAGCAAACGTCGTTAGCAAGAGGAGACTTGTCGACGATAATGCTGTGTCAGTGCCCACAGTAAGAGGAGTGCAGATTCTTTACATTACACAGAGCATGGAAATTTGGCTGCAGTTTCGAATATTATTTGTCGTTGTTATGGAAGCTCCTTGACAGTTACGTAAGAATTGGCTTTTTTTTTTGAAGTCC
Organism: Achatina immaculata; assembly: GCA_009760885.1. NCBI lineage: Eukaryota > Metazoa > Mollusca > Gastropoda > Stylommatophora > Achatinidae > Lissachatina > Lissachatina immaculata. The sequence goes on from CM019694.1 coordinate 15,375,858, forward strand.
ATAAAACAGCATAATCGACAGCCCGGTTTTGTTTAGTTGGAAAAAAAATCAGCGATAGGCTGAATAAACACGCGGAATTAGTTCGTGTGAGAATGCATTTGTGTGTGTGTGTGACAAAATGCTTATATTTTAAAACTATTCTTTCCGTATTAAAAATGAAGCTTTACACCTGTTACATTGACTCGTCATCTGCTTCAATGCATGCAGGGAGCCAGGAGTCATGTAAGAAGAATGCATTGAGTAAGCTGAGACATTTTACTTGATTATATTGTAATAAAATCGTGCATATTTATGAGTACAGAGATAATATTTAAATACAGTTTTGTATATCCTCCAGTCTTCCTCCATTTTGTGCCATCAGTGTCAGTGGACACTAAAAGCTAATAAGAAAAGAAAAATCATTATGAAAAACCTGAGATATTTGAGAAGAATATTAATGCTATAAGAAGAGATCAAATTAGAAATGACTTAATAAAAGTAGAAGAGATCAAATTAAAAATGACTCCATAAAAGTCAGTCAGTCAGCCATTTGCATGTCCCTTGCGGAACTTTGCCTCCCTAACAGCTCTCCTGTAGGCCTCTCGGTTGTAAGCAAGATGCCCTGCTGCTGATGCATCCATTTGCAGATTATCAACGATGTCTTGCAACCATCTTCGCCTTGGTCTTCCTCTCTTTCTTTTTCCCATTATGTACCCTTACACGACGGTCTTCTCTAAATTCTCATGCCATTTAATATGTTTTCTCTGTTTAATCCTCTTTACTAGCCAGCCTTCTTCAATATTACGTTCTTATAGTATGGATATATTTGTTCTTTTCTGTGTCCATATTTGAAGAACTCTTTTGTAGCATTTACATTCAGAGACATTTATGTGTTTCTCAGCTGTTTTGTTAAGTGTCCAGGTCTGACAGGCATATGTTGTGATGGGAAAGATGCATGCCCTTAAAAGTCTTATTTTTTGTAGTTCTGTCTGTTCCTCTCCACAGCTTCTTTAATTGTTTAATTTTTGAAGAGCGATAGATGCCTCCCAATATCTCTATTGTATCTCCATTATTAGTTAGTAATGATCCAAGATATTAAAAACTCTTCACCTCTTCCAATTTTTCCTCATTCATACATATATCAGCTGCCTTATTTGTTTTGTCAGTTGTCATCAGTTTAGTTTTCTTCGCATTAAGACAGAGGTTTTGCTTTTCGCTGTTCCTACGGACTGACATAATTAGTTTTTCCAGTCCTTTATGTGTTGTGGACAGTAATACTGTGTCATCAGCATATCCAATCTCTGGTATTTCATAACCTCCAATTTTTATGGCATCCTAATATTCTTTGTCTGACATTCCTCATTATATTTTCAGTATACAAATTAAAGGCGACAGTATGCACCCCTGACGGACCCCTTGTTTTATGTCAAACCAAGTTGTTGTTTCACTACTTATTCTTACTGCTGCTTGTTGGCCTAGATGCAGCAGTGATGTTAATAGTGTCACATGTGTTGGAAATTTTTTCTATTATTTCTCAGAGTTTCTGGTGTTGTACACAGTCAAATGCCTTTGAATAGTCCATTAAAGATAAATATAGATTCACATTAAATTCTCTGCATTTCTCTATTATTAATCTTAGTTGAAAATATGATCTCTTGTTCCTCTTCCTTGTCTGTTAAGTAGAAGAGATAAAATTAGAAATGACTCCATAAGAGTAGCACAGCTATTAAACGACATCCAGAAATAAGAAGTCATGTGGCTTTGCCATGTTGCCCAACAGCCACCAGACAATAAATTACAGAAAACACTCACACTGGGAATATACAGAAACAGAGAGAGAGAAGACATCTGTATAAGAGATGGAAGGAAGGAATAACAGGAACCTCATACATTCCTTTATATGAAGCAAACTCTTTCAAGAAGTCTTTATCCACAACAACACTGCAAAGTACCTGTTAAGGAAAGAGACAAGACAAGACATTATTACTGGCTACAAATTATATATTTTAATACAGCTTTACTGATACTTGAGACTGTTAAATAATATTTTATATCTAATTCAGTCTCACATTCTGACTATAATCTCACTGGTTCAGAAATGATTATTATTAAGTCTGGTTGATGACAAACAGTACACTTTCCAGTTACTTCAACAGTGTGGGGCTGTTATTTATTCAGAAAGTAATTTTGCTAAGACTAGACTTTTAACTTTCTTTACGGTCCAGTTCAGGCCCTTTCAGATCTGAGTTTTGGAGGACTTTTACAAGTTCAGTTAATCAAATGTTTTGAAGCTTCTTGGACAACTGTCTCTTAAAATGGAGAATATTTGCCTCCAGAGTGAGCCACACCATCACTGTTCATATAGATGTTGGAGCATAAACAAGAAGATCCGGCCCATGAATATGGAATGAACAGACTTTATTTTAAAAGGGTGAAGAATCGGGCAAACAGCCTCATCTGACATTCTGCCCCTTCTTTTATCTCTCTGGAACCGTGAGCTGGTGTTCTTTGACATTGCAGTGAAGATGTTTAGGCATGCATTGTGTCAGTTTGGGAGTAGGTTATGGTAGCTCTTTTTTTTTGTTCTGTGCCTTAGTGAAGTTAAAACAAGCTGGTTAGTGCAGTGCTTCTTTAGCAGACTCCACCAGAATGGGAGCTGGTGATCCCTGTCCTAATCCTAGCCATCTAGGCATGTTACTGAGGGTACCAGTGGGACAGGATCTGCTGGCAGTTCTGGTGTATCTGAGGCTGAACTTGGACATGTAGAAGGAAACTTGGAGCACCTGAGAATTTTAGATGAAGATCTTGAGCAGCCAGATGGACAGCGTAGTTCATTAAGTCTTGATGAAGATGGTGGCACTCACTTTGAATCTTACTCCCAAGAGACTGTTGTCAGACGAATAGGGCCAGTTAGAGATATAAATTGTGGCAGTCCAACACAACAGGAAGAGTCAGATGACAATGATGTGGCTTTTAATCCAGCGCAGAGACTCAAATTTGATGATGATGATGACGATGATGATAACAACAATGATAATGAAACTGGTTTAGAAGTAGGTGATGAGGTAGACAGTAATGGTGCTGTTGGAGACAGAGAGTATATGTTCCACAGGCCATATGTCAATGGCTCAGACATGACAGAACAAATGGCTAATGGTGGCATGCTCACAGCACATGACCAGGGCCAGAATGTGCGAATTATTGAGGGTCATGATTCTTCACTGTTAGAAGATGGTGGAAATTCAGCTTTTGGGTTTAACTTTCTTCAGACTCAGATGGTTCAGTTTCCTCTTTTGTCACCAGTGAATATGAATTCAGGTCTAGGAAACAGCAGAATGGAAGATGAGGTTCATAATTTATATGACAGTCTAGAAAGGGAAGATGGCTCTAGTCTGTATGGAGAAGCTGATGAGCGCTTGTTGGAAAACAGCTCATCAGAATACTTCAGTACAGGGGGCATGTCACTGGTTGTAGCAAACTCACAGCTTCCAGATTGTGACTCACTTTGGGCTCAAGATGACAGCCCAGATCATGGAAGTTACCTTCCTCATTCACAACAGCATTTTCATAATGGTCATGGCACAGAGCGAAATAGACGTCAAAGTCCACCAAGAAATTTTCAAGGAGATGCCTCAGATATAAGTGCTCCTAAAAGAAGAAATGGTGGATTTGTAGGTGAGGGACACATGGGAGGTTATGGTGATGTTCATGATATTGAAGAAGATAACACAGATGCACTTACTCTAGAACTTAGTGAAGAGGGGCTGTCACACACTAGTCAGCCATTGTCAGAAAACAGTACATTGACCATAACAACCTCTGTTGGATGCGGTGGTGTCAGAGGAGATGTAGGTGCACTTCCCCATCGGTCACAGAATGACAGGTCTAGTAGTAGACCACCTATGCATTGTAACGTTCAGATGTGCTCTTTTGACAATGCTACCGCCAAGTTAGTCCATCAAGGTGGGAATAATTCACAGCCAAAAAATTTACCCTGGGGTCAGGGATTGCCCAGAGATGAATCAAAAGCTTCTAGTCATGTGGAAGGGGATGGAGTTGACACACAGTCTGGTGAAAGACAAGCTGGGGCTGGCAGTCTCTCAACTACAGATCAGAAGCTAACCAGTGACACTAATCAGTCAGCTAGAAGGCTTGTTTTTGGTAAAACTCAAACTCGAAGACCTGCAGTGCAGGGTTCAGCCTCTTCTGGTGATAATAAGAGGTCTGTAGCAGGGAATCCACGTCAAGGGTCGGTTCCTTCCAGAAAAGCAATCCCACCAGCTAAATCTGGAAGTCACAGTGACACAGTAATGAGAGGCAGCAACAGTTTCTCTAAGCAGAACACTAGAGGAGAACAAATTAAGGGGAGTAGTGGTGTAGCTTCAGATGCAGGATACATACATGCAGTGGCTCCAGAAGGTCAGACGTCTGCTATTTCCATGGTCTCTCGTTCTAGTTCACATACATCTCTTGCCTCTAATTCTAGTAGCACTAACAACAGGATTGGAGGAGTTGGGAAAGAGTCGCAGATGGTCACAAACACACAGGCAGCCTCAACTCAAGGACCCCAGTTTGTAAGAACTGAATTAAATAGTCATAATACCTTGGAAAACAGACCAGACGGTGGCAAAGGGGATACTTCCCAACCACTCCTCCAGGCTACACATTCAGGTACTGGAGTTCCTCAGGCAAACCAACATCCACATGGACAGCTTTCTTATTCTTATGACCAGACTCGACAAGTTGTAGGCCCTCATTCTGAACCTCACATCCCTCAGTTTTTTACAAAGCATCGTTCTACAGGTTTTCACCAGCAGTATATGTCAACCCATGGAGATAATGTAAATGAGTTTATCAGCTATAGAATAGGAGATCCACATGGGTCACCAAGCCATGAAAGCAGTCAGGTTTACCATAATGTTGGTGCAGTTTTGTGTAGTGGCAGAAATCCACAAAACCAGATCCAACAGAATTCTGCTTACCCTCCTCATGCTGCTCCTAGTCAGCATCAAAGTTATAGCTACCAGGTGTCTCATCAGAGTTTCCAGACAGGATTCCCAGCTCAAGCAACACATGCCCAGAGTGGAAGTCCGCCTGATTCACAAGACAGCCACCACAGTAGCAGAGAAGCTTTAGTAACACAGATGAAAGCAGTCAGGAGACAGGGAACTACCGAAGTATGTTTCAGAAATATTGTTTTATGAATTTTTTAGTGACAGTGCTTAAGTTTGACAAAAAGTTCCTTCTCTTCATGACATGATGTATTGTGTTATCTGAAAGATGTCTGTCTTCATGACATCATGACATACAGTTGTCTGATACTGTCATGGCATAGCAGTGTATCTTGTTGTATGACATAAAGTATATTTTTCATGGCTTGATGTATTTTGCAAACAAAAAATTTTTCTTTTTATGATATGATATATAATTTGTTCTCTAACGTAAGCACATAGATTACATGATTAATCTTAACTGATGCAAGTTATCTCATTTCACAGCATCTCATATGTTACTGTTTGACAAAGCTGCCTTTCTGTGGACAACATGCACTACTACTTGATACAAGATACCTCTGTTGATAACATTTATCATTATCCTCCTTTGCAATGGCCTAGGGTCATTGGTAATCAACAAAACAATATTATTTCCATTGTATTCATATATTCTATGGATACATAGTTCATCTCGCCTAACAAAAGTGCAAAACATTGGCCTGTGGCTGATCATGGGAGGAATGAAGAGCACTCCCATCACAGAGATGGAGAAATACACACAAATTCAACCTCTTGAGGTCAGGTGCAAGGAAAAACTAATGATCCACAAACAAAAGTTAATAAGCCTAACAACCCACCCTGTGAACAAAAGAATTAAGGAGTCCACAAAAAAACAGACTGAAAAGAACCAGCTTCACCCATCTGACAACACAACTGCAACAACACTATAAAGATCTCCTTCCCAGCTCTCATGAAGAAATTGAACCACTTCAAACTGTGGAGGAACAGAGTCACTGTGAAAAGATAACAATCCTCACAGAGGTACCAGGCATACACAGAAAAGATTACCTAACAAAACTTCAAATGAAGACACTGACCCAGGAGCTGATTGACAGAAAACACAACCCAGCTGAATGGACACATGTGTACACAGATGGATCTGCAGAAAAAGCAGTAAAAAAAGGAGATGGGGGCATCTACATAAGATACACAGATGGGAGACAAACCAAAAAAGGCCTTCGCAACGAGAAAGATTTCGTCCAACTACAGTGCAGAAACAACAGCCTTCCTTGAAGCCCTCAGAACACTTAAAACAGAAAACCAGCACCCACCACACACAATAGCCTTCTTCACAGACTGCAGGACACTATTGGAATCTCTAAAAACAACAAAGAACCCACAGGCAAAATATACAGGAAATCACAACAGAAATGAAGCACTGTACACTGTCAACAACCATGGCCCTACAATGGGTACCATCCCACTATGGAATAGCTTGCAATGAAATAGCTGACAGCCTGTCCAAAGCTGGCAGCAATCAAGGTCAAACCAATAATCCAGTAAACTACAAAGAGGTGAAAATCATAATCCGTAAACAGTGCATATCTGAATGGAAAAAGAAACTGAAATGCAACAGTGAACCAGATACAATACACCAACTGCAAAGACATCAGCAAACCATCCTCTTTCGCCTAAAGACAAGCCACTGCAGACTACTGAGCTACCTGCATCGACTCAAAATGTCTCACACAGACGAGTGTCCATGTGGCAGTGGAGTCCAGACTCCAGAACATATCCTTCAAGAGTGTCCATGCAGACTTGAGCTGTGAGACATGGCCAGAGGACACAAGCTTGGGACAAAAGCTTTGGGGCTCCTATCAGGATCTGAATAGGACTGCGGGCTTTGCCATGTCGACAGGGATCAGGATCTGAAGTGACCAACAACCTCGAACGCAGAAGAAGAAGTTCACCTTTTTTTATATTTTACAGATATGCTTCACATATTTAAGGAATTCACTTTGTTTGTTAGACAATGCTTGTAATTTGTGGCTTTCTTGAGATAACCAATTTCACTTTGTTTTTTTTTATCAGAATATAAAATGATTTTTGCTTAGATGATTTCATCAGCTCTTGTAGTATTGTTTGTTTTTTTTTTTAGTTGTGTAAAATAAATCATTCAGACATACTCAACTGTCCTGTCAGAGACATTTTCTCATAATTTACTTATTACTCAGAATCAGTCCCTTCTATTTCTTCAGGGGTCAGGTTTAATTTCTTGAAGATACAGACAGTAGTAACACAACAGAAGTGTCTTTTACTGAATTAATTTTCCAGCCTTGTTTATAGTGCATTCTGCTTCATTTCTTTTCAAGTTTGCTTTTTTAATAAATTGTTGTGTCAATGAGGAGCGTACTGCATAGGTATGAAATATCATATTCTTTTCTAGAAAGTGTTCATTCTTACTGTGTGCTTCCTCTGTTAGGCCGGTTTCAGCCGTGGCCACTTGGATAATGACATTCAAGGCATGGAAGAAGTGAGAAGCCATCTGCATAGCATGTTACACATGGGAAATGAAACACCTGTGATAGGTATGATTTTACTGCATGAGGTTTTCATTTACCATTTATTTTCTCTAGAAATTATCACCACATGAAACTAAAGAGGACATTGTTAAGAGAGGTCAGTTTGGTTAGAAGAACATCCCTTTATGAGGTTGACAAGCTCGCCAAAAACAGGAAGTCTTGGCAAGCTACCATGCAATTGTTTTTTTAATATCTGGCCTTTTTTTGGGTCCTGGTGACCCTAGACTTTTACATTAGGTTGACTGCTACTTTGTCTCTGTGTCATAACCATAAACCATGTCATCACCAGTTATGACAAGGTTTCATCTTCTAAAGCAAGTTGTTGAAGCTCAGGGCAGACACCAACACATTGCTGCATTTGGTCAGGCATGAGGATCCTAGGGATAAATTTAGCTGCCATGTGATGCATGCTCATTTCTTAAGCGAGAGTCTTCTGACATGTCCCAAAAACAATTCCACCATCTCAAAAGCTCTCATATGATCAGATGTTGATTCTTGTTGATGAGCTGCTGGATCTCTGTAACATTTTGGGGAGTTGTACAGATCAAAGACCTCCTTGTGTGGTTGTCTTCTTCTGCTGATGTTTGCGTGGCCTTTGAATGCCACATGTGTTCAACCAATAGACTGCTCACCAGAACACTTGTTGAATCTTTGCTAGGGCTTTTGTTGCAGTTTGTCCAAACTCTGATGCAGACTAACTGCTCCTTTTTCACATCCATCTTGAAAATTGCCAATGATTGCATTATGCCAAACAAATGAGTGTCACTGCTCAATACTAAACCCATTCTTATGCCACCTGAAACACTGATTCATACCACATACTAGTACTGCTACCACCTGGTGTTTCATCATACTACACCAGCAGGTTTAGACATTATGGTCTGATTCTGAAAAATATTTTGATCACGCCTCATTTACTAATGTAGAGAGCTTTTTTTTTTTGTTGTTAAATATAGTTTACTGATTAATTTTTGTTGCTTTACTATTTGCATAATGTTTTCAGTTACTTTGTGTTCACAGGTCACCATAGTGAAACTCACAGTAACCCACCTTCAGATCTGTTACTGTCTGAACAGCCCTTGAAAAGTTTGCTGTATTTTGATGCTGACACCAGCTCTTTTATGGGGTCAGTGTTGTTTGCTTCATCAGTAACATTTGTTAATAGAAGTGAAAAGGAAACATACCATTAAGTTTATTGTCAGTAGAGCTTGGGTTGTGACAGTGTCTGTGAAATATATTTTGAAGTTGACTTTAGAGTCATCACAAGACACCCACAGAATTGAATGCTTTGCCAGGAACACAGACCCCTGAGCATATATTCTAGATTCAGATACAGATCTGTGACTGAAGAGGAAGCTGAAAAGTGTGATAGAGGTATAATAGAACAGTTGTAAAAATAAGTTGCTACTTAGTGTGAGACACATCAGATCTGAAATAAATGCAGAAAACATTGAAATAGTGACTTAATTGAACATGAGAAATACAAGCACAGGATTTTTCAGACAGATCTACATACTGATAGCACAGTATTTTTCAGACAGACCTACATACTGATAGCACAGTATTTTTCAGACAGACCTACATACTGATAGCACAGTATTTTTCAGACAGACCTACATACTGATAGCACAGTATTTTTCAGACAGACCTACATACTGATAGCACAGTATTTTTCAGACAGACCTACATACTGATAACACAGTATTTTTCAGACATATCTACATACTGATAGCACAGTATTTTTCAGACAGAAAGATACTGCTTTGACTTAACAGTTGAAATACATAGTAAATATTTACTGATCATCATCAGGATCGCCAACATTTCTGTCTTAAGTAACATAAAGTCATAACGTAAGTTGGAAACAAATGACCTTTTATTGTGATAACTTATACTTATTGCAATAGGAGGTACTTTGTTACATGCTGCCATTAATAACCATACTGTCATTGCATCAGCATTGTTAACAGTCACGTGTACTTGACAGGGTTCACAGAGAAACAGAATATTTGTACAGTCCTCTTACAAATTCTTCTTCAGCTGTTGTGTTCTGGATATTTTCAAATTTTTCATGTTCACTTTCAGAAATGATAACTGTATTTTATTTCATTGTGAGATCTACTTCAGTAGATTTAGTCTGTTTTTAGTCTGTGTTATCTCAAGGTTCACTGAGTATGTGATCTGTCATATTTATTTTATTTTTTTTTTCAGTCTATTGTTCTTTTTGGGTTGCTGATTTGTTTCAGCATTTTGTTTATGTAATTCATAGAGTCTGGCACTATGTCCCTTAGACATTTGTTAATGAAGATCAGCAGTTTGTTTTTGACATGATATTAATGACCAAGTTTCATATTCATAAACAAAAAAAGGGCTTTGTTTTTCACTTTTGGGTGTTTTAAATTTATTCATCTTTACATGTTTTATTATATATATATATTTTTTTTTTGGTTTGTTTTTGTTTTTAATGAATTCTTTTTTATGCTTTCAGAAACAGCCATCAAGATGATATGTCAGACATCTTTGAAAATTTTCCAACATTTTCATCAAAGATCTTTTCTGACATGACAGGTGTATCAAATAAAAATGACACAAAAAACCTGGGAGAAAACCAGTATTTGAGAGATAGCTTGGAAAAAGAAAAATACCGAAGGAAGGTAGAGCTTTAGCAAAGCTTCTCTGTGTGTTTTGTCCCAGAAAAGATATCACCTGAAATAACAGCATTCATAGCTGCATCACACTTACTGATTTTTTTTGCTCTAACTCACTAGAAATGGACTAAGCAACAAATACAGTGGTGGAGCTTGTGTATCATTCTGCCATGATAATATAACAGCTAAAATTGCTTCTGTAATTCTGCATCATACCATTTAAACTCTTTATGAAAGCTAGTTATGTTGTCACAGCTTTATCTCTACTGCTCCATCTTGAAGTTTCATTGTGAGATTCACTCTGTTACTAGAGTCAGTTTGTGACAGATTTGATTACTCAGACAATGAAGTTTTACTTACAGTTGACACAAATGGGACTTTAACTCTCTCTGTATGCTCATTTTGGGGATGTTTTATTTCATGTTGTTTGTGTTTGCATACAAGTGAGGACACTAGGAAAATGAATGAATAATTTCTAGAAGTTTACATTCATAACTGCAGCTATCAAAGCTCCCTCATATTTGTTTCATATTTTCTCTTTCAAGCTCTTTCATTTCAGTTTTATACAGTAAAAGTCATCTTTCAACATTGTTTGTCTGATCTGATGTATTTATGTTCACTGAATGTGTGTCAGATTTGTATATCTTTTTTTTTTCATGTATGTCAGATTTGTTTATTCTTCTTTTCATGTATGTCAGATTTGTTTATTCTTCTTTTCATGTGTGTCAGATTTGTTTTTTATTCTTTTCATGTGTGTCAAATTTGTTTATTCTTCTTTTCATGTGTGTCAGACTTGTTTATTCTTCTTTTCATGTGTGTCAGATTTGTTTATTCTTCTTTTCATGTGTGTCAGATTTGTTTATTCTTGTCTTCATGTGTGTCGGATCTGTGTATCATTCTTTTCACGTGTCACATTTGTATATCCTTTTTTTCACATATGTCAAATTTGTGTATCCTTCTTTTCATATATGACATCATTTAAATTTTCTTTTTCCAACAACTTCATTGTATTTTTCAGCATTGTGAAGAGCATATTCAGAAACAGAATGCAAAGGTATGTTCTATTTTACAAATGATATATGAGGGGCTTTCAGAAGGTAATGCACCACATCTTTTTTTTCAGCTAATAATGATGACAGAAGCATGAACTGCACACTTTAAATATGGCATGTGCCGATTGTTTGAACCAAATTACACTGCAACCAGCCAAAGAATATGGCTGCACTAACCGTTGAAATGGAGCGTGTTAGCAACTTGCAGTATAAGCAGCAAATTGTGATAGAATTTCTCGTTGCAGAGAAGGAAACTGTTGTGAACATTCACAAGCGTCTATGTGATGTGTATGGAAGTTTTGCAGTCGATAGGAGTACAATTAGTTGTGGGGTTCAGAGAATCAAAGAATCAATAAGTAGAGATAAGAAGTTGCATGATCGGCTGCGCTGTGGACGTCCTACCACAGCCACCAAAGCAGATAATGTTGAAATGTGCTGATGGCATTATTCTTACTGATAGGCATATCACTACTCAACAATTGGGCTTAAAGCTGTCAGTCAACAATGGTAGTGCAAATGCAGTTTTAAAAGCTCTCGGATTTTCCAAGGTTTGCACATGATGGGTTCCTTGAAGTCTCACAAATGACCATTGATTGCAAAGGAAAGCAATTTCTTCTGAATTGTTGGAGTGTTTCAGTGCTGAGGGAGAGAACTTTTTGGCTAAGATCGTAACAGGTGATGAAACCTGGGCATCATTTTGAACCTGAGACAAAAGACAGTCAGTGGAGTGGCATCATCTGCAGTCACCATGAAGAAAGAAATTCAAGACTGGAAAGGTCATGATCACTGTCTTTTGGGACATTGAAGGTGTGATTCTTGTGGATGCTATGCCAAGAGGAGAGACAATCAGTTCACAAGCTTACATTAAGACATTGAAAAAACTCAATCAGTTTTTTCACAGATTTCGGCAGCACAAGAATCCAGCAGACCTGCTTCTCCTTCATGACAGTGCACGCCCTCACACAAATCTGGCAACATGGGAAGCAATCACCAAATTGGGTTGGACTATACTACCCCATCCGCCCTATAGTCCCGATTTGGCACCTTCTGATTTCTATCTGTATGGTCCATTTAAAGATGCACATCGAGGGGTAAGATTTGAAGATGATGAAGGAGTGATTCATGCAGTGAAGAAATGGCTACATAATCATGAGAAAATCTGGTATGGGCTAGGAATACATGCACTTGTTTTGTGCTGGCGTAAAGCCATACAAGTTGATGAGGAATATGTTGAATAATACCGATGTTTACATGACATATCCATGTATATTGTATATAAATTTCATGGTTTTTTGAATAAACTACTCCTGAGAAAAACGATGTGGTGCATTACTTTCTGAACACCCCTCATAGAATTTTTAAAAATTGCACTTTTATTACTTTTGTACTTTAGAATCCATATTAAAAACTTGAACAGATGATTTTGTTGCTCAAATTTCTTTTGCAAATTCAGTGTTTTGTTTTTGTTGCACTTATTTGTGAGGATTTGATACTTGTGTAACTAGTTCTTTGATATATTACAGCTATTGGAAGTACAGCAACAACTTGCTGTAGCTGTATCAACAGACAAGCGAAAGGACATAATGATTGAGCAGCTGGATAAGGTAGAGTAACACAAGAGCTTTGACAGAATAAATGGATTATATTTGATTTTTTCCCCAGTTTGAATATATTTCAGAAGTAGGTATAATGTAGGCAAGTGTGGTTAACTTCTAGATGTATATCAACATTTTAAAAGATAATCGTATAATTATTATGATGAATCCAGACATGATCAGTTTTTAAATATTTTTTTTAAAGCATGGTATTAGACCATCTTTATGTTGTCAATTGCTGTGACATCTTATTGTATAAAAAGGACCCAATAATCTGTATTGTTTTCTCTTATGTCAGGAGGGAAACATCCTATCTTACATCAGTTAGATCTGGGTTTCTCGGTGGAAACCATATGGCGCTTCTAGTGAGCTGCACTGAATTTCTGAGGATCACAATTTGCAATAAAATGCATAAACATTGTTTTTAATATGGAAACAGTTATTTGGAGGAATACAGAAAATTTTAAAGTAGAAAAAAAAAAGGAGGGGTCATAAACAGAGAAAGGTTGAGAAATATGATAATAAATCATGGGAGAGCATGGCTCCTCCAAGTGAATGATGTGTTCTTGACAAAAATTATGTCAGGGGTGGCATAAAACCAGGTCTCTGCCCAGGAGGTAGCTGCCTTATCAGTCAGACAATAGAAAATGTAAAGTGAAAGATTCAGTAGAACATAAGATGTGGATTGACTTGATGGAGTAATAAACACACTTTTCTTTTTGGTATATCACCTCATACCTGTAAGCACTGATACTTTAAGGGATCATATAGTATGTCACCTGATAGATTAAGCATTATTGTGGTATGTCTTTCATAGACTGACTGCAATCACTGATATGGTATGTCAACTCATAGATTGATATGGTATGTCATTGCATAGACTAATTGTAAACACTTATATGTCATTGCATAGACTGATTGCAAGTGCTAAAATGCCACATCATTTCATAAACTGACTGTGAACACTGGTGTGGTATGTCAGCTCATAGATTGACTGTAAACATTGATATGGTATGTCAGTGCATAGACTGACTGTGAACACTTATATGTTATGTCACCTCATAGACTGCAAGCATTGTTGAGGTGTGTCACCTCATAGGTCAGTTGTAAACATTGATATGGTATGTCATCTCATAGACTGTAAGCATTGATATGGTATGTCAATTCATAGACTCTGTAAGCAGTGATATGGTATGTCACCTCATAGACTGATTAAAAACACTGATTTGGTATGTCACTTTATACCTCCTCCAAGTGCTAATAATGGTATGTGACCTTCAAACTGTAACCACTGATATGGTCAGTGAAAAGCAAATGATCTTTTGAGGGTTTGTTTTCATTTATGGATATATTTATGATAACTATGCTCAGTAGTTTGTTCAGTGATAATGGTTACATTTTAAAAGTATTTTGTAGTAGAGAAAAAAAAGCTTTTGTGAAAAATTTGTTGATTTGCCAAGAACAGTGTACAAGCATGGTCTTTTTAGCCAGTCATATACAGTTTTGTTCTGTTTAAACCTTACATCAGTACATATGAGTATCATATTCTTTTCATTTGTGTTCAGCAACTGGCTAAAGTTGTAGAAGGATGGAAGAAGAGAGAAGCAGAGAAGGATGAATATATGAAAATTCTAAGTCAAGAGAAGGCACAGATTGAAGAATCATTGCAGAGTCAACAAAATGTAAGTGTTAGCCAAATGTGATGGTGATTATAGTATTATCATGGTAAAGGTTAAGGTAATCCTGTCATGCCTTAGAGGCACATAGGGATATGGTGTAAGTGCCCATATTTTCCTTGACCTGTCAGCACACTAGAGGGTGATATGGTCAGTATCATGCCTGGCCACCTTTCCTTCCCCAACTCCAGAAGAAGTCGGGAACCCATTTCTACAGCTGGGTATTATCATGGGTAATCTTAAATATACCTTCAAGTTTGCTTGTAATTTAAATAATGCTTTGTGTAAAGAAATGAAAATGTTATTCCATGCATGAGTATATTTTTTCTGCCTTATGTTAAGAGAGTAACAGTTGTGATGACAGATAATAGCTGACTAATAATTTTCACAATCTGTTGCTCTCAGTGGGACTGGTATGTTGTCCCAGCCTGGCCAGCGGTGTAGAACAGTGCTCCTGCAGTGATAGAGCAGGTTGAAAGCCTGTTTCTTAGGTCCAGTCCTGGAAGTTTGGAAAGCAACCATTCCCCATGACCAGTTTGACATTTTCAAGATCTTTACCACAGCATAAACTGGCAGAATCTGATGTTGACGTTTACACAGATATCATCAACTCATCATCATCAGTCCTCTAGAAGCCAAAGACATAGATAGATATGAAGTATGTGTCCAGTCTTCTTCTTCGTTCGCTTCTGCCTCCAAGACCACACTGTGATCCTACTGAATTTACGCCTGTGGTCCTCATTAGGTCCCGTGGTCTCCTGTGTGGTCCCCAAAAGGACCACACGAGATCCCTGAGAGGACCACAAGAGGTTCAGAGTATCACAGGGCTTTAGCCTGTATTCTTGGTGGGTCTCTGAAGCGGATTGCGTGACACCGTGGTTTTCATTGCACCAGTAATACCCTTAAGGATGGACAACCAACCCACTTACTTAGGAGTGACTCTTGACTCAAAACTGACGTGGAAGCAACACATCAACAGTGCAGAAGCAAAAGCCAGAAGAAAACTAGCCATATTAAGAAAATTGAGTGGAACCACATGGGGAGCTAGTGAAAGAATCCTCAAGAATGTATATCAGCAAAGTATTCTACCACATTTAGAATATGGCTCAACATCTTGGTGCACAGCATCAAACACTACGCTGCATAATCTAGACAAGGTTCAAAATCAGTCACTACGGATTATCACAGGTGCCATGAGGTCCACACCAATAGTAGAAATGCAGCAAATAGTTGGTGTTCAAGCGCTAAAGGAACGTAGAGACACAAAGGTCATGACCATGGGAGAAAAATTCCTTAGCTCTGTAAGCCATCCCCTGAAGGAGAGATTCAATAACTTGGCATTAGGACGGCTTAAAAGAAGCAGCTTCATTCATCAGGCCAAGCGTATGCGTAAGCTGATACCTGACCTTCCAACTGTAGTCGCTCCATTATCATCTGTACCAGAGCATACACCATGGAAAGAAGCAGATTATACACAAATAACTATTCAGACTGAAGTGAAAGGTGTGCAGAATGGTGAGATGCAGAGCAGTCTTGTAAGATCAACAGCCACACTTAGTGTTCTAGATGACAAATATCCATGTGACACCTGGATACGTGTGTATACAGATGGATCTGCACATAATGCCATAAAGAATGGAGGGGCAGGAGCATATATTGAATATCCAAACAACACCATTGACAAGATTTCCATACCCACTGGTAAATACTGCAACAACTTTGATGCAGAAGTTAGGGCAATTATTGCTGCAGTTGAAAAACTATCAGACTCCAGAATTGATACATGTCCTGTAGTAATTCTCACAGATGCAAGATCAGTACTGGAGGCTCTTCAGTGCAACAAACTACCAGACCTTAAGGATGCCTTGTCAAAAATTGGCTTACAACATGGAGTCACTTTGCAATGGATTCCCTCCCACTGTGGGATACCAGGCAATGAGAAAGCTGACCATCTGGCCAAAGAGGGCACTGAAATGGAGCAACCAGACATACCAATCACTTAGAAGAAAAGCATGATAAAAACCTACAGGAAGCCACAAACACTACCACATGATGACTATCACATGCTAAACAGAAAGGAACAAGTCACCATCTTCCGTCTCCGAACAGGACACAGCCGACTCCGAAGTCATATGTATACAAAGTTTAAGGTTGGTACTACTAATCTATGTAAATCTGCCCAGGTGCCCCAAACTGTGGAACATATCCTCCAGAACTGCATCAACCACGAGACACTGAGAAATAATTACTGGCCCAGTGAAACCACTAAAGAAGATAAGCTCTACGGTTCCATACATGAATTACAAAAAACAGTGAAATTTATCCAAGAGACAGGACTGCAGATATAGACAGACAGTGCGAACGAAGAAGAAGATTGCACCAGTTTAGTCTAGAATTGGACTTTCTCACTGGAAGACCTCGATGTGTTTAGGATATCAGTGCATCCCCTCTGAGTGAGAGGTGGTAGCCCACACAGGCCAGAGTTGGACCTTCTCACCAGAAAACCTCGACGTGTTTTGAGATACCTGTGTGTCACCGCCAGGTGAGAGGTGGTTGCCCATCCATTCCAGAGTTGGACTTTATCACCGGAAAACTTCAGTGTGATTAGGATACGCAAACATCCCCGCTGGGTGAGAGGTGGTTGCCTATCTAGACTGCCCTGGTCCAGTGTCTCCGACTTCAGCATTTTGCGGTCGTGGCCGCTACCCTTCATAGTTGTGACCAGGATGGAGCTTTTGTCCAGGAGGACGAATCCTCACCACTAGTGACTTCCACCCCTGGGTTGAGCCGGTTTAGGCATATTATCCCAGTATGGGGGTGTTTTGGATGTGACCAACCTCTAGAGCAGAGGTACTGTGACATGCGCAGCCTTCAAGATTCACCTCTGGTGTGAGCCGGTTTAGGCATAATTCACCAGTATGGGTGTATTTCGGACGTGGTCGGCCTCTAGAGCAGAGGCGCCATGTTATGTGTAGCTCTCGCAGCAATACTACTGGACGTACTGATTAAATTTCACTTTATCTTTTCCTTCACCTTTTCACATCGGCGCCGCACAGCAACCTTTATTTCTTTTCCGCATTTTCTTCCTTGACTGGGAGGAGCTTTGCTCCACGCGCGGCATTCGAAGAGTCTCGCCACCAGTGTCTTGACCTCTGGGATAAGGCGGTTCATGCATTTCACCCGATATGACTGCACTCAGGACGTGGCCGACCTCCAGACCAGAGGTGCTGTGATTTGACTGTTTGCTTCGCATTATCCTTTCTACCATCTTTTCCGCAGTGGTGCTGCGCGGCAACCCCATTTGCACCTTTCTTCATTGGCCGGGAGGAGCACTGCTCCACGCACGGCAGCTGAAGAATCTCGCCAGCAGCAGTAGATGAGCTACCAAACGTGCCACTCATCTACCCTAAGTATCTGGTTTTCAGGCGCCAGATATTCACCTGCGCCCCTTCTCCTGTCAGTTTAAACAGTTCTGCCACGGGAAGGCCAGGAGCTGGACTTGACTGCCAGAGGCTGTTTGAGACGCACGCCGTTGGAGTGTGTCCAGTCTGATTTTGGGCATCTCCATCTCCCTTTTAGTTTTTGTTTTAATTGCACGGAATACCAGTTAAAATGTACATGACCTACATAATTTGACAGCTGAAAATGAGAAGCTCTTAAGAAACCAGAAACTAATAATTAACATATTCAATCCAGTTCAAAAATTCCATTTTGGTTTTTACTCTGACATGAGATACAGAACTTGGCACAGATAAATGTTTCCAAACAAGATTTAAAGACAGTATGGACCATTATCCTAGAGCAAATCAGCTACAGCAGTACCGGTACAGCTAGTTTTCTTCTTAGTCTTTTTTTCATTTCATTGTGTCCATTTTTATTCTCTGCATACAGGGATGGCAGATAGGAGAGAATAATATTAACAGCAGTGAATTTTATAGTTGTTGCTGCTAGAATGTTGTGATATGTACTACAGCAGTTTGTTTATCCTTAACAGATGATCAACAGCTTTGAGCGGGAACTATCACGTGCTGTAGAAGAACTTAGAGAAGAAAGGGAGAAATCAGCTCAGACAATAAACACTTTGAAAGAGGAGGTATTTTTCTGACATCCAATTTGATTTGCAAGTTATGTTTCGATATCTTTGTGCAAGAGAGATAATTGACATGTCACCATGAAATATGTTACTTTCCACTTGGTTAAGATAAAGTGAAAAAAACAATCATGAATTTTACATATGTTTATCTTGTATTATACAGGAATAAACTTAATTTTTTTACGAAACTTCCATGGTGATGGATTTTCCTGTGGTTGTGAGGTCAAAGCTCTTGGCATTGATGCTGTTGTGAAGAACTTGGCCATCATTTTTAGTTGTTCAGTTTTTTAGTATAAGCAGTTCTGAATTATTTGGTATTCTGGAATCAGCTTAATTTGTTATTTATTTAACTTTAAGCCTTTAGGTAGGAAATGTTCAGCTATTTTATTCTTGCTATTTTGATGTCATTTTGAGTTGTAGTTGTTTATTATGTTTAAGTGTTTATTTAAGGTAGTATGGTTTGTAGTAACGTATTGCTGTCCAGCACCACTGTGATATTACAGTCTCTTATGCCTCTCATAGGTGTTTGATTTTGATAACTGCCTATATTTTAACTCTTCCTGTGCGACAGAAAAAAAATGCGGACGTTCCCGTCTGTGCCACACAAAAAGCGCGGGTCTTGATATGTATAGGGGGTATAGTTGTAAAAGTGAATGTACAAAGTATTTCCATTTTAAAAGTATACATATTATGCATGAAAATAGTTGTAAATGTAAGATTTCATAAATGAAGAGTTTTTTAGGAAAAAAGAAGTAGTGTGATGTTTTTAGCTGATAAATGTGTACTGCTTACCATCAGCGATGCCGAGATGTACAGTGTTTACCATCGGCTATTTCCAGATCTACTTAAATTTTCGCCCGATCTCGTCGTGTGGTGGCATTCTCACTAAAATAAATAACCTTCTAATTACTTATCCAGTCCATTTAATAGGTCTAGATGTAGTTGGGGTACATTCAGGAACAGTGATCAGTGACACGTCCTTATGCCTCCGAAATCACAATAAATATTGATATTTCTCAATTAAAAACATCGATTTCACTCGATTATTAGCCATGCTTTGGATTTAACTATGAAAGATCACCAGACATGCGCAGATAAATCGTATACAATTAAAAATTACACTGGTTTTATGCTGCAGTGAAACAAACCTCGCTATAACGAGGATGGCGATCACCGGAAGACCTCGCTTTAGCGAGGATGGCGGTCAATGAGTTAACCAACAACATTCAGTAATATTTTGTTTGCTTTGTTACTTCTGATAACACAAGGTACTCAAGCTAACTTCATAAGCTATCTTTTTTTTTTTTTTTTTTTTGCTTGTTTACAATAACAAGAAGAAATTTCAGAAATGCAGAAAACAGACCAGATCTCAATATTCCTGGCAGTCAAGAGTCTGTCTCCTTCAGAACTGAAAGGTATATGAAGAGAGAGAGAAAAGTATAGTTTGCAGTCTAAATAAGATGGTTTTACCTCCTTCATTTGTCATGTGGGCATGTGGGTATAATTTGGTCAGAGTATGAGCAATCTGTGTTCTGACATGTCTCTCTGGTATCCATCAGGTGTGTGAAGTTCAGAGACAGAAGGAGCATCTGGCAGAAACCTTGAAGTCTGAGAGGGACAAGTATGAAACCATGACAGTAGATTGGGATAATCTGAAGGCATCCAAGGAATTGGCAGAGCGGAGAGCAGAACACAATCAAGAAAGACTGATACAGGTTAGTCTGCTTTTATTTATATTGGAAAAAAAAAGAATAACTTTGTGTTTTTTTTCCAACAGAGCACAAACATTGTTTGTTCCTAGTCTTTCCATAAGGAGTGCTTTGCTTTGATCACTTCTGTGTCTTTTGTAAACATTTTCTCATGTGATGTATTAATTTTTATAGCAAGCCACTGAATTTATTCTGATGACATTAACTCTTATAATCTCTCAAAAATCACAAGTAAACTAGTCAGAACTTTTCTGTGACAACAATTAAAAATTACAGCTGTTGAACCATGTCAGGAAATTAACAGTGGACAAAGGTTAAAAAGTGTCTTACAAGAGGTGAGAAGAGAACAAATGAAAGGGGGAAAAGTTTTACAAACGAACAGCATAAAAGTAAAAAAAAGTTTTACAAACAAGCACCATAGAAGTAAAAAAAAAAGTTTTAGAAAAGTAAGAGTAGATGACATTTTTTTTTTAATTTACAAAAGTAAGAAAAGGTTTTAGAAAAATAAGAAGAGAAGAAGTTTGTTAAAATTTATGAAAGTAAGAGAAGAAATTTGTTAAAATTTTCAAAAGTAAGAAGAGAAGGAATTTTTTTTTTTTTTTACAAAAGAAAAAAGAGGAGAAGAAAAAAAAAGGTGTACAGAAGTAAGAAGAGAAAAAAATTAAAGTTTTTACAATAGTAAGAAGAAATGAAAGAAAGCAGAACAGAGATGCAGTACTCATTCTGAATGAGATTGTGGCCAGTGAACCATAGCTGACTGCTTGTGTCAGGATTCACTAACCATAGCTAGCCAAGACCCTATTTGACCTCCCAGTTGAGCTCTCAAAATAGACATTAGCCAGGTGAATAGGGATCATAGTGGGAGGCAGACCCCAACCAAAAAATGTGACAAGCAGAAGTCAGATGTGTTTAGCTTAAAGGCACATAATTACGACAACACAGCCAGTGTTTGTTTGAGGTAAATGTTGAAGAAGAAGAAGAAGAAGAAGAAGGGTTCTAAGGACTGCCATAGCCGAAGGTGGGGTGGAGGATACGCTCTCCACTCCAATTAAATGTCTCCAAGACGTGCGTCTCAAATAGCCTCTGACGATCAAGTCCAGCTCCTGGTCATCTCGTGGTGGAACTGTTCACACTGACAGGAGAAGGGGCGAAAGCGAATACAGAAGTAAGAAGTGGTGCCTGAAAACCAGACGCTTCGGGTAGATGAGAGTCTTGTTTGGTAGCTCATCTGAGAGAAGGAAAACTCCGATTTAAAATCTGCTGCTGGCGAGGTTCTTCAGCTGCTGTGTGTGGAGTGGGGCTCCTCCCGGCCAGTGAAGAAATGTGTGAATGGGGTTGTCGTGCGGCGCCACTGTGGAAAAGGTGAAAGAAAGGATTAAGTGAAGTAATCAGTAGTCTCGAGGTCAGGACTGTTCAAATCATGGTACCTCTGCTCTGGAGGTTGGCCGTGTCCTATGTGCACTAATACCGGGCGATTTGCCTGAACCGGCTTAACCCAGGTGTTAAACTAAGACACTGCTGGCGAGATTCTTTGTCTGCTGCGCATGGGGTGAAACTCCTCCTGGCCATTGAAGAAAATGCGAATAGGATTGCCGAGTGGCGCCGCTGTGAAAAGGTGATGGAAAGGATAGAGTGAAGATTAATCGGTATGTTCAGTAGTCTCGCGACAAGAGCTACTCATACCACGGCACCTCTGCTTTAGAGGCCGGCCATGTCCGATATACACCCATACTGGTAAAATATGCCTAAACCGGCTTAACCCAGGGGTGAAACTTGATGACTACTCATGTCATGGTACCTCCGCTCTAGAGGTTGAACATGTCCTAAATGCACCCATACTGGGATAATATGCCTAAACCGGCTTAACCCAGGGGTAAAACCTACTAATGGCGAGGATTCGTCCTGGCAAAAGCTCCATCCTGGTCACAACTAGGAAGGGTATCGGCCACGAGCACAAAACACTGAAGTCGGAGACACTGGACCAGTGCAGTCTAGATAGGCATCCACCTCTCACCCGACGAGGATATATGTGTATCCTAATCATGCTGAGGTTTTCCAGTGAGAAAGTCCAACACTGGACTAGATGGTCAACCATCTTTCACTCGGTGGGGATATATGGATATCCAAAACACGTCAAGGTTTTCCGGTGAGAAAGTCCAACTCTAGATTAAACTGGTGCAATGAAAACCAAAGTGTCACGCAATCCCGCTTCTGCGACCCACCGAGAATACAAGCCCAAGCCCCGAGATACTCTGAACCTAATGTGGTCCTCTTGGGGATCTCTTGTGGCCCTCTCGGGGACCACAGGACCAATCAAGGACCACAGGAGTAAATTCAGTAGGATCACGGGGCGATCTTGGTAGTAGAAGCAAACAAAGAAGAAGAAGAAGATGAATAGGAAAAAAGGAATGAAAGGATACAAATATTTTGCTTTCAAAGAGAGCCTTTTTTTCTAAGACAACATGAAATAACAAACAAGCAGAATAAAAAAAAGAAAGCTAACTCATGTCATAGGTGAGAAAGAAGTGAATCAGCTGCTGGTGCATAACATTAAGTAATTAGGCATCGCTGAGAACATTGGACTGATGAATACAGTTTCAGGGTGTTAAGAGTATTCTTTAAATGACATAGCTAAGAGACATGCTACCAGAGAAACTCCCAAAAATAAAAACCAGAGAATATGGATCTGTTTAAGTAACTGTAAATTATCATAATATAACTGTGGATGTAATTAAATCATTCATCTGTGCTTACATACTTTGTGTTTCATCATATATGCTTGTTTTAAATCAGGTTTATTTTTACATTTCTATTTTTGGAGAGCTTTGATTTTCTCTTTTTCTTATTTGTTGGGCATAGATTGAAATCTGCCATGTGGTTTTTTTTTTTTCATTTTATTCATTGTGATGGATTCACATATGTGCTTCTCCTGAAATAATGTTTCATAAGTTGTGCATTTAATGTGAAACTTTAACAGGAGCAAGAAAACTGGAGTAAACAGGAGCAAGAACTTTTGGCAAGGATTAATGAGGTGCAGGAATCCAACCAGAAACTCATAAACATGGAAAAGGTGGGATTACATTTCTTTTGTTTTCTTTAATTCTTTTCACATCTTTTGTTTAAAAATTTTAAAAGACTATTTTGAAAGCTGTTTGCAGAAAAAACACATAAAAGATCAGCTGTTGACAATGATACAGGTTTGTAGACATATATCCATACAACAGTAAGCTCATCTAACATTCTGCAAGTGTTTAAATCAGAAAAATGAAAGATGAAAGCAGTACAGAAGAACAAACTAAAATACGAGGATACGCTGATGACATCGACCTAGTGGGGGAAACTATGCAAGAAGTCATCAATACCTACATATACCTGAGAGATGTGGCACTTAAAGTGGGCTTGAGCATTAACCAAGATAAGACAGAGTATATCAAGAGACCAGAGGCAGAATGATCCAGATTGTATAAATGTTGGAGAGATGATTATTAGGAAAGCATAAACATACAAATATCTAGGCACAACCTTCAACAGAAGCAACATAATAAGTGAGGAAATTAAAAGCAGAGTATGGATAGGGAATAAATATACTTTACATTGCAGAACTTGTTGAAATCCAAAATCCTGTCTCAAAACACCAAAATAACAATCTACAAAACTTTAATAAGACCAGCCGTCATGTACAGATTAGAAATGTAAAGTACAACAAAGAAAGATGAACAACAATTACAGATCTTTGAGAACAAGAACCTAAGAAGAATCATTGGGCCTACAAAGAATACCAACAGTGGAGAATGAAGAGCTAGAAGAACACTGATTTGAACAGCTTATTTAAATCCCATCAACTTAAAATGTCCTGAAACTGAACAGACTACACTGGCTGGGCTGTGTAGAAAGAATGGAAGAAAATTATGTATGCACAAAATGAGAGAAACAAGACCAAGGGGTAGACCAAAACAGAGATGGAAAGACAACATAAAAGAGATTATAAGGGAAACTGGTGTCACTAACTGGAGAGAGAAGATTAGGAATAGAGAGGAGTGGAGGTGAACTTTATCTGCAGCAATGAGCCTTAATGGCTCGGAAAGCTGAAGAAGAAGAAAAAGATATATATATATATATATATATATATATAATGTAGAAAAAATATGCAAATTTAAGGAAAATGTTCTTTGTAATTTTATGACAGGTAAAACTAGAAGAGCAGAAAAAGAGACGAGAAGATGCAGAGACTGAAAGTGAAGAATTGAAAACTGAACTCAAGAAGGCAATCTTGGACATGGAACAGTTGATCAGAGAAAAGGTATATTACTCTTCTTCTATACAAGTATTTTCAGCAAGACCTTCTCTGAGGTTTTTCCAGTGTAATTCATTTTTTTTTGTAAATCAAACACTGATGTTTCCACATATTTGAGAATTTTGTATTTTGTGAACAAGATGAGCAGTGTAGATTCTTTTTTTAGATCTGTGATCTAATGCTTGTAGCAGCCTTATGTTTTGTGAAAAGTATAAACTAACATTGATTCACACTTTTTGAAGTTACTGTTAGAAACATTTGCCTGTTGTAAGCCATAGATAAAAGATCAGGCCCTGACATTTCAGTTTTGTATATGCAAGTAAAGACAATCATTATTATAGGGAATATATACTGTGCTGAAGGTTGAAGACATTTTTCAACAGCTTAACCCAAAAGTGTAGTCATGGTGATTTTTGTTACTTTGTGTATTCTCCAAGGCCTGATATATTATCAGATTGCTGTTAAAATGGTCTGCTGCCATCTTAATCTGTCTTGTTGTGGATCTTTATCACAGGCTTTCAGAATCCTTGTTTAAATTAAGTGTGATCTGTCAGTATAGCAGCTGATCAGAGATCATTCCTGTAGTTTGTACAAACTATATGAGTTATCTTTCAGATATTGTCAGACATTTTACAACACTGCCATAAAGGTCTTATTTGATATTCTGATATGTTTGATATCAGTTTGTTGTCAAACATGTCATTATGCAGGTGCTGATCTATATATTTGATTTATGTCCAAGATTGACTATGGTATTACTGAACTGGATCATCATAACATCTGTCATCTCTCTCTCTCTCTCTTGTCCTGTCAGTGCCCAGGTCACATGGGGCTGTTGATAGCAAGAGAATTACACTTGTGTCTGTCCTGCACTAGCTTATTGCCTATGTCAGTTTTTGTTTACCAGAATTTTATCTGATGCATGTCTTCATGGTCTCTTTGGCTCATCCCATGCTTCTTTTACACTGTGGAGTCCACATCAAAGTTGTTAGTAGTAAGGATCGATCTGCCATGCTCATAATGTGGCCCATCCAATGCCACCTTCTCCTTTCAGTCATTGTTAGTAATGGTGTCATTATTTGGCCAGAACACTCCTTTTATCTTACATAGGCAGGTGTCAGATATACATGTTGTTGTCTTTGTCATTTTCCAGCATTAGCTCCCACATAATAAGGCACTTAAAACATTGCTTTTGAATATTCTGCATTTGGTTTTCTACGGTGAACACAAATATTATTGTAAATTGTCTTTCCTTTAAGAAACTTCTTCTTCTTCTTCTTCTGCATTCAAGGTTGTTGGTCACATCAGATCTTGATCCCTGTTGACATGGCAAAGTCCGCAGTCCTCTCCAGATCCTGATAGGAGCCCCAAAGCTTTTTTAAGAAACTAAATTAGTACATCATATTCAGTGATAATGTGGGAAGGTTACAAACTGAAGGTAGTTTTTAGTAGAATCAAATTTATGTTTGTTGCAGAATTAGTTTCGTGATTTTTGTTTTTCTGTTTTTTTTAAAAATGTCATTTATTTTTGTTTTATTTTACAGGAGACCCAGAAGGTTGAAATGGCTATAATGGAGGCCAAATTTGAAAATGCACAAAGAAAGCTTGAAGCAGACCTGCATGCACAGATGGAGAAAGAGGTAGATTACCAGCAGATTATATCACAGAATATGAAGTACAGTTGAACCCATTTAATGTCACATTGCCAGGACTGTCAAAATATTAAGGGGAGTTGACATTAAGTGAGGTCCTTTACAAGGAATTTAACTGGGCCAAGTATGTGTGTGAGTGTGTTTGTGTCCGTCCGTCCATCCATCCCATATTTGCTACATTAAACAAATAACAAACAGCCAAAGCTATCATCATCGGGCACAATATATACTAATCACAAAATATATTAATCACAAAATACAGTAAGTCTTTGTCTTACAATAAAAGAACACTATAATCAAGCAGCATCTGACTTGTCAACAGTAGTACTAAAAAACTGCATGATTTTGTGTTGTGTAGTGATAACTGGTCTATTAATAAAAAAGTCATTTAAACATGATACAGCACTAAAAACATCCCTCGTCATGTCAAGCATGCTGTAAATGAATGAGTGCAGTCTCGAATGCACTTACAGGCTGAGCTTAAGAAACAGTTTTGGTGAGCGTCTGGTCCATGATGGACTCGCTGACATCATCAGCACTATCTTCGGCATCGCTGTCTACCTTGCTTTTACTGCAGCTAGCGATGATCTCTTGGACTGAATACATTTCCATTGATAGCAAGCCATCATCAGGTGAAACAAACTGATCAGATATGACACTTCATTAGAAATTGCTGCCCACTCTTCATCTGTGATCAAGTCCAGGGGAGTGTCACAAATATTGCTGGCATATGTATTGATCACTGGCTTGGGCAAGAAAGTAAACTGCGATTTACGAAAGCAGTTCACAATTGTTGACTGACTGATGCTATTCCATGCCACATGCATAAAATTAATCGCTATCTTGATGTCAATCTCAGCGACACACTTTTGTTCAACAACATGCGGCACATGAGGCACTATTCACTTTCTATGGTGGTGCTTAAAGGTGTAAATGATACCTTGGTCGCAAGGCTGCAGCATGCTGGTTGTGTTAGGTGGCAGGAAAACAAGCTTTGTAGCTATCAGATTTGTGACATCAGTGTGCACTGGACAGTTGTCAATGAACCACAAAGCTTTTATGTTCATTCAGTTCATTTTGTTGTCGAAAGAAATGACCCAGTCCTCCGACAGTTCATTCGTCATCCAAGCACACTGGTTGGCCTTGTAAGCGACTGGCAGGCTCTTTACGTTCTTGGGTGGCCATGGTAAGCCTTTCATTCACACCGCCTGAGTTTTCATGCCCACATTATTCAAGACTGACCAACTGTCAACTCGCATTGCCAACTTAACGCCTGCCACGTTAATGTCACAAAGACAATGACTCGAAAGAAGCCAGATTTTAATCACGAAAGGATGGCCACGGTAAGCCTTTCATTCACACCGCCTGAGTTTTGATGTCCACACTATTTGAGACTGAACAGCTATTAACTCGCGTTGCCAGCTTAGTGCCGCCCACATTAATGTCATAAAGTCATTGACCCGAAATAAGCCAGATTTTAATCACGAAAGGGCAGCCACAGTAAGCCTTTCATTCACATCAAATGTTTCACATCATTCACACCACCTGAGTTTTGATGCCCGCGTGTTCAAAAGGTTGATGTGGCATATACTCGGTGATCAAACAGCCAGCCCCTTCTTTGATGAGCTGCAAGCTGATAACACTTTGTGAGATGTTTATAGCTTGTACTCACCCAGTCTCAGATACAGAGTGGGGTCTTTAACTCCTCTGGGTGCAAAAATACTGTGACATTAACCGATTTGTGGCTGTAAGTGGGGTGATATTAACTGGAGTAAAGCCCATTAATTACTTATGGGAGTTGGCCGGGGATACAAATTTATGTGACATTATCCAGGTGGTGACATAAAGCGATGTGACATTAAGTGGGTTTGACTGTATATGTTTTGAAAAAAGAAATTCAACACTATAGGGGTGTTATATTTAACAAGCTTAATAATGTTAACAGATTGCTGATCAAGCTGCAGAGTTCCATTCTAGAATAGAAGCATCTCTAGAAGAGGCAGCTAATCGTCATCACAAGCAGCTAGCAGAATTACATAACAGGCACCAGCATGACATGGAACGGCAGGCGACCACACTAAATGAGGAAAGACAGAAGAAAGAAGAAGAATATCGCAGGCAGTTGAATGAGCTAGAAGAGAAGTATGCAATATGTTTTCCTTTTTTTTTTTTTAGTGAAATATTATGTAGGTGATAGTGTGATAGTGGGGAGGAAATGTGAAACCGTGATCTCACAAGTTGAAAGGGGGTCCCTTTTTTTTAAATTTAAGGAGATATAGTGTACAAGCGGATGCAAAGCAAATCTTTAGTTACAAGTGGGAGACACAAACAGAGAAAAAGCTTGTTAGTTACCAAGTGGGAGGCGCAAACAGAAAAAAGCTTGTTAGTTACCAAGTGGGAGACGCAAACAGAGAAAAAGCTTGTTAGTTACCAAGTGGGAGACACAAACAGAGAAAAAGCTTGTTAGTTACCAAGTGGGAGATGCAAAGCTTGTTTGAGGAAGAGCTTCATCAGTACCATAGTGCTTATTATAAGAATAATCACTTTGTTTGTTTGGTTTTTGTTTTTTTTATAGACATGATTACAGGGTTATTTTTATGCTTATTGCAAGAAAATTTGAAACACCATTGTTGTTTATTGGAAGGCAGATCAGAGAAAAGGATCACCCACTATATTGTTATTAAATCAAAAGTTTTGTATGGACAGAAATGACCCCAGTATCATTGGATTATTATTATGACTACATTATTACTGTGTATGCTGTAATCATTTGCATAGACCGTTGCTGTTGTATATTTTTTTTACATTGTTTCTTCCTTTCATTCTCACTTTAGGTTTGTCATGTTAGTCTTACTCTAGATTTTCCATGTTAATTTTTGCTCAGGTTTTTCCATGTTAATCTTACTACAGCTTTCTCATATTAATCTTACATCAACTTTTCCATGTTAATGTTACTACGCCTTTTCCATATCAGTGTTCATCATATGTGTCAGGAAAGTAAAATTGTTAATCATTTCTGTGTACCAGGTTGCAGGAACTGAGAAATGAAAACATGTCTTTGAGACAGTCAAAGATTAAGTTAGAGTCTCAGAGGTATGTATATACAGAAACATCATCTTGATCTAGTTTTTGAGATGTGATGATTCATACATATGTATGCATCTTTCTAGAAGGCTTATAATGTTAAATTCCATGTGATTGCATTAAAGTGTGTTCTTGACATCAGAATGTTAATGTTAGCAAGAAACTTTGTGTTGAGACAATTACGTTCAGTTATCTAGATCACTTGTGTGAAGAATGAATGAACAGTATCAAATCTGAGGAACTGAATATAGAAGGTAAAGATTCTTTAAAGACAGAAGAATGGAGAAGAATGAATAATAACAAGAAAAGCTCACAAATGCTTGAAATTATTGATGAAGAAGAAGAAAAGTTAATAAATCTCTTAAGAAATCCCTTATGTAAGTGTTAGAACTGGATCTTAACATGTGACAAAGTAAAAGGTGTCATTTGTGAATCAGCATCATCACACATGGTCAAACCATAAGTGCTCTGTTGTCTAGTCAGCAAATGACCAGAATTCACTGACTAGTGCCACCATTAGATTCTTTTTCCTTGTTGGGGCATTGACCCTGCTACCCATTTTTGTTCTTGAGGCTGGGTGAATCTCGGAAGTCTTTCGCAAATCACAGTTGGACTGCCACTGTTGTGGGTAAAATCAAATTCATGCACTAATTCAACTCCCCTAACATTGACAGCAGTGCTGAAATTATTGTATGTAGAAAAAAAGAGACATGCAAATGAATAAAAGAAAAAATACACTGATTTCATGTAACTCATTCCAGTCCCTTGATGTCAGTCCGTCATTTGCGTGTCTCTTGCAGAACTTTGCCTCCCTAACAGCTCTCCTGTAGGCTTCTCAGTTGTAAGCAAGATGCCCTGCTGCTGATGCATCCATTTGCAGATCATCAACAATGTCTTGCATCCATCTTCACCTTGGTCTTCCTCTCTTTCTTTTTCCCATTATATACCCTTCCAAGACGGTCATCTGTAGATTATCATGGTGTTTAATGTGTATCCTTTGATGGGAGACATAAAATAAGTAGTTTTTTCCTGTCACATTTTATAAAGTATATTTTATAGATAGACTACACAAACAGAATTATTTATGCACGTCCAAGATGAAGTTCTGCCAATTGGCACTGTCCATGATGAACTGGCAACCTTTTTTGGACTTTTCCATAGGCCTAAAAATATCCTGCAGTTGTATAGCAACAAATCATGGCCATAGGGGGATTGTAGAATGCACTTCTGAAGTTTCTCTGCTGTATTTTTTTTTTGTGTAAAATGTGATCTGGTATTATCGTGGAGGGGGACGTCTCTGCATGATAATGTTGTATTTAAATTCTCAGGTGCTCTGCTGTTTCAGTATAGTAGATAACTTTGTTTGTGATGCCATTTGGTAACTTATTAATCTACTACTCTGCACATTTATTCTATCCACATATTCCATTCAACAAAAAAATTCCACCCCTTGTATGACTTCTGCATGCAAAAAAAAAAATGAATTACTCAGTGTATTTGGACAAATCCATGACCTGCTGTTACCAATATAAATATTGCTCAAATGCGTCCAGAATTGGGACAGAGTATAACCATGTGTTTGTTGCCTTCAGCACCCCCAGCATGTCAATACAGATCTCACTAATTTCATGTTACGTAAATTCATTGACCACAAGGTCTCTTCTTACACATGGAGTATACCTTTACATTAAGAGAGAGCGTAAAAAAAAAAAATGTTGGCTGTAAAAGCATCTGTATAAAAAAAAGAACATTAAAATCTTCCAAAGGATGATCAATAAGCTCCTGGAATACAAGCTTAAAAGCCCAACTGTTTATTTATTATTACTAGATGCTTATCTATACCTTACAACACTTATTATCTTCACCTTGTTTTAAAAACTATCACTTACTAGTTTGAATTTCTCAGCTTCACTAGTGTCAGTTACTGGTAAATGGGGACTTGTGTTCCAGACCAACAAAGAATTCCTTAGCTCATTTTAAGATAAATATGTCTATATTCTACATAGCATGTTACACTTTATCATATCACACTGATCTTAGAGAAGATTTTAGTTGTACTTGGCTCAATTTGTATACAATCACATTGTTCATGTTTGATAGTCCTTTATCACATATACATCAAGTGAACATCTTGAGCACCCTTCTTAGTGAAGTCATATTTTTTCCTTATCTGTTTCAGATGCTTTTCTGTAGTGCATTTCTCAATCAATGTTATTCAGAAATACTTTGAACTGGATTTTAATAGCTTACACATTCAGTTTTTGTAAAATGAAATTAGAATTTGGATCATCTTGAATTAGCTGTGAGTAATACTCATCCGTTAGAACATGCTCCTGCAGTCTGTGAAGTGGACAGAATGAGTTAATTATTTTTATTCTTTTCTTTACAAATAGAATGGAGATTTTGACCAAGCTACAATTTATGATGCAGTCCCAGTGGAATGAAGCTGTTTCTCTTTTAGTTACTACCCCACAGAAAAAGGTAACAGATGAACTATACCCATGGGTGTACATGGGCAATTCTAAAATCAGTCTTCAATTGGCTGGTAAAAATAAACCATTTCTCATGGCAACATGATGCATTTCATGTGGCAACCAGTAAAAAGTGTTATCTCACTAAATGCCAACTCACTTCTGTTGTGTCCAGTTGTACACAAATAGTGACAGAGTAAACATGGACCATATAAGTGCATTCCTGCCAGCTGTGAGGTCCCTGGTTTGATTCATTTGCTGCAAGCAGGACACGGCGCCACCAAGATTCATTATCAGCTGTGTCTTAGGTACAGTGATATTGTTATAGCTCTGTGAGGAATTGGTGCAGGAAATTCAAGGATGAGAGCACAGGTGTACATGATGGGGGAAGAACAAGAGCAACACTCAGTTGTGACTGATGAACTCGCTCAAAAAGTTGGTCAAGTCATACATGAAAAATGTCATTCCACAATTTCAGATCTTTCTCATGAATTTCCTCACATTTCAAAGACTGTTCTGTGGAGAGGAGCAGACAGAACTACAAAAATATGATTTTTAAGGGCATGCATCTTTCCCATCACAGCATATGCCTGTGAGACCTGGACACTTAACAAAACAGCTGAGAAACACATAAATGCCTTTGAATGTAAATGCTATAGAAGAGTTCTTCAAATATCATGGACACAGAAAAGAACAAATATATCTATACTACAAGAACTTAATATTGAAGAAGGCTGGCTAGTAAAGAGGATTAAACAAAGAAAACTTAAATATTTTTGACACATTAAACATCATGAGAATTTATAGGAGACCGTCTTTGAAGGGTACATAATGGGAAAAAGTAAGAGAGAAAGACCAAGGGAAGATGGCTGCAAGATGTCATTGATAATCTGCAGATGGATGCATCAGCAGCAGGACATCTTGCTTACAACCGAGAGGCCTATATGAGGCAAAGTTCCGCAAGGGACATGCAAATGATTGACTGACTGGTCTGTTTTGAATTGCCATAGAAAGAATGGGTTACTGCAGTTTCTGTGCGTGGTGGATATCTAAACAACAGACTGATGTTAAACTGAAAGAATGGGTTACTGCAATTTCTGTCCATGGTGAATATCTAAACAGACTGCTGTTAAACTGAAAGAAATGGTTATTGCAATTTCTGTGCATGGTGGATATCCAAACAGACTGGTGTTAAACTGAAAGAATGGGCTCATCTTTGATGTTCCTGCTGCAGGAGCAGGAGGACAAATTTCTCAGCAGAATTGTGAACTGAAATGAGACATGGATTCAGTCCATGAATGCAGAGATGAGGGATTGGTCCAAACATTGGATGCATACCCATCTCCAAACAAGCCCAGGAAATTCAAACACCTTTGAACTGAAAAATTATGGCTACAGTGTACTAGAACTACAAAGGAATTTTGTTGACAGAATTGATGGCACCAAGGACCATAGAAATGCCAGAGGTTTATTGTGGAATGCTTTATAAGCTTTGGAGATCAGTCTAAACAAAAGGCACAGAATGCTCACCAAATGTGTTTATTCACCTGCCCAGCAAATGCGTGGTTCCAAAGTGCAGCTCAAACAAAGGCAGTTTAACCTGGGAGATTATGATTACCTCCCTTACAACCTGAACTTGATACTAAAGTCATCTGTTCAGCATGATGGAAGTTCTGGCTGGTTATCTGGCACTTCAAAACCAGTGAGGTAGCCGGATGGGTACCCTAGTGGTACCATTCTTTGACTGAGGATTGCAAAGGCTGGTGCAACATATGCAACAGGTGCCTGAATGTGGATGATGACTGTGTGGAGAAGTAATGTAGTTTATATCAATTTTGTATACAATATATTTTTTCTTTCATTTTTTTTTTAAAACCAGCCAATTGGAGGTTGATTTTTAAATAGTCCTGATATGAATAATTTCTTTACTTAAAAACCTGGCATAAGGTGTGGGTGGATGGGTGGGTGGTGGTGAGAGAGTATTACGTTTCATTTAAAGGATTTTAAAATGATCTCAGTTTTTCTTCAGCAATGTTGAAAGTAGTTCTGGTTATGAGCCAGTATGTGTTTTGTCTGAAAGAATGAAATCACAACTTATAATGGCTCTCAGATATGAAGCCTTTGCCATAGACACTATGAAACATGCCAGAACATGCAGTGGAGAAATCAAGAGAACATAAGATGAAGACTGTAGTGAGAACTCAAGGTGGATGGCAAGCTACAGAAATACATGGAATTAGCAGAAGATTTATGTACTGCTGAAGAAAGAAATTTTTGAGAAATCAAGAAACTCATTTTTAACTTCCAGCAGTGTGTTTTTTAAAAATTAGTTTGTTTATTCTGGTTTTATTTCGCCCCTGACTCTTCTCATGACAGTACGAAGCAGGATTTTGGTAACATGGCTCATAAGACTAATGGTTTGATGGTCTTCACATTCAGCTGCACCTTGTTTCTTTGGCAGAGCAATGAAAACTGATCGCAAAAGGTCTGATGGGACATAGTTACTGTTATAGATGTCATTCAACAATCTGGTAATTATTTCTATGCCAAGCTCTCCTAATGGTTCCAATTCTTCCTTGGTGATTTTATCTGGTGCTGGTGCTTTGATTGCTGTTGCTGTGTTTTGCTTTATTATTTAATTATGCTGCCATTACTTTTCAAATGTTTTCATTCCATTTTTCATTTTTCCAGAGTTTAAATAGTTCATTTATGTCAAGCCAAAGTGGTGGTCAGCTTGCTTCAGCCGTGGCTGTGACTGATTCCAATAACTCGGTTACAGGCCTCAACTTTGTGACCTCTGGACCTTCAGGAATGATGAATCAAGAAAGTGAAAGTCAAGACAACAGAAGTACTGATTCCATGCAGCAGCCTTCTGCTCCTTCCAGTGCAGTTCTGGAACATAGGAAAGTTGAGGGACATGAAGAAATAAACAGAATGGACAGAATTGAGGAATACTTACAGAGGTATGCTGGTGTGCCTTATATTTGGTGATGTTACATTTTGTGGTATTGCTGTTTAAGATCACAGTCATTTTAGCTAACAATCTTTTGAAGGTGGGATAGGGGTCAAGATGGTGTCCATTTTGGTAGTCAGCAACCCACAGCTGACATGCTTTTGTCAGGGTTGGCGAACCATAGCTGACCAAGACCCTGTCCCACCTCACTGTTGGGTACACCCAGCAATGGGCCTGGCCTGGCTAATGGGGCAGGAATCGCCAGAGTCCCCACGGTGGTGGAGTCTTCTGAAAAAAGTATAAATAATTTAGTTATGTAGCCAGTCTCTCTGCCTCAGTGAGTGTGCTGTAAAGAATGTCAGTGAGACATATCACCTCTGCAGCCATCCCCTTTCCTGATTTCCATATACTTTATTATTGTTCTCTTTATGTTGTTATGTTGTTTAATATGACAGTGCTAGATGATGAGACTTGTTTTGAGTTCAATATTGTGTATGTAAAGTACAGATAAAATTCACTGAAAAGTTAGGAAGTACAGAGAAGATTCATTGAAAAGTTAGGAAGTACAGATAAGATTCATTGAAAAGTTAAGAAGTACAGATAAGATTCATTGAAAAGTTAGGAAGTACAGATAAGATTTATTGAAAAGTTAGGAAGTACAGATAAGATTTATTGAAAAGTTAGGAAGTACAGATAAGATTTATTGAAAAGTTAGGAAGTACAGATAAGATTCATTGAAAAGTTAGGAATACTCTGATTTAGAGTTGTGGAATTGAAGAATCTGCTGGGGGAGCCTAAGAATGAATTAACATAGGATAACCTGGACATTTTGGTCGAGAGAACTGATGAATATGAACAGGAAAAGGAAACTGAAGTCAGCAGTCCACACATGTATAAACTAGGAAAAAAGTAGGAACAGCTTTATTACTTAATGACTACAGTCCACACATGAGTCTTTAAAACTGTATTCTAAGACCTCAGAAAATTAATGAATAGAATATGTTAAGAAGAGAACTTTTTTTCTTTATTAGGTAAAAGTTTCACTTTTTTTCTTTTCATTAATTCAGACTTTCACGTCTTGTCTCATTATTTTCAAGGAGTTTAAATGCTCTTATCACAGTGATTCAGCAGAGAAAAGAAACTTCAGTCGGCAAAAGTGAATCAGTCACAAGATAGCATTTAAAGCACTTTAAAATTTAATGCTTTTTTTTTCAATATTTTTTTCCTGAAAAGGCATAATAATAGACGCTAAATTACAATACTGTTAAGAAAAAAAAAAAAAAAAGATCAAAATTATTTAAACCTGATTTTCTTTTCATGAAGAGTGGAGAGAATCGGTAAATCATGGAATTATTAAAATCCAGGGGAGTAACTCTTGTGAATAAACTAACACACACTACAGTCATTACAGTCTTTATCTTGATCTATGAAATGTTTTTCTAGTTATTTAATACTTTAATATTTTCTACTTCTTTACTGTTGATTATTAGATTATTTCTGAGTGATTCTGCAATTATAAAAATATGAGTGGTACTTTTTTTCCCCCTGTTCTTGTATAGTGGGCATGGTTTTATGTTTATAAGACTGACTTTTTTATAATATCCTATATTAATTACACTAACTCCCCCCCCTCCCGACTTTTATATAATTATCATCATCATCATCGCCTTTCACTCCCTTGAGAGCATAGGGGACAGATAAAGGCTTTCCAGTCATCCCTGTTCTTGGAATTATTCTCTGCTTCCTTCCATGTGTATACCTTGTCATAATTTCTCTTCCAGTTAAGTCTATGGCTTCCTCATTTTCTGTTTCCTTGAGGATTCCATGTTAGTACCTGTCTTGGCTGTGCTGGTGTTGGGTTTCCTCAGAGTGTGGCCAATCCACCTCCACTTCCTTGACTTGATTTATAGGTTCATAAGTTCTTGTCCTGCCCTTTCCCAGACCTCCTTGTTCCTGATCTTATCCTGCCATTTAATGTTTAAAATCCTCCTCAAGCAGTAGTTCATTAAAGTTTGTATCCTCTGTTGTATTGTCTTGGTCATAACCCATGTCTCTGAACTATATAGCAGTACAGTCTTTGTATTGAAAGGCCAAAGTTTGGTTCTTGTTTTGATGTTCTTAGATGACCATATTTTGTTCAGTTGAATAAATGCTGTCCTGGCTTTGGTTAACCTAGCTTTAACATCCTTTTCTATTCCCCCATATTTATCCACTATGCTGCCTAAATGTGTGAAATACTCTATTTCCTCAATTGGCACTCCCTCATTTACCATGAGGGTATTGCTTGCACTATAACTTTTCATTATCTTTGTTTTTTTTATTTTAATATATAGTCCCAGTTTAGCTGAATTCTTGCTTTTATATAATATCCTATATTAATTACACTAACCATTATATTGTTATATGGAAGTGAATCATGGACAATAGGCAAGTCTGCACAAAAATCATTGGAAGCAGCAGAAATGTGGTTTATTAGAAGAATGTTGCGAATCCCCTGGACAGCAAAAATAACTAATGAAGAATGTAGGAGAAGAGCTGGAGAGATAAAAAACCTTGTCAAAAAGATAAGAGAGAGACAATGTACTTTCATAGGACATGCAATGAGAAGAGGGGGCATTGAAAATATTATAACAACAGGAAAAATAGAAGGAAGAAGATCAAGAGGAAGACCAAGAGAAATGATACTGGACAGTCTGACTGGATGGTGTGAGAGGAGATCACCAACTGAGCTGATGGCCTGCATGAAGGATCGGGTACTCTGGAGAAGCATAATAGCCAACGCCAGTCGGCACGGCACATGATGATGATGATGATGAACCATTATATAATATCATATATTTGTAACACTGACCCTTTTATACTATCCTGCAAAATCTCTTGGATAAAGTCGCCAAAGAAAGTGAACAGAAAGGCCTTACTTTGAACATCAAAAAGACAGAGACTATGGTTATATCTAAGAAACAGAATCCACCAGCATGCAGTATAAAATTAAATGGAACAATTCTAAAGCAGGTGCAGAAATTCAAATACCTTGGAGCAGTAATAACTTCAAATGGGAAATGCAGAACAGAAATTAGGAACAGAATAGGCCAAGCAAAGACTGCATTTCAGAGAATGAGAAACATATTAGCTAACACATCTTTATCAATGAATGTTAGAAAATGAGTCCTAAAATGCTATATTGAACCTATCTTGTTATATGGAAGTGAATCATGGACAATAGGCAAGTCTGCACAAAAATCATTGGAAGCAGCAGAAATGTGGTTTATTAGAAGAATGTTGCGAATCCCCTGGACAGCAAAAATAACTAATGAAGAATGTAGGAGAAGAGCTGGAGAGATAAAAAACCTTGTCAAAAAGATAAGAGAGAGACAATGTACTTTCATAGGACATGCAGTGAGAAGAGGGGGCATTGAAAATATTATAACAACAGGAAAAATAGAAGGAAGAAGATCAAGAGGACGACCAAGAGAAATGATACTGGACAGTCTGACTGGATGGTGTGAGAGGAGATCACCAACTGAGCTGATGGCATGCATGAAGGATCGGGTACTCTGGAGAAGCATAATAGCCAACGCCAGTCGGCACGGCACATGATGATGATGATGATGAACCATTATATAATATCATATATTTGTAACACTGACCCTTTTATACTATCCTGCAAAATCTCTTGGATAAAGTCGCCAAAGAAAGTGAACAGAAAGGCCTTACTTTGAACATCAAAAAGACAGAGACTATGGTTATATCTAAGAAACAGAATCCACCAGCATGCAGTATAAAATTAAATGGAACAATTCTAAAGCAGGTGCAGAAATTCAAATACCTTGGAGCAGTAATAACTTCAAATGGGAAATGCAGAACAGAAATTAGGAACAGAATAGGCCAAGCAAAGACTGCATTTCAGAGAATGAGAAACATATTAGCTAACACATCTTTATCAATGAATGTTAGAAAATGAGTCCTAAAATGCTATATTGAACCTATCTTGTTATATGGAAGTGAATCATGGACAATAGGCAAGTCTGCACAAAAATCATTGGAAGCAGCAGAAATGTGGTTTATTAGAAGAATGTTGCGAATCCCCTGGACAGCAAAAATAACTAATGAAGAATGTAGGAGAAGAGCTGGAGAGATAAAAAACCTTGTCAAAAAGATAAGAGAGAGACAATGTACTTTCATAGGACATGCAGTGAGAAGAGGGGGCATTGAAAATATTATAACAACAGGAAAAATAGAAGGAAGAAGATCAAGAGGACGACCAAGAGAAATGATACTGGACAGTCTGACTGGATGGTGTGAGAGGAGATCACCAACTGAGCTGATGGCATGCATGAAGGATCGGGTACTCTGGAGAAGCATAATAGCCAACGCCAGTCGGCACGGCACATGATGATGATGATGATTTTCATTCATGCACAGACATCAGTGTAAACAGTGTAATTCAGCATACCTTGTACCACAGATAGATATCATTCACATTAGAGGCAGTTTCTCTCATCTTAAATATCTCAGGTACTCATGTGTATAATTAGGTCAGCAAAAGCACTCTTAAACTCACAGCCCTCACATGAGTAAGTGATTCACTGTCCGCTATGCTACTCACATCCCTTGATGCATATGTAAATGCTGTTTGTTTGTCAGACTACCTCACCACATGGACATCCCAGTGATGAGAAATGAGCCCCAGAGTTCTATATTGAATCAAGGCAGTCATTCAGATGTTACATTAGCCACATCACCCAACAGTGGTGCAGGTCACACCTTCAGCAGTGCAGCTGTGCAGCAGCAGCAGCATCAGCAACAGCGTTCATCAGCACCAGGACCTGTGTCTGTTCAAGAATTTTGTGGAGATGATTATCGAAAGGTATGATCCAACAGCTGGAGATAATGAGAGAGTTTCAGCTGTTGTAATGCTTTCAGAAGTGTTCTAGGTCTGCTTTTATTATAAATATTAATGTGATATTTATAAAATAATGTCTTGATATACATTTTCTTAGTTTAGTATGTGCAGAGTGAGTGGGTGAGTGAGAGTGAGTGGCTGATGATGAACATCATCAGACATCATTGATGTGCAGTAATACTGTAGGATTGTAATTGCCAGTATTTGTGCTTTACAGAAGATCTCTAAAATTGTAATGATATCCCTGTCATTGTTTCCAGCCTTCCAACAATCTGAATCAGACCCGTGCATACGGCTTCACGACTGGTCCTGGTGGGAAGACACTTGTCACAGCTTCTGCTCACACAGCAGATCACATCACAAGGTCTGAGCCAAGGTATCAGGCTGTGCCCATGAGATCTCCACAGCAGTCTTCATCTCGACATAGTTCAGGTAAACTTTCACTGATTTACATACCATATGTTAAATAATCAGTTACCACCTGTATCACTTTTCCTTCATATGTTGATAGCATCTAATGGCATAGGGAGATTACATTCTGCTCATTTGTGAAAAACTATACTACCTTATTAAATGTTGATGTATCAGCTGCTAAAAAAATAATATAACATTTTGGTTTATCACATACTATTTTAGTTTCATTGTCTGACTTATTCCATTCCAACATTGTATGCCATTCTGTGTGCGTTCAAGCTTCTTTGTACCACCCATTCAGTAGGTATATTTGTCTGAATGTTTTGTTGGTTGGCATCTCCTGGCTGGGCAGTTGCTAACTTCTTGTAAGTAACATGTTCATATCTTAGTCATTTTTTTTTAAAGTTCCTATTTACACATCTAGAATGTTTTAGTACATTTCATATGTTCTCAAGTGTTACATATTGCTGCTGAACACAGACCTCCAGCTTCTGTTTGTCTGCTGTTATTACATTACTGCAACTTTGCTTTTGTGTCATTACTGGGCTTTTGTTCAGTTAAACAATGTAATTGTGATTAATCACATGATTAAAATTTTTAATCGCAAATTAACTGCATATTAATTGACATTTTGGGATAATCTTCCAACATAAAAACATCCATAAAGGAACTTGGAGGTCCCCAGATAAAACATTGAAAACCAAATGGACCAGATACTGATAAACATCAAGTGGAAATGGTCACAAGATCTGCAAAGGCAGATGTAGGAAGTGACCACAACTTTCTGGTATCAGAAGTAAGATTAAAATTAAGGAAAGCCAAAGTTGGAGAACAAAGGAAAGCATAGTTTGACACAACAAAACTGAAAGACCAGCAAACAAACAAAAAAAAAGAATCCTCAGTAGCACTTAAGAACTGCTTCAGTGTACTACGAGACAAAGCAGAATTGACCATGCTAGAGTTCAACGAAACACTATAGTAAACAGTAAAAGAGTTGGGGTATTAGAAAAGGAAAAAAGAAGAACAGATAGACAAGACCACATGGGAAAAGATAGAGCAGAGAAAGGGTATAAAGAAAAAATTACTGAGCACCAAATCACATAAATCTTTAGTGCATTAAATGCACAAATTAATGGTGGTTAATCAGAAGTTCTAGTCATTACTACCAAAATGGCTATTCCTTGTTTTACTCAAACATTATTATCATCTCATCATTTCTTATCTCAGCCACTATAGACTTATTTGTTTTAACAAACATAACATTATCTTCATGTAGTCCTTCCATTTTTCTCATGAATATTTGTTTGTATTGTTTTCTCCTGTGTTTGTAAATTCAGTGAAGTGTATTTATAAATATTTTAACTTGTCTACTATGAAAGCTTTAATTGAAGAAAAGTTTTATCTATTTCATTTACCATGCATGACTTATTTTAACAGACTCCAGCCATCGTTCAGGAAAATCTGTAACAGATCTTTCATCCGTCCCTGCTGGTCACCAGCATGTCATAAACAGTCACTCTGGGCAAGGGTTTGTACCTCTACCTCAACACCAGCGCTACCACACTGGTCATGCTCACCAAGAGCAGAAACTACAGTCTTCACCTCAACAACCACAGCCTCAGCATCTGTCCCATGTAAGCTCCGGCAATCACAGCAGGATGAGACCTCTGACTGGAGACTTTGGTGACCACAAAGAGATGAAGCTTCTCTCTGGTTCAAGTGAGGGATTGTCTGTGGCTGTTAACTAACTTCAGTCTTACTTATAGTTAAACATTTATCAGTTTTAGGTAGATGTTCAGTGTAAAGATTAGAGCATGAAACATTTTCAACATGTATTGTGTGAATATCATAGACACAAAAAAGAACAAATATATCCATACTCATTCATTCATTCCTTTGCATGTCCCTTGCGGAACTTTGCCTCCCAAACAGCACTCCTGTAGGCCTCTCGGTTGTGAGCAAGATGGCCTGCTGCTGCTGCATCCATTTCCAGATCATCAACGATGTCTTGCAGCCATCTTCGTTTCGGTCTTCCTCTTTTTCTTTTTCCCAATATGGATCCTTCCAATACGGTCTTCTCTAAATTATCATGACGTTTAATGTGGCCAAAATATTTAAGTTTTCTCTCTTTAATCCTCTTTACTAGCCAGCCTTCTTCAATATTAAGCTACAAGAACTTAATATTGATGAAGGCTGGCTAGTAAAGAGGATTAAAGTGAGAAAACTTAAATATTTTGGACACATTAAACATCATGACAATCTAGAGAAGACCGTCTTGGAAGGGTACATAATGGGAAAAGAAAGAGAGGAAGACCAAGGCGAAGATGGCTGCAAGACATCGTTGATGATCTGCAAATTAATGCATCAGCAGCAGGCCATCTTACTCACAACCGAGAGGCCTACAGGAGTGCTGTTAGGGAGGCAAAGTTCCACAAGGGACATGCAAATGAATGAATGAATGAATTATGTGAATTGTCAGGAAAAGCTCAGAACACTTACAGAAGCAACCTGTTGGTAATGATATTGTCTTACTATATTTGTAAACATTCATCTTAACCAGCCACTGTAAATATATTCAGTATAAATTGTGAGTTTGTGATATGTGATATCATCATCATCAGGTGCCGTGCTGACTTGTTGTTGGCTATTATGCTTCTCCAGAGTACACAATCCTTCATGCAGGCCATCAGTTCAGTTGGTGATCTCTCACACCATCCCGTCAGACTGTCCAGTATCATTTCTCTTAGTCTTCCTCTTGATCTTCTCCCTTCTATTTTTCCTGTTGATATAATATTTTCAATGTGCCTTCTCATTATATGTCCTATGAAAGTACATTGTCTCTCTCTTATTTTTTTGACAAGATTTTTTTGTCTCTCCAGCTCTTCTCATACATTCTTCATTAGTTATTTTTGCTGTCCAGGGGATTGCAACATTCTTCTAATAAACCACATTTCTGCTGCTTCCAATGATTTTTGTGCAGACCTGCCTATTGCTTATGATTCAATTCTATATAACAAGATAGGCTCAATACAGCATTTTAGGACTCGTTTTCTAACATTCATTGATAAGGATGTGTTGGATAATATGTTTCTCATTCACTGAAATGCAGTCTTTGCTTGGCCTATTCTGTTCCTAATTTCAGTTCTGCATTTCCCATCTGAAGTTATTACTGCTCCAAGGTATTTGAATTTCTGCACCTGCTTTAGAATTGTTCCATTTAATTTTATACTGCATGCTGGTGGATTCTGTTTCTTATATATAACCATAGTCTCTGTCTTTTTGATGATTAAAGTAAGCTCTTTCTGTTCACTTCCTTTAGTGACTTTATCCAAGAGATTTTGCAGGTCTTGTTGGTTCTCAGCTATCAGTACTGTGTCGTCAGCATACCGAAGGTTGTTAATATTTTATCCTCCTATTTTTATGCCTGGTTCTCTGATGGTCGTTCTCGATCGGTCTGGAGATATTACACATATTGCACCCCTTGTTTTATAGGTTGATATTTTCCAGTTCTATTTTCAACATGAATTGCTGCTTCTTGGTGCCAGTATAGATGTTTTACAATCCTCAGGTCTTTGCCATCTATATTGATGTCTTCAGCCATTTTAATAATTTCATTATGTTTCACCTTGTCGAATGCCTGATTACAATCAGTGAAGCATAAGTAGAGATCTTTCTGTACTTCTAAAGCTCTTTCTGTTAGTGTTCGTAAAGCATAAATTGCATTGTGTGTTCCTTTTCCTTCAACAAATCCAACCTGTTCATCTGCTGTACCCATTTTTATCTTTTTCCTTGTTCTTCTCATAATAATTCTCAGAAGTAGCTTCATTATGTGACATGAGAGGCTGATAGTCCGGTGGTCATCACATTCCTTTGCACCTGGTTTCTTTAGTAATGCTATAAACATGGATTTAAGCAAGTCACTGGGCATATAACCACTGTTATAAATGTCATTCAGTAACTTGGTTATTATTTTTATTCCTATCTCTTCTAGCACCTATGTTTCTTCTATTGTTATATTATCAGGCCCAGTCACTTTTCCTTTCTTCGTGTGTTTGATGGCATCTATGATTTCATCTTCAAGTATTGGTTGTCCATCACAGTTTTCAGTATGTGGTGTTAATTCTGGTCTTTCTCCTCCATACAGCTCACCGATGTACTCTGTCCACAATGTCTTCTTTTCCCATTAACATTTTCCCTTTTTTTTTTTTATTTCAGGCTTCCTGTGGTATATTTTGTTTTCTTGCCTGTGAATTCACTAATTCACTAATTGCTGGATAAGCTGTCTTTATTATGAGAGTCCTCTATTTGTCTGCACTGTTCATTTAACCACACTTTCTTTGCTTCTCTGCATTTGCGTCTTATTTCTTTATTTATCTTGCTATATTTTTCCTTGT
This sequence comes from Achatina immaculata, assembly GCA_009760885.1. Classification (NCBI taxonomy): domain Eukaryota; kingdom Metazoa; phylum Mollusca; class Gastropoda; order Stylommatophora; family Achatinidae; genus Lissachatina; species Lissachatina immaculata. Next base: position 15,420,351 of record CM019694.1, read on the forward strand.
TATTTTTACTCCTCCTCCTCCTCTTGTCCATCAGTCCTAAGATATTGTCTTCATCTCTCATCCACTCATTTTTAGGGGCTTCTTTTTTTGGTGGTATTATCTCCTTAACAGTTTGGTGGATAGAATCTCTTAACATTGCCCATTGTTCATCTGTACTATTTATCTTTGCTATTGCATTTTATCTATTTGTTATAATAACTTTGTATTGTTCTCGCAGTTCTTGGTCATTTTTAAGGAGTTCTGTATTCAGTTTGATGTTTCTCACTTTTCTGCATGCTTTCTTTAGCTTTATTCTAATTTTTCCACAGAGTGGGTCGTGGTCACTATTGCAGTCAGCTCCTGGCATAGTTTTTTTTAATCAGTAATGCGTTCCGGAATCGTTTGTTGATTAATGCATAGTCTGTCTGGTTAAAAGTCTTTTTGTCTGGTCTGCACCATGTTACCAGTCTTCGAGGATGTTGTTTAAACCAGGTGTTTCCTACAGCCATACTATGTATTCTTGCCCATTCAATTAATTTACTACCTCTGTCATTCCTCTCCACCAGTCCAGTCACCAATGATGTCTGAAGTTCTTCCTTTACCAACTTTGGTATTAAAATCTTCCATCACTTTAGTAACATTATGTGACTTTGTGTGTTTTAGGGCTGTCTTTATGCCATTATAAAGTAGCTGTACATCTTCTTCAGAACTTTCAGATGTTGGAGCGTACACTTGTATAATATTTATGTTTATTGGTCGTCCTTTGAGTTGGGCTAGCAGGACTCAGTCCTAGATGTTCAGATATCCTACAGTTGTCCTTGCTGTTTGTTTGTCAAATATTTTTCCTACTCCTCGTTCATGTTTCTCACTTGGTATGCATGTTAATTTTTTTGTTCTCTGCTGTTTTCTGTCCGTTACTGAATCTCTCTATGCAGTTTTAAAAGGTTTATGAAATACTAATAAACATTCTTGTTGTTCTCTTAGCTGTCAACATCAACTTGTACAGGTCAGAGAGCCCAGCCTACATCTCCAGCCCAGCCAGTCTCACAGCCAATCATTGGTCACCCAGCAGTGATATAGCAGTACGTCGCTACCCCAGCGTCCCATCACTGACCTCAGGGTTGACTTCATCTCCAGGTTGTAGTGTTACAGGAAGACCACTTTATGATGTGGAATCACCTGTCAAAAGACAGAGACAGAAAGTTCAGCAGCCAGCAAGACATATTGGTGAGTTTTATGTGTAAAAGCCAGTTGCTTTTACTTCATTAATCAGGGAAAAATGAGGCAGAACAAAGGGAAATATATAAACACTTGTTTCTTGATGGCATACAGATTTCCTAAAGAGACAGTGAACAGCTTCAAGACACAAGGTGGCAGGTAGTTTAGTATGAAGAGATAAGTCAAATAGTGATAGGTCAAACAGCAGAATAAGGAAAACCTTATTAACTTTGTTCTAAGTGTCATTGGTATCAGTCCAAACATGAGCATCATGACTGAGATATGACAGATGTGGACAGAGTCAAGCATCAAGACAGATGTGGACAGAGTCAAGCATCAAGACAGATGTGGACAGAGTCAAGCATCAAGACAGATGTGGACAGAGTCAAGCATCAAGACAGATGTGGACAGAGTCAAGCATCAAGACAGATGTGGACAGAGTCAAGCATCAAGACAGATATGGACAGAGTCAAGCATCAAGACAGAAACATTATGACTGATATATGGAATGATATAGAAACATCAAGATAGAGATGAAATGATATAGAAACATCATGGTGGATTCTGTTTCTTATATATAACCATAGTCTCTGTCTTTTTGATGATTAAAGTAAGCTCTTTCTGATATGAAATATCAAACAGAGATATGGAATATGGAAGCATCAAGACTGAGATATGAAATGATAATGAAAACATGAAGACTGAAATATGGAATGATATGAAACATCAAGCTATGGAGATATGAAATGATATGAAATATCAAGACAGAGATATGAACTGATATGAAACATCAAGACAAGAGATATGGAATGATATGAAACATCAGGACAAAGATATGAAATGATATGCAACTCCAAGTGAACTGAAAAAAAGCTTGTTACTAAATAAGTTTTTGGTTTCTATAGATGAGCAGAAAGAAAACTTGTGTTACTAAGTGAGGTTTTGGTTTCTGTAAATGAGCTGAATAATGTTATTAAATGAGGTTTTGGTTTCTGTAGATGAGCTGAATAATGTTATTAAATGAGGTTTTGGTTTCTGTAGATGAGCTGAAAGATGTTACTAAGTGAGGTTTTGGTTTCTGTAGATGAGCTGAAAGATGTTACTAAGTGAGGTTTTGGTTTCTTGAGATGAGCTGAAAGATGTTACTAAGTGAGGTTTTGGTTTTTGTAGATGAGCTAAAAGAAAGCTTGTCTCCACCAGTCAAGCAAAAAGCAGAAAAGGAACAAAGTGACAGTACAAGTGATGCCAGCAGTGGATGTTTGGATCCTGACAGGTATTGTAAACATTTTTCTTGTCATTCATAAATATATGCAAAAGCTTCTTTAGCAACTAAGAACTAAATAAAGCATTCATTTCTATACAGAAAGAAAAAAAAAACTAAGCAAATAATTTTTAAAAAAAATTAGTATATCATTGAAACAGGAACCATTTTTCTCTACACTACTTCACCTCACTATCATGTGACATTTCTGTCACTAGAAATGTACCATTTTCCTCACTTCATAAAACTTCATTTTTCATTAGTCACCATCACAGAGTCATTACTTTCATCTTCTTTTTCAGACTTCAAGGTAATTATAACCACTTACCAGGCCAAGTAGAGGAGCACATGACCCGCCAGGGGGAGCTGCAGCACTATGTCAGAATGGTAATCATGTGATTCTTGTTCGTGTAATGACTGATGGATAATATATGTGTTATTATATTTTTCCGTTGGTCATTCATGGTATGTGATAGGTAATGGATCATTTCATATAATGGTATTCTAATTCAGTAGATCACATTGTTTTCTCACATTCTGTGATGTGATTGATTCCATGTATCATGCTATTGATCACTTAGGATGATGTCACAATACACACATGTAGACACACATGCACACATAGATATAATATAAGCAGTCATGCAATCTTATATACATTTCAGGACTGCAGACTGCCCAGGAAACAGCTGATATCTGTAATACTGTGCCAATCTCTCACTCACAAATGCAACAGCTCTTCTTTAGTTCTCAACACCACCATCCATCTTCTCTTGAGGGGAGTTGAAAGCTAGCAAAGTCCTGTAGCTGAGTATATTTCATAGCTGGCATCTCTGGAGAATATGTTGTGCTGTATGTGTCTCTTCGCACAAGCACATGAGTCTGTTGAGCCAGTTTTCATTGTGTGGTATAGGTGATATCTCAGCCTGAAGTGACCTGTTCTCATTTTTGAGAATTTTTATAGTATTTGACATCTATCTTGTTTGGAATGTTTTTTTTTATCTGCTTTTCTTTATAATTGCTTTCATTCTCTTTTTTGTTTCTTCATATATTGACCTTTTTATCCACCTATTGCTTTCTTCATTCCTTTTTGGCCAGTGTGACTGCCTGTTTTGTTTCCAGACAGGTATAATTTGTATTTCTGGCTTTGTCTAATCTCATTGACTTGTGACTTGCCTGAGAGTAAAGTGGTGGAACAATAAAAAAGTGTAAATATTATTAATATTTATTAAAGTACACTGTTCTTGTTCTGCTTCCAGTGAAATAGAGAATGTGGATATACTCACTGTGAATTTTTTTTTTTTTTTTAAAACTCCACACAGCTGCTTCAGAAAGCACCGGGGAGTGTGTGCAGTGAACCAGAAAGAGATCTGCAGTTTTCAGACCATGATTTACTAGAATCCTCTCAGGACATTACAGGTTTGTTGCCAGTTTATTCCAGTTTTCTGTGTGCTACATTTCAGACTGTAATGACATACATGTTTATTATGCAAAATTACAACAGAAGACTAATTCATACAAATAGTGTTTCAAAATAAAATCTTGACCAAAGCAGATTTAAATTATTGTTTTGTATATATTTTTTAGATTGCCGTGGTGAGAAATAGAGTGATGTAGATAAAAATATATTAAATTTAAAAGTAGTTTTATCAAGTTGTTCCAGATAACATATTTGTAACTAAAGACTTTGGATTGTGTTGAAACTGTATATTTTAAAAGATATATTTTGTCATTATTGCCTCTTTCTGTACTTTATTTTTAGTAATATTTGTCATATTTTCTTCTTCCATTGTGTTTATCTGCTTTGTATTCTTATTTCTAGTTAATTGGTATGATGGTGTCTGTCATTGTTCTGTACAGGCTTTCAATCCATCTAGTAACTTTCTGTTATCCACATGAGACCAATTCCTATAAGCTTCTGTGGTTTAAGATTTCTTCTTCTGTGCTTAGTTTCACATGTTCAGCTTTCTAAATAAGGAGTCAATTTGCCTTCATGAATCCTGCTGCCAGCAGGAGATCATCAGAGACAGCTCAGAGTTTCTCCTCCATACTTCTCTCTCAGGGCCATACCTAGGCTCTGAATTAGATGGATTTGTGAAAAATACAGTACAGTAGAGCATTTAATGGATTCCTTTATCTGAAGTGACTGCATGTATTTTTTAACAGACTTTGATCTGAATGACACAGCAACAGCAGCAGAACTGACTGCACAACTGACTCAGCTGCAGCATCAGAGAGAGAGACAGGTACATGTCTTTTGAGAAAGTTTGAGTTTTTCACTCATTGTACGTGGTATTCATAGTAAGAAAGTTTGTTGTTAGAACATGTCGATTCATCCTGTCATGAAATGATTGCCATGAACAGGTAGTCCGGGCAGGAGCTGACTTGTCTTAGAAGTAGACTTGTCCTAGAACTTGTAAGAAAGAGGAACCCAGAAATACAGAGACAGACCGAGCAAAGTAGACAACAGCAACAGAGTTATTGATTGACTGATCTTTATTTCCAAGGGTTGAGTATTGGGCACGCAGGCCTGTCTGGTAATTATTCCCTTTATTACACAGACATTCAGCAGTTATGACGTGCATATACTAAACATAAATAACACTAATAAGATTGAAGAAAATACAATAATATGAAATAAACCATTGACCTTTCACTCATATCTATGTACTCAGTACAGAAAGTGAGGGTCATTTAGAACTAGTGGAGAGAATGTGCTGAAGATTTTGGTTCTTAGTGGTGCATTTTTTTAAAAATGGTGGAAATATAAGATTTAGTCACTGTCAATGAATAGGGTAAAAGACCACAAAAATTACGAAAAACAGCAAAGATATCTTGTAAACAAAGGATTGTCTAATGTTATATAAACGCAAAATGGTTTATAACAGTAGTTAAATGAGTACTGTTGTTCAGGACTTCAGCTAAAGAGTAAGTGTTGTCTGCAGTGAAGCATGACTCTCACAATTTTTCCTAGATGTAAACAGTTAATATTATAAATATTTGTACTAATTCAGCAGTTATAAAACATTTTTTTATATTAATTCATGTCAAGAATATTAGCGCATTAGACAACTACTTCTGAAAATGTCACTATTTTGAGATGTGAAATAAAAAGTTGTTTTTGATTTCAGTAAAAAAATTGTTAATATTTAGAACAAAAAATAAGAATGTATTTCTGTAGAAAGATTTTCTCCAAGATCATATCTGGAGAAAATCAGCTAAAACACGGTCAGTGGGTGTAGAGTAGAAATCTGGTTTGTGACAGTTAATCTAATCCAGTTCAGTTTTGAAGACATGCTGGTTTGTACTTTTACACCTGTATCCTTAAAAATAAAAACAGGCATTAGTTATTTTTTTAAAAACATTTGCAGTCTTTTGTAATTTGTTGAAGTAAATTTGCTAATGTACTGTCTGTTTGGTCTAAATTCGCATTAAATGTATGTACATTCTGTTTATGAGTGTGTGTATAAAATGTATATTATACTTATTAGACATCAAGGATAGTACAGAACAGGAATCCTAGAATGCAGCAGCAAACTCCCAGTGCTAGCCAATCAAATGAAAGCATACTGAGCCACTTGTCAGAATTATTTGATGATACAGGTGTCATCTCCTCCCAGCGCCTGTCAGAAATTTCGAAGTTGTTGAGCATGTACAGGTAATTCTTGAGTTCTTGACTCCATAGTACAACTCATGTCACAGATCTTTTCTTTATGTTTACCATGGTCTGCTTTAGATACGTTTTCTGATTGACCAGTAAGACTTACATAAGACTTTCCTGTTTTCACGTTAGACTATACATATCATGTTTTCTGTTCTTTCTTCTTGATCTCCCCTCACTTTTCATCTTCTTCTAGTGCTGCTTGTATTCAGAGTTTGTACTTGTCTGTTTATTTTATTTTTTTGTTCCATTTCTTTATGAAATGTAATATCTTTTTCCTTGTAAATGCTGTTTTCGTGTGTGAGCTTCTATTGACCTTTATTTTTATGTTGGTGAAATTTTTGCTTTTTTCTTTCCTGTCTCAACTTTTTACTTTTTATTTAAGGATTTGGGTATCGTAAAGTTTTCGGAGATGGTCTTGTTTTCTTTCACGTTTGTTTGTTTGTGTTTTATAAATAATTTTTTCATTTTCCTTTGATTCTTCTTTTTCTGTTATTTTTACGTATAATCCTACCCCTTGTCTTGACACATAGCACAGCAACTGAAGATAAGAGTAATTAAACCTGTAAAACACATCACACTCTTCTGTGGTGTACAAATATGGACATTAAAATTTTTTTTTAAATGGAAAGGAAAATATAAGGTCCTTGAAATGTGGATTGCAGAGAAATGATGTGTATCTCATGGACAGAGAAGAAAACGAAGTACAAAATCAACTGAAATTGAAAAGAGAAATACTGAAAAACATGACTGATATTTCAATTATTTTTATCATGTCAAAAAGCAAAATATAGTAATGAAAGCCATAAATCAGGGTCAAATTGAAGGGGGGAAAAAGAGAAAGAGGCTGACAGGAACATAGACAAGTGGACAACAAGAGAGTGACTTCTTCTTCTTCATTCGCTTCTACCATCAGGATCGCCCCATGATCTTACTGAATTTACTCCTGTGGTTCTCGCGCTAGTCTCATTTAGGATGGAGGCTCAGAGCATTGTGGGGCTTGGGCCTATATTCTCGGTGGGTCACAGAAGTGGCATTGCATGACGCTGTGGTTTTTGTTGCATCATTTTAGTCTAAAGTTGTACTTCCTCACTGGAAATCCTTGACGTGGTTTGGATATGAATATATCCTTGTCAAGTGAGAGGTGGTTGCCTATCTAGACAGCACTGGTCCAGTGTCTCTGACATCAGTATTTTGTGTTTGTGGCCGCTACCCTTCTTGGTGGTGACCAGGACGGAGCTTTTGTCGAGGACAAATCCTTGGCACTAGTGAGTTTCACCCCTAGGTTAAGCCGGTTTAGGCATATTATCCCAGTATGTTTTTAGGATGTGACTGGCCTATTGAGCAGATGTACCGTGATATGCGTAGCCATCAAGTTTCACCCCTGGGTTAAGCCATTTTTTTAGGCAGACAAGATTCAGTTTTGTTATGTGTACTGTGAAAGCAGGAGACAAAATATGTGGAGATTTATTGCACCCAACCTGTCCTGGGTAGGTGGCACATGATGATAATGATGATACCCTTTGGTTATTTTTCTTATATGTAAAAGGACAGCCATTTATAGTTTTTAGATTATTTTGAATGTATTTTATTTATAATGTGTTTTGAATGAATGTATTTTATTTATAATGTGTTTTGAATGAATGTATTTTATTTATAATGTGTTTTGAATGAATGTATTTTATTTATAATGTTTCCAAGATCAGTCAGCTTATTTCTTCTCCCAGAAGTCTTGAGGTGAACAATAATGAGATCATTTTATTCCAAGATGGTGTACAAATTTTGAGAAAAAAAAAAGTTAAATGCAGGAGGTGATCATGTATCTTTATGTTAAAATTCTTCAGGGATCCAGTAATATCTGGACAGGCCAGTGCAGCAACTCAGTTACAAAATGTTCAGAAGGATGCAGTAGGTAGTTCGAGGTAGTACAACAGATTTTCTTCTTTGGAAAGATAATTTACATTTTTTTCTGTTTTTTTTTTTTTTTTGCTTGTAGAGATTTTTGTATACATGTTGAGTGTCTGTTATCTAAATTACTTGGGACCAGAAGTGTTCCAGATTTTTTTTTTTTTTTGGAATATTTACATATACACAATATCTTTGGGATAGGATCCAAGTCTAAATTCAGAAGCTGTTTATGTTTCATTTATGCCTTACACACATAGCCTGAAGGTAATTTTATACAGAATTTTTAATAATTTTGTGAGTGAAACAATGTTTGTTTCGCATTTACACTGCTGTCCAGTATCTTCAACAGCTTGGATGTGTGAACTTTCCAGGAATCTGCAAGTCACACTTCTGACATCTTTGGGATGTTTGAAAAATCTGAAACCAATGTGATTTACACTGTTTCAGCCCTGGTCCACATCTGATGTTTTCCTATGGGTTGTTATGAAATTTCACAACCAGTCCAGTTAAGTGTCTTCATTTCTTCACTTACAGAAGGGTGACCATGTCAAGACTTGCTTGTGACGGATCTTTTCTCTAAATATTTCTCCAGTTTCCTGAGAGCTCCATGTGTCATTGAGTTCTCTTGACCGTGCCTGACATTAAAATTATTATCAACCACCTGCCTCTTGGCCCATCCCAGGTGACCACTGAGAGACATTGTCTCCACCCCTTCATGTGGTGTTAATGTCATTTTTTTTTATACCTGTAAAGAAAAGCATAATTTATTACTTCCAGACTTTCAGATGAAAAGAACATGTGCCATGTTGGTGTGTTAACTGTGAGGCTTGTCTTGTTGCTCTCCAGTGTTGAGCATGTTTCAAAGAAAGATGACAAGAGATCTCAAGGGATAAAGAACTCTCCAAAATCTCAGCAGTCATCAAAAGTGCGAGACTTGGCCAAGACTCACAGGATCAGGAGTGAAAGTCAGGTGTGGACCATCAGTCCTAGTTTGTTTATGTTTCTGTTTAAGTGTGGACCATCAGTCCTAGTTTGTTTATGTTTCTGTTTAAGTGTGGACCATCAGTCCTAGTTTGTTTATGTTTCTGTTTAAGTGTGGACCATCAGTTCTAGTTTGTTTATGTTTCTGTTTAAGTGTGGACCATCAGTTCTAGTTTGTTTATGTTTCTGTTTAAGTGTGGACCATCAGTTCTAGTTTGTTTATGTTTCTGTTTAAGTGTGGAGCATCAGTTCTAGTTTGTTTATGTTTCTGTTTAAGTGTGGACCATCAGTCCTAGTTTGTTTATGTTTCTGTTTAAGTGTGGACCATCAGTCCTAGTTTGTTTATGTTTCTGTTTAAGTGTGGACCATCAGTCCTAGTTTGTTTATGTTTCTGTTTAAGTGTGGACCATCAGTCCTAGTTTGTTTATGTTTCTGTTTAAGTGTGGACCATCAGTTCTAGTTTGTTTATGTTTCTGTTTAAGTGTGGACCATCAGTTCTAGTTTGTTTATGTTTCTGTTTAAGTGTGGACCATCAGTTCTAGTTTGTTTATGTTTCTGTTTAAGTGTGGAGCATCAGTTCTAGTTTGTTTATGTTTCTGTTTAAGTGTGGACCATCAGTCCTAGTTTGTTTATGTTTCTGTTTAAGTGTGGACCATCAGTCCTAGTTTGTTTATGTTTCTGTTTAAGTGTGGACCATCAGTCCTAGTTTGTTTATGTTTCTGTTTAAGTGTGGACCATCAGTCCTAGTTTGCTTATGTTTCTGTTTAAGTGTGGACCATCAGTCCTAGTTTGTTTATGTTTCTGTTTAAGTGTGGACCATCAGTCCTAGTTTGTTTATGTTTCTGTTTAAGTGTGGACCATCAGTCCTAGTTTGTTTATGTTTCTGTTTAAGTGTGAACCATCAGTCCTAGTTTGTTTATGTTTCTGTTTAAGTGTGGACCATCAGTCCTAGTTTGTTTATGTTTCTGTTTAAGTGCGGACCATCAGTTCTAATTTGTTTATGTTTCTGTTTCTCTTTCTGTTTCTGTTTAAGCATATTTTTTTTTTTTTGAGAAGTTAAAAAAATGTATGGATTATAAAACTTTTATTTCATTTTTCTCGTATGATGTTTTTTAAAATTTTAAAAATAAAGTACTTAATTCTGACTTGGTGGAAAAGTGCAGTGATATTTATAAATAGCTCAAGAGAAGGAAGGAGAAAAAAGTGAGGGAGATGCAAAATTATAATTGGAAATAATTTGAGAACAAATAACTAATTTTTTGTTTAATATAGTCAGCAGACTCAAGCCTGGTAGGGAATGCATATTCCCTGGAAAAGTCCGCAAGCTGCAAACTTGGAGCCCATGGGGTGGCCAGGAAAGGACATCCGCCCACAGATACCAGCAAGGATAGGAAAACTGGAGTTGGCAGACAGTCTGGGGGCAGAAGTAGCGGAGGGCCAGCATGGAAATAGCATTGGCTGACATGGATGAGGATATTTGCGCTTGTTTTAATCAACGATTAGAGAAGTTCTGTCAGTTTTGTATTTTTGAGGTAGGGGGAGAGGAATAAAATTTGCACGTAAGATAATGTTTAGGTTTAGTTGGACTTAAATTTTTCCTCCCCTCAGTTAGATCAAATGGCCTGAGATTCTAGGAACAAAAATCAGTATTGTGAGTAAATATTGTCAGTCAGTATTTCAATCAGTGGTTAGTGCTTGATTTAGGTGATAGTTTTAAGACTCTAACTATATTTGGTCTCAGTGTCCTAGACAGAACAAATTTGTGCTATAGCTGGCTTGGCCGTTGTTTTAACTGAATAAACCTGGAAATGAAATGATGTATTCCACTGATATTCTCCCAGTTTTTTTCCATTTGAGAATGCATTTTTTTTTTCCTGCCTTAAAATTTACCTATGCCCTCATAAAAAATATTGCTTTGTAGTCGCTACTGACAAATGACAAGTGTTCATAATAGCTGAGTGGAAATTGACTGTTTAGAGACTTGTGGTTTATACAAGTCTGGACTGGAATTTGATGTCAAACAGTGAACTGCATAACCAAACCTCCAGAAGTACAGACTCATTCTGAAAGCAAACAGGACAGAACATGTCAGAGACAAACCAGAGGATCCCAGATACAGCTTTAGAAGAGGAGATAATCTGAAGATGAAACGGCAGAAAGAAAATTGAGGAAAAAATATGAAAGAATGACCTGATACACACACAAGATGATCATCTGAAAAAAAAAAAATAGAGAGAATGGACTTATAGATGCTTGTATGTGTCTTGCACTGTAGTAAGTAATAAGATGATAAAATAATAAAAATTATGGCATTTCAAATATCACATAGTTTTTATTCACAAAAAAATACAGGAACAATGTTTATGACTGAATTCACTTATAGTTATTATATAACTAGGCAAGTGTGTGCTCCTTATATCTGACAAAGAGGTGTGCAATAGAATAAACTAAGAAGTGTTAAAATGAGGTTGGCTGGGGGTTTCTAGTGGAAAAAGGTCAGTCTTGGAAGTGTGAGAAGATGAGCATTTTGCTGTTTGTCATAGATATATGACAGCATGACTGTCTTGCTAGTGAAGGTCACTAGGATGTGTGCCAGTGGTTTAAATAAGTTACATGTTTAAAATATTTCCTACTTTTGACACACTTACTGAGATAAGGAACCCCAGACAGAAAGATTTTTAAGTCCTAAGATTTATTAGACAGTAAAACTTTCAATCTGGTATCATGCGATGTCTGTGTGTATGGGGAAAATCAAGTCCCATTTCTTGTTCAAATTCAACGTGGAAGTCATTTGTGAGTGAATTTTATATAGACAGCAATGTGATCTATGTGTATTGTAAATTTGTGTAAGTAAATAGTAACATAAATTATAAATTGATAAGAAAATATAAGTCTCATTTTCATAAGAGTTATTTGATGTGAGCAGAAATCATCCTGGCGCCATGTTATCTCCCTCTTCACACCAAAGTTTACATTTTTGGTCCTTCTCAGCTTCTTGTGCAAATAAGTGCTCTCTTTGTTGACTGACCTGTTCATTGATACAATCTTCTGCTCCATCTTCTTTCGTCATTTTCCTACCTTTGACTTTATACGAAGGTGGACTGAAAAGTTCTGCCTTCATTTCAGTTGAAAAAAAAAGCTGACATAATTGAACAAAACAAAAACTGATGTCTAACTTTACCGTTTACTTTTAACATAGCAAAACCATTTTGTTGACATGCTTTTCTCATAAGCTGCATGATTGTGATATGTCTCACAAATTTGCATTTATAATTCTTTGCCTGTAAACTTTATTGTTGAGCATGTTCCAGTCACTGCTACACACAGCGATTTCATGGAAGCAGCATTTTCAGCGCAAAGAGAAACTCAGTAAAAAGTACATTAGTTTGAACGTCTTTCATTGATAATCATTTTGACCTGTGCTGAGCATGAGCTGTTAAGTAGTTTTGGTCATTCTTCCATCTCTTCTCAGTCATGGAAGACAGACCCATACAACTGCCTGGAGCCTGTATTAACTTCTAACTAGATATTCTGGAGATGGCAAAACTTTTAAAAGCCAGTCCTAGTATTTTGTTTTCCCCCACATACAAGTGTTTTATACATATTTTGGTGTCTTTTTTTTCATGAAAGTCCCATTTGTCTGCACAGTTCATTTAGCTGTATTTCTGAATGTTGCACAAAGTGTTTTTATTTGTCCAAAACATCTGTTTTTAGTTTTATATTTCTCACCTGTTTGGTTTTTTTTCCTCTTACACATTAGATCTTGAGCACTTTCAGTTCCAGACATTGTAGTTCTTAGAGGTGTGTTTCAGATTCTCAGGCTTCACCATGAACAGCAAGCAGAAGCTGCTCCCAGGACCAGCAAGAGCTAGGCAAGCAGACAAATATTGTTCTCTAGAAAGCAGACAGAAATATTGTTCGCTAACACCTAACTTTAGGTGTGACAAATAAAATGACAGTCTAAACCAAAACTGCTTACACAATCTCCACAATGAATATGAGATAACTTAGTGTTATAGTGAGCAAATAAGTTGTGATTCTTGAGAAATATGTGAAGTTCTATAGAAATATGTTTAGTTCCATGAACCAAGATGGCCTGAGATGGGACAATGAAAAAAATGACACTAATCATTCAAGAAGAGAGCAAACATTAGAAGATGAGTGATAAATAGCGATTACATGAAATGATTTTGGAGAAGAAAGAGGAACAGCCAGGTAAGAAAAGAATGAAAAATGGCTGGACAGAGAAATTACCAACCCAAGATCCACATCAAAGATCAAGATTTTGTATGTGTTACATGATAACCCGTACCATGTGACATAATTTGAAAACTAAGACACACCTGTGAAACAAACTACAAATATGGAAAACGTGCTCTTTTGTAATCTGAAACTGGTTCTTCTTGAGCCATTCTTCTCCCTGGTACCAGCCCCAACCACAGATTTACTCTTTGTCATGTTTTTTTTTACACTGATTTACTGATAGTAATGCATTTTTTCTGCACACTTGATCTGCTTGAGTTTGAGGAAGCTGATGTAATAGTTTTGAATGAAGTCAGTTATAGGCATATTGATATGTAATTAGTATTTTTATCTTTTAGAAGTACAAAGACCTTGTTGTGAACTGCTTGTAAAAAGTGTGCATATTAAAACATCAGTATCAAAGAACAATAGGTTTGTGTGGAATTATTTCATGTCTAGTTAAAACTGTATCTGCAAATCTCAGAAACATACAAAATGTTAATGGATTATCACTGTGCACTGAACCATGAATGCTCTAGTCTCCTTCTATGAAGGAGGTTTTCAGCATAGTGCACATACTGTGTAGCACCAGTGAGAACCCTGACAAAGACAGACTTGAAATCTCACTAAACAAATTATTTAAATCATAGATTCTATCAAAATTAGATTCTAAATTTTCCAAGAAGATTGAAAAAACCCCATTTACTTGATAATTTGAATTATGCCAGGCAGTGCTTAGAAACCATTGAATACACGTCAGATAAGACATGGTTTTATGAGAAACTTACATCTTACATCCTTCTCATGCCATTAAATGTCACATGGTAGTTACCATATTTTTCTGTTTTCAGTGAGTTTTTCATCCTCGTCAAGGGATCTTGTACCCACTAAATTAATCTCTTTTAACATTAACATTAGAGTTCATGGGTTGACCTCTTTTTCTTTGTCCTGTTGTGTCCCATTTGATAGTTTGTTTTGGGATTCTCTGATTTGTTTCTTCACATCACATGGCCAATATACATCCATCTCCTTTTCTTTTTTTTGATTGCTGATGAGACAGGTGTGCTCATCTTCCTTATCTCTGTTACAAGAAACTGGTCCCACCCACATTATAATTTGTCTACAGAAATAAATGATGCTGTTGTAGATGAGGAAATTGATAAATTCAGAAAACATGAACCAAAAATAAGAGTATCTGGAAATAATCACAATGATAAGTAGTTCTTTTACAAAATAGTCCCATCTCCATGGTGTTTTTTGACACAAGATAAAGATGATGGATGGAGATGCAAGAGAGTGACGGACATGAGATGATGATGTTCTTAAAGGGAGACCATTTATTTGTTGAATTTGTTGAAAATTTGTTGAAAATGAATTTGTTGAAAAAGAACCAGAGAAGAACTTATCAGAGATCAGAAAGAATATGTTGAACTCTGTTATTCTTCATACACACACTGGCGATGATGCGTGGTACCCTGAATTTTGTGCCTTTTGGCTGGGTACTTCTGACTTCAGCACCTTTCCTTGCTAGGGCAGACTGTGGTCTTGCTATCTGACTGCCATGAAGACTAGGCTGGCCTGGCCAAAACTTTGTTTTCCAGCCTTAGGTGGATGTACCTAAGCCCCTTCTCCATGTCAGATCCAGCATGGAACGCTGGCTGGCCTGACGGCTTAGAGACAGTTCCACAGAGACACTCCGACTTTGGGATGAAGAATCTGATGATTCAACGATGTCCATTCCCCGCCACCTAGTCTGCTGGCTCTGTTTTGTTTACCTCATTCTGACAGCCATTGTTGTAAAGACCCATAGGCTTGTCACGTCCTGGATTCATTGGTTTCACACCAGATTTTCCTCATCCCTGCCGGTGATCTCCATGTCCCCATCCATCCACCAACCTAACATTGCATTTTATGAAAAAAAAAACCAATTACAATTAGTGTTGATTGCTACAGATTTCTGGGCAAATAGATCTATATTCCCTGTCTCACAAAGACTATGTTAAGTATGTTCTTAACACATCTGTTCCCAGGGAACTCTGTTATTCAAACTTCATTATATCAGTAACTAATTTGGTGTTTTCATCTTAAGTTATGCATTGTTTCTAGAGAAAACAGGTATGTTATGAACTGAGTAAACTTGTCATATAATACGAGAGGAAGTCACCAAGTAACTCACAAATTGAATTATTTTATCAGTGGCAGTTATCAGGTAGTATTTAAATATATTCTTAGACAGTACCATAATCCAACTTTATAACAGTTCTATGTAGGAGGCGCTGGGAGTTACGTGCGCATGTGCAAAGCAATAACAAAATGGCTATCCAACTGTTAGTGTGTACTAAAGAAGAACCAGAGAAGTGTAGTGTGATTTTTGTGGGCTAAAGGACATTCAGTTGAGGACATTCATAAGGTAATGATTACAGTTTATGCTGAAGAGTGTTTATCACATAAAGTGATCTATAACTGAGTAAAAGAACTTTCTTAGGGATGCACCGAAATTATTGATAAAGTCCGACTTGACTGTCCTGTTCAGATTGCAACAGAAGCCACTGTGCAATGTCAGAGCTGATAGAAATTCCAGAAGTATGGTGACAGTGTGAATTCTGTATTGTACTGTGAAGTTCTGCTGATGCTGCGGGATGCAATTCGAAGAAAACGTTCTGGTCTGCTGACTAGAGGTGTGCTTCTCCTTCATGACAATGCCAGACCACATACAGCTCGGTTAACCAAAGAGAAAATTAGCCATTCGAGTTGGGAAGTTCTTGAACATCCACCCTATAGTCCTGACTTAGCTCCAAGTGATTTTCAACTGTTTGGTCCATTGAAAAACCACCTTGGCGGGAGAAGATTCTCGAGTGATGAGGTGGAAACAGAATTAAAAAACAGTTCAGAAATCGGACTCCCGATTTTTACACCATGGGTATTACATCACTGATTACATGATGGGACACATGTATCAATGTTGGTGGTGATTACGCTGAGAAATATGGGAATAATGTATGTTCAAAAATTAAGTTTTCAAATTACTGTCACATTTAGTTTTTTTTTGTAACAGACATTTGTGAGTTACTTAGTGACTTCCCTTCGTTTGTACGCAAGTGTTATTACGTTAACAGCAAAAAAAAAAAAGTGCGAAGTACTGCCACATATGAAGAACATTTAAAAATTGTGCATAACCATTAGTTTTTTTCAATAATAACTGCATCAAATAAGGACTGATAAAGCTCAACAAAAAGTGTGAAGGATTTTTAAAAAACTAAATAAACATTCATTCATTTATTTGCATGTCCCTTGTGGAGCTTTGCCTCCCTAACAGCACTCCTGTAGGCCTTTCGGTTGTGAGCAAGATGCCCTGCATCCATCTTCACCTTGGTCTTCCTCTTTCTTTTTCCATTTTGTACCCTTCCAAGACGGTCTTCTCTTGATTATCATGACATTTAAAGTGTCCAAAATATTTAAGTTTTCTCTGTTTAATCCTCTTTACTAGCCAGCCTTCTTCAATATTAAGTTCTTGTAGTATGGATATATTTGTTCTTTTTTTGTGTCCATGATATTTGAAGAACTCTTCTGTAGCATTTAAATTCAAAAGCATTTATGTGTTTCTCAGCTGTTTTGTTAAGTGTCCAGGTCTCACAGGCATATGTTGCGATGGGAAAGATGCATGCTCTTAAAAATCTTACTTTTGTAGTTCTCTCCACAGATTCTTTAGTTGTTTTACTTTCTGAAGAGCGATAGATGTCCTCCTTTTAATTTCCCTCATTGTATCTCCATTATTAGTTAGTAGTGATCCAAGATATTCAAAACTTCCATTTCTTCCAATTTTTCTCATTGATATATATATATATATATATATATATATATATCAGCTGCCTTATTTGTTTTGTCAGTTGTCTTCAATTTAGTTTTCTTCACATTAAGATAGAGGTTTTGCTCTTCGCTGTTCTTATGGACTGACATTAATTAGTTTTTCCACTCCTTTTTGTGTCGTGGACAGTAATACTGTGTCATCAGCATATCTAATCTCTGGTATTTCATAACCTCCAATTGTTATGGCATCATAATATTCTTTGTCTACATCTTCTCTAACATTCCTCATTATATTTTCAGTATACAAATTAAATAAGTAAGGCAACATACACAATAAACATACACAATGAATAAAATGGTAAACATAATACACAAATAAACTTCAAGGACAACCAGAATTTGATACAGAAACAATCTTTATTACATCCCTGTTCTACTCACAAAAAACTATCAGTTTTTAAACGATACATGCAGCATATTAACCACAAGTTAAAAAAGTTTTGGCTGAAACCACAAGGCAGCCATAGAAAAAAAAAATGTCTGAATCACAATAAAAAAAAAAATTGTAACAATTACAAAGCAGGTAGTATAGACATGTTATCTTTACTGTGTAACAAACTTCTATTTTCTCGTGATAATGCTGGACAGTGCATCAAGAAATAACATAAAATATAATTTTACAGTGTCATTTACAAAAAGCATGGCCCAATAACAGGTTATGAGACTATAATCATATTGCCATTAATCTTATTTATTACAAAAAAAAGGATTAGTACATGATAAAACTTCAGTGTAAATACTGAAGTAAGGAAACTCATATTCAGATAAATTTATGGCAAAATTATGTTTTCTTTCCTCATCCATGCATATAACTGACTCACGGGCAAGCTGTGAGTATTTATACCAGTAGTTTTTATATTACAGTTCATTTTTTTTTTTTTGCACATAAATGCTTTTCACTAACTCCATACAGCAACAAAAATGACAAACATATATAAAATGTACACAGAGCAGAATCTGACAAAGCAGTATGTGAAAAGACAGGGTACATATGGCTAAGTTTGATCATCTAATCCTGTCACTCATTGTTTTTCATTTGCTGAACTCGGAAGGCACTCGTCTTTATTTTGACAGCTGGTCAAAAGAAGCCCTTGACAGTACACATACATCATTTAAAACAGCATTACTTTGTTTACTGTGTGGCAAGTGCCAGCAGCTGTGCAGGAAGTGTATTTTGATGTGAAGCTTGTCTGTGATCATGTTCTGTGGCTAAACATAGCTGCTAAGCTTGTTGTGAGTTACTGCTGGGTGAAGATGCAACACTATAGAACATGTTCATTATAGCAACAGTTGCATGAGTAAATGTTGAAAAAATGTATATATGGCATGCCTAGCATTGTACTACTGACTCACTTCGGTTGGAATAAAGGAATTACCCAGTTCCAAACCACTCCAGGAAAAACTGCCATTTAAGAAATAAATATTTGTAAGAAATAAACTTTGTACTTCATCTAATGTGAGGAGTGAGCATATGACACTAAAACTGAACATTTTATAAGCGGTAAAGTAAGAGAACACAGTTTTGTAGGATTAGACCTAAAAAAAATCGTAGACAAAGCACTTTAGTGAGATGTGAGAGAAAGAAAAATCCCAAGAGAATTACCTGGGATTCGAACATGGACTTGGGTAGGACGAGCAGCTGTCTAGCCACGAGAGAACAGCACACTATCGACTTAGCCAACTAGCAGCCCCAAAAATATTTTTAAATATTAGAAATAATATTATAAGTGGAACAACTCTGGGTAATTGTGATGCAGGTGCTTTTGTGGTATCACTGTGACTGTTTTGCTGCAGTCCGTCTCATCATGATCTGCTCAGGATCATATGCTTGCCACAGGTGCCTCTTCTGCCTCAGCCATTCAGATCTACCTTGCTTGAGGTGCCTGCCCATTGCTACATTCAGCTCTGGTAGCAGGGGGTGGTTTGTCATGCTGCCAGTCCTGAGGTATGTCTTCATTTGTGCACGCTAGTGCCTTACTAAGACAAGCAGGATCTCACAAAAGTCACTTTCCAGCTTGGCCACAAGTGCTGTGACTGGGCCCGGGGCAAAAACAAAATTCCAAGTTCAGGAACTGATTCAGCTTCACCTCAAATCACAGGATCCAGTTATCTTTACGTGGCTCCATGTCTCAAGTTCTAACACAAAAAATGGACAGGGTTCTGTTGCATATCACAATGGCATGTCTGCTGCAAACAGATCCAGAGCAACCATCACCTCCAGCATGAAGATGGAAATTGAGGCAGCCCCAGAGGCAAATGCCTGGCAGGTGGAGCTGGATGAATCATATGCAATCATTTAAGAGACTTCCAAAGTATGCTTCTGAAAACTGAGACACTGCCTCTGCAGATAGGTGGGTCCTCCTCCTTGAAAGTTCACAGGTTACCAGCTTGACATGGATCTACTGCCTGAGTGACACAGGGGTCAAGGATAATGAAATACTGGACAGGCTCAAAGGAAAGGCAGAAGTCCAAGCACTCTGAGAATGGATAAGGAGAATATTGCAAGCCTGTTTTGGTCACTTTGCACATACTGAGAGATGCTGGAAAAAGATAAGGGAAGTGGCAGTCTGTGTGGGAGGACATGAACCACCCCCAACTAATGTGTGAATGGAACAACTGAGTGTGGGAGGACAGGCACCACCCCCAACTAATGTGTGAATGGAAACGATACATGCAGCATATTAACCACAAGTTAAAAAAGTTTTGGCTGAAACCACAAGGCAGCCATAGAAAAAAAATGTCTGAATCACAATAAAAAAAAAAATTGTAACAATTACAAAGCAGGTAGTATAGACATGTTATCTTTACTGTGTAACAAACTTCTATTTTCTCGTGATAATGCTGGACAGTGCATCAAGAAATAACATAAAATATAATTTTACAGTGTCATTTACAAAAAGCATGGCCCAATAACAGGTTATGAGACTATAATCATATTGCCATTAATCTTATTTATTACAAAAAAAAGGATTAGTACATGATAAAACTTCAGTGTAAATACTGAAGTAAGGAAACTCATATTCAGATAAATTTATGGCAAAATTATGTTTTCTTTCCTCATCCATGCATATAACTGACTCACGGGCAAGCTGTGAGTATTTATACCAGTAGTTTTTATATTACAGTTCATTTTTTTTTTTTGCACATAAATGCTTTTCACTAACTCCATACAGCAACAAAAATGACAAACATATATAAAATGTACACAGAGCAGAATCTGACAAAGCAGTATGTGAAAAGACAGGGTACATATGGCTAAGTTTGATCATCTAATCCTGTCACTCATTGTTTTTCATTTGCTGAACTCGGAAGGCACTCGTCTTTATTTTGACAGCTGGTCAAAAGAAGCCCTTGACAGTACACATACATCATTTAAAACAGCATTACTTTGTTTACTGTGTGGCAAGTGCCAGCAGCTGTGCAGGAAGTGTATTTTGATGTGAAGCTTGTCTGTGATCATGTTCTGTGGCTAAACATAGCTGCTAAGCTTGTTGTGAGTTACTGCTGGGTGAAGATGCAACACTATAGAACATGTTCATTATAGCAACAGTTGCATGAGTAAATGTTGAAAAAATGTATATATGGCATGCCTAGCATTGTACTACTGACTCACTTCGGTTGGAATAAAGGAATTACCCAGTTCCAAACCACTCCAGGAAAAACTGCCATTTAAGAAATAAATATTTGTAAGAAATAAACTTTGTACTTCATCTAATGTGAGGAGTGAGCATATGACACTAAAACTGAACATTTTATAAGCGGTAAAGTAAGAGAACACAGTTTTGTAGGATTAGACCTAAAAAAAATCGTAGACAAAGCACTTTAGTGAGATGTGAGAGAAAGAAAAATCCCAAGAGAATTACCTGGGATTCGAACATGGACTTGGGTAGGACGAGCAGCTGTCTAGCCACGAGAGAACAGCACACTATCGACTTAGCCAACTAGCAGCCCCAAAAATATTTTTAAATATTAGAAATAATATTATAAGTGGAACAACTCTGGGTAATTGTGATGCAGGTGCTTTTGTGGTATCACTGTGACTGTTTTGCTGCAGTCCGTCTCATCATGATCTGCTCAGGATCATATGCTTGCCACAGGTGCCTCTTCTGCCTCAGCCATTCAGATCTACCTTGCTTGAGGTGCCTGCCCATTGCTACATTCAGCTCTGGTAGCAGGGGGTGGTTTGTCATGCTGCCAGTCCTGAGGTATGTCTTCATTTGTGCACGCTAGTGCCTTACTAAGACAAGCAGGATCTCACAAAAGTCACTTTCCAGCTTGGCCACAAGTGCTGTGACTGGGCCCGGGGCAAAAACAAAATTCCAAGTTCAGGAACTGATTCAGCTTCACCTCAAATCACAGGATCCAGTTATCTTTACGTGGCTCCATGTCTCAAGTTCTAACACAAAAAATGGACAGGGTTCTGTTGCATATCACAATGGCATGTCTGCTGCAAACAGATCCAGAGCAACCATCACCTCCAGCATGAAGATGGAAATTGAGGCAGCCCCAGAGGCAAATGCCTGGCAGGTGGAGCTGGATGAATCATATGCAATCATTTAAGAGACTTCCAAAGTATGCTTCTGAAAACTGAGACACTGCCTCTGCAGATAGGTGGGTCCTCCTCCTTGAAAGTTCACAGGTTACCAGCTTGACATGGATCTACTGCCTGAGTGACACAGGGGTCAAGGATAATGAAATACTGGACAGGCTCAAAGGAAAGGCAGAAGTCCAAGCACTCTGAGAATGGATAAGGAGAATATTGCAAGCCTGTTTTGGTCACTTTGCACATACTGAGAGATGCTGGAAAAAGATAAGGGAAGTGGCAGTCTGTGTGGGAGGACATGAACCACCCCCAACTAATGTGTGAATGGAACAACTGAGTGTGGGAGGACATGAACCACCCCCAACTAATGTGTGAATGGAACAACTGAGTGTGGGAGGACATGAACCACCCCCAACTAATGTGTGAATGGAACAACTGAGTGTGGGAGGACATGAACCACCCCCAGCTAATATGTGAATGGAACAACTGAGTGTGGGAGGACAGGCACCACCCCTCAACTAATCTGTGACTGGAACAACTGAGTGTGGGAGGACAGGCACCACCCCCAACTAATGTGTGACTGGAACAACTGAGTGTGGGAGGACAGGCACCACCCCCAGCTAATCTGTGACTGGAACAACTGAGTGTGGGAGGACATGAACCACCCCCAACTAATGTGTGAATGGAACAACTGAGTGTGGGAGGACATGAACCACCCCCAACTAATCTGTGAATGGAACAGTCAACAGGCACCCATTTCAAAAGATGTTGGAACAGAGGGCAGAGCACTTACAGGAGTGTCCCGAGTTCTATGACACCAGCCTCTGATTATGGGTTACAGAATTTTGCTGCAGGGTACAACACTAGTCAGTAAATAATTTTCAGATTAAAAAAAATTGAAAAGTCATGGATTTACTCAACATAGACATTTTGTTGTAGCCTTTCTACATTATATTAAAGGTGTGTTCTGGTCAAATACCATATGAAATGACACCCTGTCAATACAGACAGACATGATATCTCTGCCAACTGTGACTGAAAGGAGGAGGTGGTGATGGTATGGCCACATTATGAGAATGACAGACGAATCCCTACCACGAAAAGCTTTGAACTGGGCATCACAAAGTAAAAGAAGCATGGGATGACTCAAAGAGGCATGGAGATGTACAGCAGAGAAAATAGTGAACAAAAGACTGACATGAGAGGCAGCCAGGAAGATAACAAAGGATCCATAAAAGTGGAAATCTCTCTATAAGCAGCCTCGTGTGTCTTGGGCACTTAAGGAACAAAAGAGAGAGACAGAATTCAGATACTACTAATAATGCACAAGAAGAAATGAATACAACAGAGAGCATGACACAAAGTGATGCAGATATGAACAATACATTTGCACTAATCAAAGTCTCAAATATTTTATGGTTCTCGTTTGATGTACCCTCAGAACAGCAATACTTGTACAATAAAACATTTACCACATCATGATTGTCAATATTAATGAAGCATCAACGGTGACATCCTGACATATACATTCAACAAATATTGCTGACTTGACAAGCTAGACTTGCAGGCAACAAACATGGACGTTTTCCCTTCCTTTATTACCCTGAGCCTCAAAATATTGTAAAAATATAGTTTTCAATTGAAAATAAATTTTGTCTCCTGAAATGTTAAAAAATCTAAAAGATGCCATTTTAAAGGAGAAAACTGTCTTCTGTGATAAAAAAAGAAAAATCAACAAAATGAGCCATATTTAGAAGTAGAGGAGAAAACTATCGTCTGTGATTAAAACTGGTACAAAGTTGGTAAACTGGTTCAGTTTACTGTCAGTAAGACAAAACACTTTTACCAGGCTATCACCAGTTAGACAAACACTTTTTACAAGGCTATCACCAATTAGACAAACACTTTTTACCAGGCTATCACCAGTTAGACAAACACTTTTTACAAGGCTATCACCAGTTAGACAAGCACTTTTTACCAGGCTATAACCAGTTAGACACTTTTACCAGGCTATCACCAGTTAGACAAATACCTTTACCAAGTTACTTTATCTATGGCATGCCATATTTAGATGTTCTCTAGCTTCAGTTCCAGATTATCTGATAAAGTCAGATACCATACTGCTCCAGTGCAATGTGAACTCAAAGAAATAAAGATGAAGAAAACAATGTACTTTGGCCATATCAAAAGACATAACAATATAATGAAGACCATACTAGTAGGAAAGAAGAGCAAGAGGAAGACAGAGATGATGATGGGAATATAACATACAAGAACGGACAGGATACAGCTTGACTGAGTGCACCATCAAGGCAAGGGAGCGAGGGAACTGGAGATTCATTACTGCCAACCTTCTGGAGAAGGCACATGATGAAGGTCATGAAGACCACACAGAATATGGCAGCTTTCTATTGTTGGTAAACATCTGTACTGAATGCCCAAGTAGGAAGGGATCACATCATGATAAAAATGGCAGTCACTGATTAAAAAAAAATAATACTGACAAAGTTCTTTCCAAAATACTCTTAACACAACATTGTTAATATTCTGATAAAATAACATATGAAATGACACCTGTCAATACAGACAGACATGATATCTCTGCCAACTGTGACTGAAAGGAGGAGGTGGTGATGGTATGGCCACATTATGAGAATGACAGACGAATCCCTACCACGAAAAGCTTTGAACTGGGCATCACAAAGTAAAAGAAGCATGGGATGACTCAAAGAGGCATGGAGATGTACAGCAGAGAAAATAGTGAACAAAAGACTGACATGAGAGGCAGCCAGGAAGATAACAAAGGATCCATAAAAGTGGAAATCTCTCTATAAGCAGCCTCGTGTGTCTTGGGCACTTAAGGAACAAAAGAGAGAGACAGAATTCAGATACTACTAATAATGCACAAGAAGAAATGAATACAACAGAGAGCATGACACAAAGTGATGCAGATATGAACAATACATTTGCACTAATCAAAGTCTCAAATATTTTATGGTTCTCGTTTGATGTACCCTCAGAACAGCAATACTTGTACAATAAAACATTTACCACATCATGATTGTCAATATTAATGAAGCATCAACGGTGACATCCTGACATATACATTCAACAAATATTGCTGACTTGACAAGCTAGACTTGCAGGCAACAAACATGGACGTTTTCCCTTCCTTTATTACCCTGAGCCTCAAAATATTGTAAAAATATAGTTTTCAATTGAAAATAAATTTTGTCTCCTGAAATGTTAAAAAATCTAAAAGATGCCATTTTAAAGGAGAAAACTGTCTTCTGTGATAAAAAAAGAAAAATCAACAAAATGAGCCATATTTAGAAGTAGAGGAGAAAACTATCGTCTGTGATTAAAACTGGTACAAAGTTGGTAAACTGGTTCAGTTTACTGTCAGTAAGACAAAACACTTTTACCAGGCTATCACCAGTTAGACAAACACTTTTTACAAGGCTATCACCAATTAGACAAACACTTTTTACCAGGCTATCACCAGTTAGACAAACACTTTTTACAAGGCTATCACCAGTTAGACAAGCACTTTTTACCAGGCTATAACCAGTTAGACACTTTTACCAGGCTATCACCAGTTAGACAAATACCTTTACCAAGTTACTTTATCTATGGCATGCCATATTTAGATGTTCTCTAGCTTCAGTTCCAGATTATCTGATAAAGTCAGATACCATACTGCTCCAGTGCAATGTGAACTCAAAGAAATAAAGATGAAGAAAACAATGTACTTTGGCCATATCAAAAGACATAACAATATAATGAAGACCATACTAGTAGGAAAGAAGAGCAAGAGGAAGACAGAGATGATGATGATGGGAATATAACATACAAGAACGGACAGGATACAGCTTGACTGAGTGCACCATCAAGGCAAGGGAGCGAGGGAACTGGAGATTCATTACTGCCAACCTTCTGGAGAAGGCACATGATGAAGGTCATGAAGACCACACAGAATATGGCAGCTTTCTATTGTTGGTAAACATCTGTACTGAATGCCCAAGTAGGAAGGGATCACATCATGATAAAAATGGCAGTCACTGATTAAAAAAAAATAATACTGACAAAGTTCTTTCCAAAATACTCTTAACACAACATTGTTAATATTCTGATAAAATAACAGGGAATAATGACATTTATTTTAAACAGTAACTATATTTGTGGGGTTCAAGGATATGCTCACAGACAAACACAGATGATGGCAGACAAATGAATGAGCACACAGATGATGGCAGACAAATGAATGAGCACACAGATGATGGCAGACAAATGAATGAGCACACAGATGATGGCATACAAATGCAGGTAGGCACACAGATGATGGCAGACAAATGCAGGCAGGCACACAGACGACGGCAGACAAATGAATGAGCACACAGATGATGGCAGACAAATGAATGAGCACACAGATGATGGCAGACAAATGCAGGTAGGCACACAGATGATGGCAGACAAATGCAGGTAGGCACACAGATGATGGCAGACAAATGTAGGTAGGCACACAGATGATGGTAGACAAATGCAGGTGAGCACACTGATAGTAGACAAATCCAGGTAGGCACACAGATAATGGCAGACAAATGCAGGTAGGCACACAGATGATGGTAGACAAATGCAGGTAAGCACACACAGATAATGGTAGACAAATCCAGGTAGGCACACAGATAATGGTAGACAAATGCAGGTAGGCACACAGATAGTGATAGACAAACACAGGTAACCATAAAGATGATGGTAGACTGAGGTACATGAGCACACAGATGATGAAAGACAAAACACAGGTGAGCACAAATATGTGCTGTTTTTTGGTTTTTTTTTCAAATAAACTACAAATTTTATCTGAGCAAGTATTAAAAATAAATCTGCCGTAATAATCTTGGTTTATGTAGCATACCTTGGCAGCTACATAGACCCGGATGGTGACAACAGAAAGGAAGTTAGAACTGCAAAAGCGGGATTGTCCTTCAAAAATCTTGAGAACATATGAGGATGGATATTAAATTTAAATTGAATAATCTTAACTTGGTTTTTGTGCTTATAACTTCTGAGTTTGTGTGCTTATAAATTTAGAGTGCCATATATTCTCAAAATTCTTGAAGGTCAATGCTGTTTTTGCAATTCTAAATCTAACACCATTTCTGGTGTTACTATCCCGGTCTATGTATCTGCCGAGGTATGCAAACTGGTTTACTTCAACAGCTGTTCTTTCTGTACATATTTTTCCTTCTTGATTAATGGGAAGTTTCATACTTTTTGTTTTTTTTCCTTGTTAATTTCAAGTCCTATTTTGCTAGCCAGTGAAGACAGGGTATCTGTTTTTTTCTTATAACTAATTCACACTGTCACTGATAGGAGTCATATCATCTGCAAAATCAAGACGACCTAGTTGTGTCCCATGTACCCAATCAACGCCCATTTTACCTGGAATTATATTCTAGAAAAGTCACCAAAAATACTGTGATAAATTTTTGGCACTTGTTTTCTACTTTGATTTTTGTTTGTTACTGTTGTCCTTGCAACTGTCAACATTTCTGCTACATTTGAAACCAAAACATCTTCCACAACAGTCTGTAAATAGTGAAGTAATTCAAACCTGTATAGTTCTATATGACTTATGTATCTACTGAAAGATTGCATTTTTCTGAATAAACTATCATAATTTAATGGCTTATCATCACACAATTAAGTGTCTGAGAACAATTAATTTCATAATTATCAAAAAGATGTCATGGGTGAAAGAATATGTAGCAAGTGAAACAACTAATAATTTGCACCGTTTCATATTTAACTTGAACAAAATACTGATGTCTGTGAATCAATGGTTCAGTTATCTTACAGAAATGCAGATACGAGGTTTGCTGAGAGAAAAAAAAATACTCAGTCTAGCTTCATCATAAAACATTAACAAAAGAAAATAATCTACATTAATATGGTTACCTATGAAATACAGTTTCTGGGTATAAGTAATATAAAACTAAACATAAACGCACACAAAGCCACTGCAGTAAAACTGTGGTAACAAAATGTAAACAGGAACAGCTTTATTAATTAACAAGCGCACAGTTGTAACATTTCAGTTTACATCTTAATCATACCTAAAAAAAAAAAGGACAATCAGACAGGAAAAGAAGACAAAATATAAATTTGCATCAATGATATACAATAAATAAAAGTGGAGAAAAGAAACAAAAGAGGGCGAGCACTTGGCTGTGACTTGCGAGAAGCTGAGTCTAGGAGCATGTGTAGTGAAGTGTTATGAATGTTTAAATGGAGATATGTCAGTCAGACTGGCTGGTAGTAAAGAGAGGGTGGAGGAAAAGGAACACTATGGTTGTCAAGTCAAGAAGAGAGTGTGTGAAGAAGATGAATGAAGATGATGCAGAGGGTTTGTAGTGTGGTGCAGTGAAATAGTCTCCTACAGCAGCAGCTACATATTTCTGCCAATATGTTTTCCACATCTGGCAGCACATCATGAAAGCACCACTTCTCAGAATCACTTTTCTTCAAATTTTTCATCAATCACTCAAAAATGGTGTCATTTAAATGACCCCTTCAGTTATGGATCCAAAGAAAAAAAAAAAATCACACAAAACCAAGACAGGTACTGTGGCTGGGACATGAAGGAGATTTTGTTTTTTGCCAAAACTGCCAAATCAGAAGGGATGTATGAGCTGCGGTGTTGTCATATCATCCATGATTCATCTTTTTTAACTTTCAGACAGTTTTTCCTGACTGATTGACTTCACTGTTCCAAAACAACATAAAAATATTGCCTTGATGTCTGATGAACCTGCACCCATTCATACCTGAGAATCATGTCTTTCATGTTTGATTTCTTTACCAAATTTTCTTCAGTCTCAGAGAATCTGATGCTTTCCAGTGCAATGACTGATGCTCTGTTTCCTCACCACTGGTATAAATCAACTTTGACTATCATGATATTACTTAACTCCTCCCGTGCCATTGTCGCTATAGTGAGAACTTCTGGTTACTGAGTTGCATGCCATAGTTGTTATAGCGACAATTTGTTTCAATAAAACAACCAGTGTAATATTTAGATTATACATATTTCGTCCGCATTTTCTGTGACACTTTTCAAAATGGTGAAAGAGTGCTTAGTTATGAGCGATGCCGAGCAAGAAAAAGGAAGAGAAACACGGAAATTTTTCAATTTTTGATGATGTAGATAGGGGTATGGACATGGCCTGTGACCACCCCACTGCTCTTGAATGTATCCCAAGTAGATCTAGACATATTAGATGACTGGAGAAGTAGTTAGGAGGTTATTTCAGACATTAATTTAGTGAGAATACAGGTCTTAACATATGTTCAAGCAGATCTGTTTTCCACAAATAAGTTAGATCCTTTCCATAGAATCACAATACGAGATCGACAAGTAGATCTAGACATCTCAGATGGTAAGCAGTGTAGATCTAGACCTAGCCGATGGTGAGCTGGGCACAGTCAGTGTCTAAAAACATCACATTACTTCTTTTTTTTCCTAAAAAACTCTGCATTTATGAAATTTTCATTCATTTAGTTATACTTTGAAACATAATAAGTACACGGAAGTACATGGAAATACTGTTTTTCATTCCATTTTACAACTATACCCCCTATACAGATCAAGACCCGCGCTTTTATTCCGGCACCCATCTGAACGTCCGTGATTCTTCCTCTGGCATGGGAAGAGTTAAGATGTTATAGATTCGTTTCTGCCCTTTCAAAAAGTTCTAATAGTCCACTCTGTTCTGCTTCTGGTCTTATGTTAAGATACGAAGAAAAACTTTGCAGCATACATTGGTCATAACGTCTTGGCAATATTTGTATGATATTTTTATACTTCCTACAACCTCTCTAACAGTCAGTCACTGACTGGTAGAGATATATTCATGAATCTGGTTAACCATTTTGTCAGATTAGGAAGCTGAGGACTTACCTGGTCTTCCATCATCTTTGACAGAAGTTCTGTCTTCTTTAAAACAGCTGAACTACTCAAAATATGCAGCTGAACTCACAGCATCTTCTCAAAAAACTGTTTTCAAAAGTTGAAGTATTTCTCTTACTGTGTTTCTAAATTTGAAACAAAATTTCAAACAGACACACAGCTGTCTGATCAAGGCTACAGCTGTCTGATCAAGACTACAGCTCTCTGATCAAGACTACAGCTCTCTGATCAAGACTACAGCTCTCTGATCAAGACTGTCTTAAAACTCCCCAGGTAAAGAAAACTGATTTACACAAACTACTATAAAATTAAAATTAAAGGAATTATTCATTCAAATTCAACAGCAGTCAGCATACAAATGATGGCTACTTACCGAGTCCATGTATTTTTTTAATCAGACTTTGCAAATGTAAAATATAAAAAATACATCACTTATAATAATCATTCTTAAATTAATGAGGTGCATTCAAGGAGTACAAGCTTGGTTCATGAGGTAAAAGAATGCGGTGCGGGTAGAATGTGTAATTTGTCGAGTATCTGGACAGATTTGTTAGACTGGACATATAAATGTCAGCAAATCTGGCCAATCGCCGGAAGAAATAGGTTGGGTTGTGATATGTCCGAAAGAGACTACCAAACTGTGGGTTGAACAAGGACTTTGTGATTATTCTGGAAAAAAAAAACAAAAAAAACCACAATTTAAAAAATATTAGGTTGTAAAGAAACAATCAAACTTATGAATAACAAATACAGTGAACTACAGTAAATATGAAAGAAATGCTGTGAAAAATGGGGCCTAAATGTAAAACAAATACAATAAATAATGGTTCTAAATTTAAAACAAATACAAAGAACAATGAGACTAAATGTTATCCTCTATCACACCTAGGGATACTTATGGCAGAGAAACTGGTGATGATGTATTCTTGAAACAAAAATATGGACAAGGAAATACAGATACAGGCCTATCTCCCAGTCTTGATGTTTCACAAATTGTGCTGTGTTTACTGCTACTAACCTCAGCTCATTTCTCTCCTGCAGCCAGGAGTTGATCACCTCAACACATTCTTGTGAGTTCTGATGCTGAAATATTCAATTTCAGTAATAACAACTACATTCACAATAATGCAACACTGCAAACAATATCAAGAATAAAACTGTAATCACAGTTCAGTTGGTGATCTCCTCTCACACTGTCTCATCAAACTATTCATATCATTTCTCTTGGTTGTCCCCTGGCACTTCTTCCATATGTTTTTCCTGTTGTTACAATATTTTCATTATCCCCTCTTCTCATGGGAAGTCCTACGAAAACACACTGTCTCTCTCGTATATTTTTTTGTTGTTGACGAGATGTTTTTTTTTTTCATCTCTCTACTTATCATGCATTCCTCATTAGTAATCTTTGCAGTCCTGGGAATTTGCAACAATTTTCTGATAAACACATATTATTTGTTAACATTTATGATACTATTTCACTATATTTTATATATTCTTGACCATGGTAATATATAGTAGCAATCTCCAACAAAATACGTGGAAATGGTTAACCTCACAACATGAAAGATGTGACTACATCACTTTTCAAAGTCTCTCACATCAACAGTTTCAATTTTTTTTTTCCCATATGAGGTACCAAAGTTCAGTTTTCAACTAAACAAGATAATGACCTCTTAAATCATCATCAGGTGCTGTGCCAACTGGTGTTGGCTATTATGCTTCTCCAGTGTAAACGATCTTTCATGCAGGCCATTAGCTCAGATGGTGATCTCCTCTTACACCATCCCGTCAGACTGTCCAGTATCATTTCTCTTGGTCTTCCTCTTGATCTTCTTCCTTCTATTTTTCCTGTTGTTATAATATTTTCAATGCCCCCCTTCTCATTGCATATCCTATGAAAGTACATTGTCTCTCTCTTATTTTTTTTTACAAGACTTTTTTGTCTCTCCAGCTCTTTTCAAACATTCTTCATTAGTTACTTTTGCTGTCCAAGGAATTCGCAACATTCTTCTAATAAACCACATTTCTGCTGCTTTCAATGATTTTTGTGCAGATCTGCCTATTGTCCATGATTCACTTCCATATAATAAGATAAGATGGGACTCATTTTCTAACATTTATTGATAAGGATGTGTTGGCTAATATGTTTCTCATTCTCTGAAATGCAATCTTTGTTTGGCCTATTCTGTTCTTAATTTCTGATCTGCATTTCTCATCTGAAGTTATTACTGATCCAAGTTATTTGAATTTCGGCACTTGCTTTAGAATAGTTCCATTTAATTTTATAATGAATTCTGGTGGATTCTGTTTCTTAGATATGACCACAGTCTCTGTCTTTTTTATGTTCAAAGTAAGGCCTTTCTGTTCAGTTTCTTTGGCAACTTTATCCAAGAGATTTTGCAGGTCTTAAGTACAGGAATCTAATTCTGATAATTGACTGTATGAAAGAGATCTGAAAAGTTTATCTTCTGAGATTTTAACAGGATCTTAAACTAGCTAGTCATAAATATATGAAAAATGCTAAATCTGCCCATTGTAGTTTCATGTGTTAAAAGTGAACATTCTGTTTATTTAATTTTAGTAACTAACACTAAATGTACGCATATATCATACCTGCATTTCATCTATTAAATGCTGCAGCGCTATCAGCCATCTCACTTGTGCCTTATACACTTCAGAGTTTTGCTTCTGGATTTCAGCCTAACAAAAGCATTAGAACATCTAAAAGTTGAAATGTGATTCTATGATGTTTCTTTTATGCCTGGCAAACATTTCAAAGTTGTTAAATGTGATTCTATCATATTTAATATCTGGCAAACATTTCAAAGTTGTTAAATGTGATTCTATCATATTTAATATCTGGCAAGCATTTTGTAATTACATGGGTATATCATGTTTTATATTTGGTAGACACTTACATGAACAATCATCACAGAACCAGGCATAAAAATTGGAGGATACAATATTAACAACCTTCGGTATGCTGATGACACAGTACTGATAGCTGAGAACCAACAAGACCTGCAAAATCTCTTGGATAAAGTCGCCAAAGAAAGTGAACAGAAAGGCCTTACTTTGAACATCAAAAAGACAGAGACTATGGTTATATCTAAGAAACAGAATCCACCAGCATGTAGTATTAAATTAAACGGAACTATTCTAAAGCAGGTGCAGAAATTCAAATACCTTGGAGCAGTAATAACTTCAGATGGGAAATGCAGAACAGAAATTAGGAACAGAATAGGCCAAGCAAAGATTGCATTTCAGAGAATGAGAAACATATTAGCTAACACATCATTATCAATGGATGTTAGAAAATGAGTCCTAAAATGCTATACTGAACCTATCTTGTTATATGGAAGTGAATCATGGACAATAGGCAAGTCTGCACAAAAATCATTGGAAGCAGCAGAAATGTGGTTTATTAGAAGAATGTTGCAAATCCCCTGGACAGCAAAAATAACTAATGAAGAATGTATGAGAAGAGCTGGAGAGACAAAAAAACCTTGTCAAAAAGATAAGAGAGAGACAATGTACTTTCATAGGACATGCAATGAGAAGAGGGGGCACTGAAAATATTATAACAACAGGAAAAATAGAAGGAAGAAGATCAAGAGGAAGACCAAGAGAAATGATACTGGACAGTCTGATGTGATGGTGTGAGAGGAGATCACCAACTGGGCTGATGGCCTGCATGAAGGACTGAGTACTCTGGATAAGCATAATAGCCAATGCCAGTCGGCACGGCACATGATGATGATGATGAGACACTTATGTGATTCTGCATTGTGCTGTTTTTTTTTTTTGGCAAAACATTTAGATGCAGGTAACAAGTGTAAATAATACTGAAAACTAAGATAAACAAGATAGCAAATATTTACTTACAAAAGTATGCAAAAATAGGCATATCAGAAGCTGATAGCAGGAACATGTATGTTTGATCAAGAGGCATTTACGAAGAACATTTAAAAACAAGACACATTTTTTATGTTATAAACAGACATGCTCAGCTATAATATTTAATAACAAATGCTGTATGTTGAATATTTAACTCTTCCCATGCCACAAGAAGAAAAGTGGATATTCAGTTGCTTACCAGAGTAAAAGCGCTGGTCTTGATATGTTAGGGGGTATAGTTGTAAAATGGAATGGAAAACAGTATTTACATGTACTTCCGTGTACTTATTATGTTTCAAACTATAAATGTATGCAAATTTCATAAATGCAGAAGTAATGTGATGTTTTTAGACAATGATTGTGTCCAGCTCGCCATCGGCTAGGTCTAGATCTACACTATTTACCATCTGAGATGTCTAGATCTACTTGTCGATCTCATATTCTGATTCTATGTTGTATTCTTGCTAAATTAATGTCTGAAATAACCTCCTAATTACTTCTCCAGTCGTCTAGATCTACTTGAGATACATTCAAGAGCAGTGGGGTGGTCACAGGCCATGTCCATACCCCTATTTACATCATCAAAAATTGAAAATCTTCCATGTTTCTCTTCTTTTTTCTCGCTTGGCATCGCTCGTATCAAAGCACTCTTTCACCATTTTGAAAAGTGTCACCAGAAACGTGGACGAAATATATACAATCTAAATGTTACACCGGTTCTTTTATTGAAACAAACCATGATCGAAATTTCGATCGTTGGCATGCAACGGGGATACCGGATGGGTCTAAAAATCGACCGCTGGCACGGGAAGAGTTAAATTGCTGGAGCCTATATCTCATTGAACTCTGCTAAGAACCATAACTAGTAAATACTGTACCTCAAGTTCTGGAATAATTGCCCCAGTTCTCCATCCATATTTCAGTGATGGGTCCTGAAACATAACAGATCATCTGAGGTAACCAGAAACATATGTTCAAGCAGATCTGTTTTCCACATAATAAGTTAGATCCTTTCCATGCACAAGGTCAGAGAAAGGACACATACTGCATGTGACACCTGGCACAACAAAGGCAGAGACAGAAAGTCTGGAGGAAAACCTGAGACAATAAGAGAAAAGTAGTGAAAGAGAGACGTGTGATATGAAAATTATACACTTTTATGTAAACAAGTTTGCCTATGCCATTTTATACACAAATACTATGAAAATTTTCACAACTCTGGTTCATTCTATCAGAATGAAATCTGATGGCTGAAAATACTTCTTTCAGTTATGCAGTCAATTCCATAATCAACCTCCAACTGGCTGATAAAAATACTTTTCACAGCTAAATGGTGCATTTCCTGGAGCAACCTGTAAAGTGTTATTTCACTAAATCCCAACCCACAGTCCATTTTGTGCAGCTGTGCATGAGTAACGACCAAGTAAACAAAAGACCCTATAACTGCAAATCCAACCAGCTGTGAGGTCCATGGTATGACTGGTACAACACTCTGTTGTGAGCATGAAAAATGTTGTTTCATAATTTTACATTTTTCTGATGAATTTCTTCAAATTTTAAGGACTAATCTTTTGAACTGTCACGAAGAGACTGGATTACTACAAGCTCCATGATTAGTGGGTACCAAACCAACTTCCTTCTTTACCCCTATCTGAGGCATACGCCATCAACAAGGGCTCTCCAGTCATTTCTGTCCTGGGCTGTTTCTTCTACCTGTCTCCAGATGCAGTCCATCGTTTTTTTTATCTCTGCTTTAAGACTCCTTTACCATATGTTTCTAGGTCTTCTTTGTTTCCTCTTTCCCTGGGGATTCCAGATGACAGCTTGTCTGGTTATGCTTATGGTAGACTTTCAAAGTGTATGTCCTATCTATGTCCAACATCTTCTAATTATCATTTTTTCACTGCGCATTGGTTCATTTTCTGCCACAGCTCTTCATTACTGATGTTATCTTGCTATCTGTTCTGAAGAATTTCCCTTAGGTGTTAACAAAGGTAAGAAGTCTCTTGGTACTTCTGGATGATGCTGTCCTTGTTTCTGATCTGTATAACAGGACCAATTTGATGTTTGTATTGAACAGTCTAAACTAAACCAACTAACTGACATTTACAAAGCTCAAAGCTCAGCTCCGACATTCCTTCTGTGCTACCAGGAAGAGAGGTATGAATTTTTGACAGATGGGATGACTTGGGATGAGACAATGGTTCAGTTCGTGAATGCAGTGATGAAGGAACAGTCAAAACAGTGGAAGCACACTCAATCTCCAATCTGTGACAATTTGAAAGAGATAAAATTTTAATAAACTTTAAAAGAAATAATTTCTGTCATTTAGTTTTGTTTTGTGGTTGGTAGTTTATAATTTTAAACTGCTGCAAATGCTAAAAATAGATGTCATGTCACTCTCTGGTAAAACACCGTGGTACTGATTTTTTTTTTTTTCAATTACAAAAAATGTTCATATGTCATGGGTATTGTTTAGTAGGTAAAAGAGTTAAGCTATAAAAGGGTATTGCTTAGTAGGTAAAGAATTAGGCTATAAGCTATAAAAGGGCACTGTTTAGTAGGTAAAGAGTTAAGCTATAAAAGGGTATTGCTTAGTAGGTAAAGAATTAGGCTATAAGCTATAAAAGGGCATTGTTTAGTAGGTAAAGAGTTAGGCTATAAAAAAACAAAGTCAATGACTGTATATTAAAAATCAAAGCACCTGACACTGGACAATATACTCACAGCAAGGTCACTATAAACATGATCACCAAAGTAAAGCACTTTTGGTCCATGCCAGCCAGTCATCTTCTGCAGCTCCTGGTGATTGCCCTAAATTACAAGATATAAAAAAACTGCTCACTGTTTCTTTCTTGCAGCAAAAAAATGTTTTGGCGAAGGCAGACAGAGAAAAGAAATATGTTACAATGACACACTACACTTTAAACGACAATAAAAATTGTCCCTTAATTAAAAAAAACACTTGACTTTAATTTAAAACAAAGAAAAGTTGTTAACAAATATTTAAAACAAACCTTTCCCTCGCCACAGTTTATGTAAAATAAATCAGTGAAAATCTGAACATATCTGAAATTATTTTATACTTGACAAACTTACAGACTTTTTCAACTGAAGAAATAATAGAGAACTGCTGCCAGAGAAATGACTTTTAACTTCTAAATAAACTAAATGCTAGATCTGGTGAAGTAAAATAACATCACAAAGTGTAATAAGATTTAATGTGAACAATACAGAAAGTATATATACTTTGGTTAACTATCAGATGTACCTGATGATAGATCGTTCCTTTCTTCAAGCTTGTGACTGGACCCCATTCTGGTGCCTTCAGCTCCATGTTGTACACCCTAAATGGTCTGAAAACAAAAAAATACAGCATGAGATCTGAATGATATAAAGTGTAGCTGAACTGAAAAGCTCAGGGTTAAAACTCATTATACAGTCTAAAACTCAGTATAGATTTTAACAATATTTGACAGCCTAGTGCCCTCATTCTAAAAAATATTTACAACAGTAACGCAAAGACTTTTTTGTATTTTATGCTAGCATAACACCCTCTCCTCATGCCATCTAGAATACACTTACTATTCTGTAAAATTGGATGCATACACTAATAAATGATGACAGAACATTTCAAAGCATTTATTCAAAATTTATAAACAATAAAACATATTCAAAATGTGAAGTAAAATAACATCACAAAGTGTAATAAGATTTAACGTGAACAATACAGAAAGTATATATACTTTGTTAACTATTCATTCATTCATTTGCATGTCCCTTGCGAAACTTTGCCTCCCAAACAGCACTCCTGTAAGCCTCTTAGTTGTGAGCAAGATGGCCTGCCACTGATGCATCCATTTGCAGATCCTCAACGATGTCTTGTAGCCATCTTCGCCTTGATCTTCCTCTCTTTCTTTTTCCCATTATGTACCCTTCCAAGATGGTCTTTTCTAGATTATCATGATGTTTAATGTGTCCAAAATATTTAAGTTTTCTCTCTTTAATCCTCTTTACTAGCCAGCCTTCTTCAATATCAAGCTCTTGTAGTATAGATATATTTGTTCTTTTTTGTGTCCACGATATCTGGAGATATCTCACAGGTATATGTTGCGATGGGAAAGATGCATGCTCTTAAAAATCTTATTTTTGTGGTTCTGTCTGCTCTTCTCCACAGATTCTTTATTTCTTTTACTTTCTGAAGAGCGACAGATGTCCGCCTTTTAATTTCCCTCATTGTATCACCATTATTAGTTAGTAGTAATCCAAGATATTCAAAACTCTCCATGTCTTCCAGTTTTTCCTCATTGATACACATTTCAGCTGCCTTGTCTGTTTCGTCAGTTGTCATCAACTTAGTTTTCTTTGCATTAAGATAGAGGTTCTGCTCTTTGCTGTTCTTACGAACTGACATAATTAGTTTTTCCATTCCTTTTTGTGTTGTGGACAGTAATACTGTGTCATCAGCATATCTAATCTCTGGTACTTCATAACTTCCAATTGTTATGGCATCGTAATATTCTTTGTCTACATCTTCTCTAACATTCCTCATTATATTTTCAGTATACAAGTTAAATAAGTAGGGTGACAATATGCACCCCTGACAGACCCCTTGCTTTGTGTCAAACCAAGTTGTTTACTAACTAAATGTTTACTAAAAACATAACATTCAAAATTTATAGACAATAAAATACTAAAAATATTTAATTAAAATATATAAAAAAATAACATTTGATACTGCACTGTTGTGGAACCTTGCATGATGTCTCCTTTAACTGGCTGCAGTGAATATTGTGGTGTTTTTTTTTTTTATCCACCCTAATGAGTTGACTGCACCAATATAGCAACCTGTACTAAGAGTAACATATGTCTGTCATGTGATGTGTCTTTTCCAAAACATTGTCCCTCTCACTGTCTCCCTGAATGTAATGTGGTCTCGATCAAGTTGACCAACATCTTGCAGTGACACATTCAGACTTTCCATGATGTCCTAAGTCCACCTGCAATGAGGTCACCCCTTTTCCCTGTTGCCAGGCACTATGCCTTCTGCTATCAAAACACAGATTTGGGTGTGGATTATGACCAAAGCAAAAAAAAAAAAGAAAATAGCTCCTAAATGTTGCATTACTTACTTCAATGAAGATTAAACTAGGCTATTTTTTACACAACAAGTCTGTAAAAACACCAAGTTCTTTTATTCTACCAGTCCATTTAACTTCCTCAACACAAACCCACAAAAGCCTCAGGATAAACTAACCTGGAGCCCTCCTTGAAAAACTTTGGCTTTCTTGCATTGACTATAACCACATCGAAGAGATCCAACCAGTCTTGTCCCACCATGTACTTCATGCCTTGATCTCTGTAGGGTGCAGCAGCATTACTCAGTATCAAATGATTTCTTTCATATTAAAGTAAAAGTTGATCTTCACCTCTTAATAGAAAAAAAAGCCTATAGTCAGTACCATCTTGCAAAACGTAACAATGTTCTTTATCTTTAGTGAATTCAGTATTAGGTTCTCGATATCATTGCGAATGAGATACTCCCATAATCGCTCCACTGTCTGTGCCAGTGAATACAGCACAGGATATTCATCGATGGTGCTTTGCATCAGTCCTTAATGAGGACACCATTTTAGGAGCTACAACAGTCTGCTAGTCAACGTCGCTCTTGGCACAAACTCTATAGCTAAGGCACCAAGCTGAACCAGGACACACAAAGACCATCATAGTTCACCACTGGCCAGACAGACATAACTAAGAGCTGTCTTCGCAAAGTTCAATGCTGACACTGGTGCCACAGCACTAAGCGCATTGCTCAACACACAGAACCAACCTCCATTTTGAAAGCAATGACGACACTGTTGCTCATGTGACATGACTGTGTGTTTCTGTTTACACCACATTCAGTTAAACAGCAAACAGGACAAAAGCACTTTCAATCACCAGTTCAGAAATGTAGCTCCATATCAAATATCATAAACAATTGCTGTGTCGCTCTTGAGAGTGTGAAATGGTCAATGCTGAACTGAAAGTCCTATCTTTATTGAATGTTGATATGTAACAATGTTCTTAATCTTATAATGAATGTTAACACACAAAAAAATGCTTTTTTCAAATCTTATAGTGAGTGTTAAAATGCAAAAATGTTATGTTATAGTGAATGTCAACATGTAATAATGTTCCTCATTTTATGCTAAATGTTATCTCTATACTGATGGGATTAATATTGAAGAAGGCTGGCTAGTAAAGAGGATTAAAGAGAGAAAACTTAAATATTTTGGACACATTAAACGTCATGATAATTTAGAGAAGACCATATTGGAAGGATACATAATGAGAAAAAGAAAAAGAGGAAGACCAAAACGAAGATGGCTGCAAGAAATCGTTGACGATCTGCAAATGGATGCAGCAGCAGCAGGCCATCTTGCTCACAACCGAGAGGCCTACAGGAGTGCTGTTTGGGAGGCAAAGTTCCGCAAGGGACATGCAAATGAATGAATGAATGAATACTGATGGGAATATGAAATTTTGATCATTGGAGGTAAACTGATTTGGCAATATAAAATTAGTTTTTATTTTTAATATTTAATATTCTAAACACTTTTATTATCAAAAGAAGTCTCAAGTTCACTTTTCATGCAAAAAATGTTTTGTTTTCACCTTTGAAATATCAAATGAAACAAAATGTAAATAAAGTAACATCAAAGGCCATCATGTTGACTGGTAATGATCAGGTCAGTGTACTAGTTTTTACATTATATTTTGGTATCATGAAGTCAGATTATGAACCTGAAACTGATCTTGATTCAAGCTATGAAGAGGAGTGGATACTTAAGAAGTCACCAGATGACAGTCATTGTTCTGATGAAGAAAATATGAGACCAGCAAATGCAACACAGGAGCCAAGGTAAGTTTGCTTGTGAACTAGAGAGAAGGGATGGGTCTGGGGCTCAAGATTTTTATGCAATATTCTAATTTTACTTTAATTAATATAGAGATTTGTTCAGCTAATAAAGTATCTTTCCTTCAATCAATAATTATCAGTTAACACATACCTTGTCTACTGTTACTTACATAAAGGGGAAACCACTGTTTGTTACCAAGAAGAGTTTCTTGCCCTCACTTGCCAAATTCTCCAGCAATAATTTTGTTTCATGACATTTTTCTGAATACAGGTATACGTCTGCAAAAAAAAAACAAACCATATGAAGTTCTAAATACTAGCGTGGTTATCAATGTTTCATGCACTATATTTAGCCTTCTTTAGTCACTAGAAACAAGGGAAACCAGAAGAATGTGGTTTACATCTACTAGAGCTACTGAGTTAATATGACATGGTAAGTCATACATAATACACGTAAGTGACACTGTTCAAGGTGGGGGGGGGGGCATAGGACTGGGTCAGTGATATGTATGAGTGGGTAAAAAAAAGTGTTAAAAAGTAAGCCTGTCATTTGTTTTATGAACTGATTAGGCACTATCATAAGTTATGAATTGATTATATAAAATCATATGTTATGAACTGATCATGTTAATGATTACGTATGTTGTGAACCTCTTATCGAAGGCCATCTCAACAGTAAATGTACAAGGGTTATTACTTCAAGAGCAAGAATTACTTGGACATAACACACTGTACACTGTGATCCATGACAGACACTTTATTTTTCCATGTAGTCACCATGATGATTCAGGCAGTTTATCTAAGCATAGGACAAGTTGTTTGATGCATGTCTTGGAAAATGTGAAAATGTGTCCTGGACAGAGAGTCACCATGTCACTGCTGTCTTGACATCCTTGCCACTCTGAAATCTATGGCCACCAAGATGTTCCTTGACAGTTGGGAAGAGGTGAAAATCACATGACATCAGAACAGAACCATATGGCAGATGGTCCAAATTCTCCCACAGAAAATTATAGGAGAGTTCCTGAATCGAAGCAGCCATGTATGGCCAAGCATTATCATGGAGGAGCAACACACCTTTTTTGAACAGCCCAGGACAACGGCATCTGATGGCAGTTAGTAAACATTCCAGTGTTGCACCCTACACAGCTGCATTAATTATTGCTCCCATTTCCAAGAAACTGACCAACAACATGCCTTTCTGATATTAAAACATGGTACCCAAAAGACAGCATGACCTTCAATTTCCTGGTTCACTGGGTAGCCCCGGATGCTTCCTTTCCAAGTTGCATATTTTGATTTTGGGGCACTATGGTGAACCCATGTCTTGTCACCTGTGACAATGCATTCCAGAAAGTTGTAGCCATGAATAGCATATTGTTGCAGAAATGACAGGATATACAAGGTCCAACAATTAAGTAATGAGACTAATTACATAAAAACTAAAATTAACAACAGTTGAAGATATAACCTGTATTTTATTCAAAGTAAGCCCCTTGTGGAGTGATACAGGGAGTGGCACGATCTAACAAACACTGGAACGACCTCTGCAGTTCTTCTGTTGGTATGACTCTTAAACTCAATGTTACGGCCCTTTGGATGTCATCAATATCATCAAAGAAGCATCCTTTCAATGGTAACTTTAATTTTGGGAATAGAAAATAATCACAGGGAGACAAATCTGGGGAATATGGTGGATGGTTGAGAACACATGCTTGTTTTTGAGCCAAAAATTCCTGTACAACTACCACCTGGTGAGCCGGTGCATTATCATGAAGAAGGAAAAAACTGCCAGATGTTGAATACTTGGGTTGGACTCGGAGAATCCTTTTCAATAGGCGTTTCAAAATACTTAAATAAACTTTGGCAGTGACAGTCTGTCCCTCTGGAATAAATTCTTTGTGAATACCTCCTTTGCTGTCGCAGAAGCACACCAACATTGTCTTCACTTTCGACTTTTTGAAGATGAAATATTTTGCCTGTTGGTGATGATGATGACTTCCACTGAGCACTTTGGCATTTTGTTGTGGGATCATAGCTGAAAATCCATGTTTCATCCTCTGCAACAATCAAATTTAAGAAATGTTTATTTCTGCGACACGTTTTGATGATGTCTTTTGTGTACTCAACATGCTGATGTTTTTGGTCATCAGACAATGCATGTGGTACAAACCGGCAAGCAATTTTTTCTTGACCAAATCTTCCACTAAAATCTTTTGTATGGTTTCTTGGTTAACACCACATTCATCTGCCATCATCCTCACAGTCAAACAACGATCTTCTTGTATCAGTTCTCTGACTTTTGCAATGAGTTCCTCATTATGAACAGAAACTGGGGGTCCATGTCTAATTGCGTTTGTAATCATTTCCACACCACTTTTGAATCGTGAATATCACCTGAATATCTGTGCACAAGATAAACAATTATCCTCACAAACTTGTCGCATCAATTCAACTGTCTCAATAGCACTTTTTCCGAGTTTTAACAGAATTTAATGTCAGCTTTTTGCTCCATGTTGATTACGTAACAATGCACCTCTGACTAGGTCAACAAAATGGCGGCTTGTTTGTCGTCTGCTTATCAGGCGGTGATGAAAAGTTGCCAGATCATAGATGATTCCATGCTTTGCTTCATAGATGGCATTTCTGTTTTCGCCATGATAAAATCAATCTCATTACTTAATTGTCAGACCTTGTATGCCATTCTCTCCGCCTTATTATCCTTGGAAAGGGCTCACAGGACTCATCGTGCACACACTTCATAAAATCTCAAATGTACATTCTGGACACTGTTTCACATGACAGACTCAAGTCGTGCTTCAGTTTGTTCAAAGTCACTTTTCTGTTTTCCAATATCACATTTTCGATGCACATTTCTTCCACTACCATGGGTCTGCCACTCCATGCTATGTCACTGGTTGCCACTTGCCTAGTTTGAAACTCTGCACGCCATTTTGCCACATGCTATCAACTCACCACACTGTCTCCATAGACTTCCATTAACTGGTGATGAATTTCCACAACTGGCATCTGTTTCACATTGAGAAATCATATCACAGCACTAACCTCCCATCTAGACCACTGCTTCTGTCAACCCTCCCCCCATCTTTAACTGACATCGCCTAGATGGTGCTGCATACTGCTGCCATCTGTCATGATGTTGCCAAATGATAAATGTAGAAAATTGCTCATTAGTCTGAAATCACTTTTATGGACATTACATGTCTTGTAATCTTACTTTTGGTACGTCCCTCACTGCTGTTATGAAATGATTATGTATTTTCATGTGTGTTATGAACTGATTATGTACTATCACATGTTGTTATCTAAACACACACTATCAAATGTTATAAAATGATTACTGTTGCTGTCTCTCTGGAACATAAAGTAGGGTGCTCTTAGCAGCTGATACTATGAAAGTGTTGGAACACAAAGCACTGAATTGGGAGCTGGTTATGTGGTTAGATGGAAATCCTCTCATTTGTATTGATGTGTCTATGAACCAATTTTCCAGGAGATATGATGTAAGCCCCCTAGTCATTACTGAGGAGAATATGTTCCCTTCTACATTTAGAAGGGAGATTGGTCTGAACTGGTTGATTATCAGTGGAGTTTTGCTCTTTAGGAATGTATACTACATTGACTTTTTTCCATTCCTTGCTAATATGTCCTTTGGTCTACGAAGTTCTTGGTAGTTTGTGGAGTTTTTTGGCACTCTGGGGCATTTTTGTACACTAAGCATGAAATGGTGTTTGGACCAAGTGCTGATT
Organism: Achatina immaculata; assembly: GCA_009760885.1. Lineage (NCBI taxonomy): Eukaryota > Metazoa > Mollusca > Gastropoda > Stylommatophora > Achatinidae > Lissachatina > Lissachatina immaculata. The sequence goes on from CM019694.1 coordinate 15,464,551, forward strand.
TCATACCCTCCATATGACATTTGATACCTCTTGCAGACTTGGAGGTGTTACTTTGAACTCAGTTCCTGGCGCACTGAGCCACACCAATCCCTCCAAGTGTGCCAGTTCCTGGTGCACTGAGCCACACCAATCCCTCCAAGTGTGCTAGTTCCTGGTGCACTGAGCCACACCAATCCCTCCAAGTGTGCTAGTTCCTGGTGCACTGAGCCACACCAATCCCTCCAAGTGTGCCAGTTCCTGGTGCACTGAGCCACACCAATCCCTCCAAGTGTGCTAGTTCCTGGCATACTGAGCCACACCAATCCCTCCAAGTGTGCTAGTTCCTGGTGCACTGAGCCACACCAATCTCTCCAAGTGTGCCAGTTCCTGGTGCACTGAGCCACACCAATCCCTCCAAGTGTGCCAGTTTCTGGTGCACTGAGCCACACCAATCCCTCCAAGTGTGCTAGTTCCTGGCATACTGAGCCACAGCAATCCCTCCAAGTGTGCTAGTTCCTGGTGCACTGAGCCACACCAATCTCTCCAAGTGTGCCAGTTCCTGGTGCACTGAGCCACACCAATCCCTCCAAGTGTGCTAGTTTCTGGTGCACTGAGCCACACCAATCCCTCCAAGTGTGCTAGTTCCTGGCATACTGAGCCACAGCAATCCCTCCAAGTGTGCTAGTTCCTGGTGCACTGAGCCACACCAATCTCTCCAAGTGTGCCAGTTCCTGGTGCACTGAGCCACACCAATCCCTCCAAGTGTGCTAGTTCATGGCATACTGAGCCACACCAATCCATCCAAGTGTGCTAGTTCCTGGTGCACTGAGCCACACCAATCTCTCCAAGTGTGCCAGTTCCTGGTGCACTGAGCCACACCAATCCCTCCAAGTGTGCTAGTTCATGGCATACTGAGCCACACCAATCCCTCCAAGTGTGCTAGTTCCTGGTGCACTGAGCCACACCAATCCCTCCAAGTGTGCTAGTTCCTGGTGCACTGAGCCACACCAATCCCTCCTAGTGTGCTAGTTCCTGGTGCACTGAGCCACACCAATCCCTCCAAGTGTGCTAGTTCATGGCATACTGAGCCACACCAATCCCTCCAAGTGTGCTAGTTCCTGGTGCACTGAGCCACACCAATCCCTCCAAGTGTGTGAGTGGAGTGTCTCAACTTTCATTTGAGTATGCCTCACAGACGTGATCTTCGAGTAGTTATTTACATAGAGTACCCGATTTTGATTGTTCAAACAGCTGTTTAACAAACATAAATGGGTCTTTGAAGAACTTTTCTCTTGTCTGTTTTGTCTTATTTCTGTTTCTGCATAATTTTTCTGTTTTACATAGGGCATTGTGCTATCTCTTGGATAAATGGCAGCAGTGTGCAGCACCATCTAGGCGACGTCAGTTAAAGATTGGGGGGGGGGGGGGGGGGGGAAGGGGGGTTGACAGAAGCAATTGTCCAGATGGAAGGTTAGTGCTGTGATATGATTTCTCAATGTGAAGCAGATGCCAGCTGTGGAAATTCATCACCAGTTGATGGAAGTCTATGGAGACAGTGTGATGAGTTGATAGCATGTGGCAAAATGGGATGCAGAGTTTCAAACTAGGCAAGTGGCAACCAGTGACATAGCATGGAGTGGCAGACCCATGGTAGTGGAAAGAATGTGCATTGAAAATGTGATATTGGAAAACAGAAAAGTGACTTTGAATAAACTGAAGCATGACTTGAGTCTGTCATGTGAAACAGTGTCCAAAATGTACAGTTGAGATTTTATGGAGTGTGTGCATGATTTTTTCTCTGTATAGTGAGAATATTCTAAGAACAGTCATCACAGAACCAGACATAAAAATTGGAGGATACAATATTAACAACCTTCGGTATGCTGACGACACAGTACTGATAGCTGAGAACCAACAAGACCTGCAAAATCTCTTGGATAAAGTCGCCAAAGAAAGTGAACAGAAAGGCCTTACTTTGAACATCAAAAAGACAGACTATGGTTATATCTAAGAAACAGAATCCACCAGCATGCAGTATTAAATTAAACGGAACTATTCTAAAGCAGGTGCAGAAATTCAAATACCTTGGAGCAGTAATAACTTCAGATGGGAAATGCAGAACAGAAATTAGGAACAGAATAGGCCAAGCAAAGACTGCATTTCAGAGAATGAGAAACATATTATCTAACACATACCTGTCAATGAATGTTAGAAAATGAGTCCTAAAATGCTATATTGAACCATCTTGTTATATGAAAGTGAACCATGGACAATAGGCAGGTCTGCACAAAAATCATTGGAAGCAGCAGAAATGTGGTTTATTAGATGAATGTTGCAAATCCCCTGGACAGCAAAAAATAACTAATGAAGAATGTATGAGAAGAGCTGGAGAGACAAAAAAATATTGTAAAAAATAATAAGAGAGAGATAATGTACTTTCATAGGACATGCAATGAGAAGTGGGAGCACTGAAAATATTATAACAACAGGAAAAATAGAGGGAAGAAGATCAAGAGGAAGACCAAGAGAAATGATATTGGACAGTCTGACGAGATGGTGTAAGAGGAGATCACCAACTGAGCTAATGGCCTGCATGAAGGATCGTGTACTCTGGAGAAGCATAATAGCCAAACGGCACCTGATGATGATGACTGTGCTAAAATACAAGATGTTGCCAAATCTGTTTCAGCCCCTATTTTTCTGTTTTGCTTGAAAGGATTAAAAATACTTCACAAATGTGCCACTGCTCATGTCATGAACTGATAAAAAACACAGTGGTTACTTATATGTTAAAGAGATTCTCATAATGTAAGTCACAAGTGAAATGATTGTCTCCTGCATGTTAGAAGTCATGGCTGATGCTCCTGACATGCTCAAAATATATAAAAAAAATTAGAAAGCTGAAGCAAAAATGAAATAAAACAGAAAGTGCTGGAAAATAAGAGAGCAGTAGAGATCTGGATATGTTACCTAGATCTTTCAGTATTGCCTGATGCAAGATGCCTGAAGTGTGAATGCTCTGAACAGTGTTCTGTGAAAAAAAATGTGAATAGTGTTTACATAACAGGGGGTTAAGTATAATTAAGTATAATACAGGGTTAAGTATAATTAAGTACATGAAACATTTTAAAAATTCACAACAAATAAACTACAACGGATCATGATTATTCTTATGCCAAGAAAGAAACTCTTCAAGTATTTTTTTTTAAATAAAAGCCTGCAGCAGAGTTCCTGTTGTTTGCCACTAGGAGGGAGCAAATATGGCATTCAGTAAACATAAGCAGTCATTTTGTGTTTTGGAATATGCAAGAACCTTGTCTGTTGTGACTGTGCAGAGACAATTCAAGTGGAATTCCAGAAGGCAGCACCTGTTTTCAACAGTATCAAGAAGTGGTGTATGAAATTCCAGGATGAAGGTGGGGGCTTTGCTGGTAAGCTTCTCTAACATAATTCACAGTTTCTTTGCTTGGTTCTGGACATCCCTGCCGGGGAGCTGTGCAGAGACAGCCTTCATCCTAGAATTTCACATACCAATTCCTGATATTGTTGAAAACATGTGCTATCTTCTGGAATTCCACTCGAAATCATCTCTGCACAGAAGGAATGAGCGAATGGTTTCAGACAGAAAAAGGCGTGAAACAAGGATGTATGTTATCACCATTGGTTTTGGGAATTGCCATTGAATTTATAACGAAAAGATGGTGTACAGGTAAAAACAAGCATTGACTGGGTACATGGGACCCAAATAGAAGATCTTGATTTTGCAGATGACTTAGCTCTTATCAGTGACAGTGTGAAATCGATGGAGGAAAAAACAGATTCCCTGTCTTCCTTGGCTAGCAAAATAGGTCTTGAAATTAACAAAGACAAGACAAAAATAATGAAACTTCTCATTAATCAAGAAGGAAATATATACATAGAAGGAAAAGTTGTTGATGAAGTAAACCAATTTGCATATCTTGGCAGCTACATAGACCAGGATGGTGACACCAGGAAAGAAGTCAGAATTCAAATTGCAAAAGCAGCATTGTCTTTCAAAAATCTTGAGAACACATGGAATTAAAAAGTTATAAGCATAAAAATGAAGTTAAGATTATTCAATTCAAATGTGATATCCACCCTCATTTATGCATGTGAAAGTTGGAAATCAACTAAAGAAATAGACAAGAAATTAGACTCTTTTGAAAACAAATGCCTTAGGAATCTACTTGGTATAAGTGGAATGAATTCAAGAACAACACAGAGATAAGACAGATGAGCAAACAACAACCTGTCTCATGGGTAATCAGAAAAAAAAGATGGACATATGTAGGCCATGTGATGAGAAGAACCAATAAGAGAATACCAAAACAAGCTATCAAGTGGAGCACAACAGGCCGAAGAAAAAGAAGTTGACAACATGAAACTCTAAAGAGGATATTGTTAAGAGAAGCCAGTTTAGTGGGCATAACATCCCTTGATGAAGTTGAAAGACTCGCAGAGAAAAGGAAAACTTGGCAAACAACTATGCAAGCCCTATGTGATGTTTAACTGCATGGAAAAGATGTAAGATATTTCCATAATATCAAATAGACTGAAAATTTCAGTATAATCTTATACCGGAGAATCAAAAAGTAAAGGTAATTTGAAAATTACACAGTAACCACAAGTGACAGAAGCTCTTGCAATACAACATGTTCGCAGTGGTTCATGGGTAGTCTGAAAATGCAGTGTAGTGCTCTGACTTTAGTCTAGTTGAAGCAAAGGTCAAATAAACATGGACACTCTGCTGTGTCACTGCATTATTTTTGTTGACCAGTGCCCTGCAGGGAGATTTCTTTGGGCTGAGGGAGTGAAACCTGTTGAAATTCACTGCAGGATGATGGCTCAGTATGGAAATTATGGTGCTATCCATTAGGAGCATGACAGAGCCTGAAGTGGCATCAGCAATTAACTAGACAGGTGAGCAGGGTGAATTGCACAGGATCAACTTATCAGATTCCTAAAGCATGTTCCAGAAAACTGAAAGACATTTCCTTCACTGAGAGGGGGTCAACCTTCTTGAAAGCTCACAGAGAGGAGGTCCACCTTCTTGAAAGCTCACAGATTGCCAGCTTGACACAGATCTACTGCCAAGGTCACATGAGGGTCAAGGTCAATGAAACAATGGATAGGCTGGCAGAAAAGCCAGTGGTCCAAGGTATTTTGAAAATGGATAAGAAAGACACTGTGAGGGCTGCTTTTGACAGCATGCAAGGAGATTTGTGTGAAGGAAAATGCCTGAGCTGGGAAATAAAAAAGGGAAGTGCCAGACAGCCCAACCTGTGTAAAAGGACATGCATCACCCACAACCTGTGTGTGACCTGAACAGTCAGCATGCACACACTTCAATGGATGTTGGAAGTGGGATGGATCACTTATGGAAGTGTTCCAAGTGCAATGATACTGGTCTCTGATTACAGATTATGGAAGTGAAAACAACATGACTCGACAAAAAGTTTATGAATGGGCAGAACGTTTTAAACCAAGAAGAACAAGTGTAACTGACAAAACTCAATCAACCATCAACTTCACGCACACAAGCCCACATCAACACAATGCAAATTTTAATCACAGAAGACTGGCTGCTCCACATTTTGGTGAGATATAAGAGAAGTGACAACTGCAGTAAAACTGGTTCAAGTAGTAAAGGTAGACAGGTGTAAGGTCAGTGTTATGACCTGTTATGTTCATTTCCTTGTAGATACATATATTAAAAGGGTATGTTTCTTTAATTTTTCATTCTCCCTCTTACATGGATAAAGAAACTGGGAAAAAAACGCTAAGACATTAAGCAGCATGAGCCATATTATGTTTCTAAGGCATAAATTTAATAATGATTCAATAATTACTGCCTACAGATGAATTCTTACTACTTGTAAGGCCAATTACTGTTTCAAAAGTTCTGTAGGTAGCAGACAGGTCACAGAGACACCTAGAAATCATGTATTTTAAGAAAACATGAACACTCACTTACCCTGATATCATAAAAAACATACTCTGAGTCATATGTGATGTTATTCTTGATAAAATACTGAAAGAAAAAACCAAAAGAAAAAAAATATTTATTGAGGAAAAACCCCATCAAAATTTGGATGCTAAAATGATGTTGCATTTTGTATTCAAGATAAAAAAATCTGAACTATGATTTGCTAGACCAGGTGATACCAAGAAATGAGAAACTCTTCTGCTTCATCTAGGGCCACAGTGTATATAAGACCCTGTAATTACTGTAGCCACACAATAACAGATTATGATTTTGCAGGCTGATTATGACCTTGCACTTCAGTGTTTGGTACTGTGGAGCAACCAGGAAGGTGGCTCTTCAAGAAATTCAGGTTTTTATTTTCATAACAAATATAAATAAAATATTTGCAAAGACATCGCAGGACATTTTTTTCTACATGCAGGTTTGCCACTGCGCCTTTCCAAGAAATTATATGGAATGGTTCCAAAAACTAGCAGTGCAAAATAAAGCACAAATGGCTTCTTCATTATGTATTGGTATATTTTCATCTTGTGTACTCCACAATACTGTGTAACAGAAAAGCAAGGATATTGGAAAATACATGGGAATACATACATGAAAGACTACCAGCCAAATTAGCCATGCTGAATGTACAGAGAGATCTTGGAAAAGTTTTGGCAAATGCAACATACAAAGAACTAGACAATTAAAAAGTTCAGCTAGAAGGGATAAAAGAGAATACATGGACAGTATGGTGAAAGAAGCAGAGAAAGCAGCAAAAACAGGAGACAGAAAAACTCTATATAACATACAGAAGAGGCTAACTGATACTATTACATCCAAAGAAAGACCAATCTTTTGAAAAATTGGCACCCTATTAACATCTAGTAAAGACCAAAAACAAAGATGGGCCAAATATTTCCAAGAAAGACCTACTCGACCACACCCAAATGAATTGATAGACCTTGAAAATGACTTACCTTTCCCACAACTAAATGTCAACCTAGATGAAATTACACTGAATGAAACTGAAACAGGAAGTGACCCTAATAGCTAACAACAAAACTGCAGGTGAAGATGAAATAACAGCCGAAATGTTAAAAACTATTAACAGTGACAATATGAACCAACTATAGAGAATGTTTAATAAAGTTTGGAAAGAAGAAAAGGTTCCTTCTAAATGGAAAAAAGGAATCATTGTTAAAATACCAACAAAAGGCAACCTTAGCAACTGCACTAACTGGAGAGGAGTAACCTTAAGTATTCTGCAACGTCATTCTGAATCATTCATTTGCATGTCCCTTGCGGAACTTTGCCTCCCAAACAGCACTCCTGTAGGCCTTTCGGTTGTGAGCAAGATGGCCTGCCGCTGATGCATCCATTTGCAGATCATCGACAATGTCTTGCAGCCATCTTCGCCTTGGTCTTCCTCTCTTTCTTTTTCCCATTATGTACCCTTCCAAGACGGTCTTCTCTAGATTATCATGACATTTAATGTATTCAAAATATTTAAGTTTTCTCTCTTTAATCCTCTTTACTAGCCAGCCTTCTTCAATATTAAGCTCTTGTAGTATAGATATTTATTTCATAACCTCGAATTCTTATGGCATCGTAATATTCTGAATAGAATTAAAAAATAATGGATAATGCAGTGAGAGAAGAACAAGCAGGCTTTCAAAAAAGGAGAAGCAGTCTCAACTAGATCTTTACTCTAAGAATAATACTTGAAGAACATATTGAAAAGCAGAAACCATTAATATTGAACTTCGCAGACTTTAAAAAGGCATTTGATAGCATACACAGAGATTCATTCTGGAGAATTTTAAAACTATATGGAATACCATCTAAAACTGTCAATATCATTAAGGATCTCTACAATGAATATGTTTCTGCAGTCAACACAGAAGAAGGAATGAGTGAACTGTTCCAGATTGAAACAGGTGTGAAACAAGGATGAATACTATCTCCCTTGCTTTTTGGAATTGCCATAGACTTCATAATGAAAAAATGCTGCACAGGTAAAATGGGCATTAAATGGATACATGGGACCCAACTAGAAGATCTTGATTTTGCTGATGACATAACTCTTATCAGTGACAATGTGAGTTCTATAAAAAAAAAACAGATACCCTGTCTTCAATGGCTATCAAAATAGAACTTGAAATTAACAAGGAAAAAAACAAAAAATAATGAAACCTCATTAACTAAGAAGGAAAAATATACATAGAAGGAACAGTTGTTGAAGAAGTAAACCAGCTTGCATACCTCAACAGCTACATAGATCAGGGTAGTAACACCAGAAAGGAAGTTAGAATTAAAATTTCAAAAGCAGCAATGACCTTCAAGAATCTTGAGAACATATGGCACTCAAGTTATAAACACAAAAATCAAGTTAAGATTATTCAATTCAAATGTAATATCCACCCTCATTTATGCGTGTAAAAGCTGGGAAATAACGGTAAACAACAAATTATACTCTTTTGAAAACAAATGCCTAAGGAAAATACTTGGTATAAAGTGGAACGAATTCAAGAATAACACGAGATGAGGTTGAAAAGCTTGCCAAAAACTGGAAAACTTAACAAACTACCATGAGAGCCCTAGGTGACGTATAAGAGCAAAGGAAGGATGCAGAGTAGATGTAGAGTAGCACTCCATATAGGTTTGAGCAATGACTAACATTTTTTCCCCAGTCAATAAGGAAAAGCTCACTTCTATAGTTTACAAAGGAAATATCAAAATATAATTTTTAAAAATGTTATTTGCATACAAAATTAATTTTTCTTCAACTTTCAAAATTCTCACATTCTATATCAGTGGTTACTAAACTTTTTTATAGGGGTATCACCCCTTTCTCTCCCAGGTCATATCTCCAGCACCCATTTCTCTCCCAGGTCGTATCTCCAGCACCCCTTTCTTTCTCAGGTCATATCTCCAGCACCCCTTTCTCTCCCAGGTCATATTTCCAGCACCCCTTTCTCTCCCAGACCATATCTCCAGCACCCCTTTCTCTCCCAGGTCATATCTCCAGCACCCCTTTCTCTCCCAGGTCATATCTCCAGCACCCCTTTCTCTCCCAGGTCATATCTCCAGCACCCCTTTCTCTCCCAGGTCATATCTCCAGCACCCCTACTAAAAACTTCTCTCTCAATTGGATCTGATGCCTCTACAGCTCCCTTTACTCTCACTAGGCCCTCTGTAATTAGGGATAAAAGTGTAATCTTACCTCAGTAACTAGGGATATAAGTGTAATCTTACCTCAGTAACTAGGGATATAAGTGTAATCTTACCTCAGTAACTAGGGATATAAGTGTAATCTTACCTCAGTAACTAGGGATAAAAGTGTAATTTCACTTCAGTAACTAGGGTAAAAGTGTAATTTCACTTCAGTAACTAGGGATATAAGTGTAAGATCACGTCAGTAATTAGGGATACAAGTTTAATCTCACCTCACTAACTAGGGATATAAGTTTAATCTCACCTCAGTAACAAGGGGTATAAGTGTAAATCTCACCTCAGTAACTAGGGATATAAGTGTAACTTCAGGCAGAGCAAAGAGATCAACCATCTGATGCATTGGTCCCTACACAGAAGCCAATAATAATGGAAAAAAGTGCCATTATTTGTAAATTATCACAAATGCATCTGGAGATTTTAAATGCAAAACTTAATACCAATACTTTAAGCATGACAAATTTAAATTATGCATCTGAACTACTCAAACTATGATTAAATGTCGATAACTACATAAAATAAATGTTACCCATTTTTTTTTTACAGCTTCTTTTAATTCTGATGTATTCTAAGTTTATGATGAAGATGAATATTAAAAAAATATATCTTCCTGATCAAAATTTTTTTTAAAATGCACAACATCTTACATCCTTCCCATGTCATTAAACATCATATAGGGCTCGCATAGTTGTTTGCCAAGTGTTCATGTTATCGCCGAGTCTTTCAATTTCATCAAGGGGTGTTATGCCCACTAAACCGGATTCTTTTAACAATGTTCTCTTTAGAGTTTCATGAGGTCAACCTCTTTTTTCTTCGGCCTGTTGTGCTCCACTAGATATCTTGTTTTGGTATTCTCTAATTGTTTATTCTCATCACATGGCCTACATATGTCCATCTTCTTTTTCTGATCACCCATGAGACAGGTTGTTGTTTGCTCATCTCTGTGTTGTTCTTGAATTTGTTCCACTTTATACCAAGTATTTTCCTTAGGCATTTGTTTTCAGAAGAGTCTAAACCTATAAGGCTTATTTTATTTACCAATATTTGCTCAAAAAAGAAAAACAAATCTTACACCATCATTCCTACTCAGATAAATTCAAACAGCCAATGAAAGCAGCCATGTATCAACCAAATTTATAAAGAAGTTTCTCTCACTCGCATTCCAATTTACTTCCCGCTAAGCCAGCACATGCACACATGCCCAAACAAAATAAACAAACCCTGGTGAATCTGACTTTTTTTTGTAAACAACAAAGTTACTAACAACTCCATAGAAAGTGTTCATGTAATCAACAGGCACATGTGTTCCCTCATATATGGCCTTCACTTCTTCATCAGGCACTGGCTGAAGACCTCTGTGTTAAAAGACAACAACTCTATTTTAATAAAGCAAAAACCACGGTACTTTACAAAACAGAAGCAATCACAACAAAGAATAATGATACAGACACGGAACATTATCAAGATGAAAACAAAGAAACGGCAAGAAACTTCTGTTCACATTGTTCAGTTTTACGATGGCTACTCAATAAACGCTTAATATTGAAGAAGGCTGGCTAGTAAAGAGGATTAAAGAGAGAAAATTTAAATATTTTGGCCACATTAAACGTCATGATAATTTAGAGAAGACCGTATTGGAAGGATACATAATGGGAAAAAGAAAATGAGGAAGACCGAAACGAAGATGGCTGCAAGAAATCGTTGACGATCTGCAAATGGACGCAGCAGCAGCAGGCCATCTTGCTCACAACCGAGAGGCCTACAGGAGTGCTGTTTGGGAGGCAAAGTTCCGCAAGGGACATGCAAAGGAATGAATGAATGAATGAACTCAATAAACTGTTACATTTAAGAGTACTGTAAAAACATATGTTCATTCATCCATAAATTGTCATGCTGAAATGACCTGGTGATTAGTCTTCTCCATTTTGTGTACTCTTTGAGGTGTTTTTGTAGGACTAGTTTCCTTTTCTTTTTTTCATGCCACTTACTTAGCACATTCAGATATTTTTCTGTCCCCCTCTTTCTTTTTCCTTTGAATTTTCAAGTGACTGTCTGGTCTTCTTTTGATGTTACCAGATTATTATATTCTTTTCCTTACGGTTTAAATCAGTTTTCAGTGTGCTGCAATTTTTCTAAGACTTCAATTTTTAAGGTCATCCTAGGTGTATGTTGCATCTTTCATCAAAACCACATCTGTTTTATTTGTTGGTTTACTGTCCAAGATTTGTAAGCCTAGGGTAATACTGATTCTAAACAACAATGTAATACACTTTTTCACTGTTACAAACATTCTATTATTTTGTAATACTTTATTTATATCATACATATGTTTAAACAAATTTTTAAAAAAACATCAAACGTGAATGAACAAGAACTGTTTAAAAAAAATTGCAAACAAACAAAACAAGGAAGGAATGTGCAAGATTTAAATCATAAGGATTGAGAGAGTTAATCTTGTGTCTAGCTCTCACTGACCTGTAAACTGTACCCAGTTGAATGTTGTGGAACTGGTCTATCTTTAGAAATAAACCCTGAAGATATACAAAGCAGATGGTTACCTTTATGTTTCCTATGTCTCAACATATAAACATTTCAATCTTACTCATCATAATTCAGAAACCATCACTTATTTGAGATGTTACAGTATATGATGGCTTCATATGTGAAGTGGTTCTCACTACGTTTTTCTGCCATAGGATTTCATTCTTCTCATCCCAGACAAGAAAGTTATGAAAAAAGGTCTTTCTCAGATCTACAAAACTGTACCAGAACTTTCCTTTTCAAAGCTTACATCAGACAACATAAGACAGTAAAATGTGATACGAGAAACAGTATGAATAAAATTTTCCTCACCATATGGGGCTCACAACTGCTATAAGAGAAATAGTTTGAACATAATTTTTCTGACAATATATGATGTCAACTGCTATATTAGAAATAGTCTAAACCTCTTATTTTTGTCTGTTTGTTCATTAGCTAGCTAGTGAAACAAATCTCAGAATATAAATATTAATAACTAATAAAAGCAATAACATGCTAAAGGTTTTCATACTCAACTGTATATTGCGTATATGTTGTAACAGCTGACTTTTCTTTTTGCCTATAGAGGTAATAAATATTTTCACACATTGCAAATTAATTAACCAATCCTTGTCACTGTGTGTCAGATAAAGGGAAGAAATGTGGGAAACCCAGGAAGCAGATTAAGAAAATGGAAACATGAAACAAAATTATGCACAATGGGATACTGAAAAGTTATCAGCCCGACCAAGAAAGGAATGACCTACAGCCATGAAACTTTCATGTTATTTCACATATTCACCCTGAAGTTGGCACATTTCTCAAGTTTATTTAACCCTTTCAAAAGAAAATCTGACTAAAATTGTGCTCTGCTGCTGCTATCATTTCTGAATTATAAATATATTTCCTACCAAACATTTTTTAAGGTTGGGAAATAGGAAATAGTCAGAGGAAGCAAGCACGGGGGGGGGGGGGGGGGGGGGAATGGTGGATGATCGATGTATTTAAACCCCAAATTCTTTATCAGTCTTGTGAGCAGATGCACTGTACTGCAAAAAGAGAACAGCTTTCCATAGTTTCCTTCACCATTTTTCTTTCAATTCATTCTTTAATCAGCACAAGTTACAGTAGGAGTCTGCATTAACTGTTTAGCGGATAGTCATCAAACTGTTTAGCGGATAGTCATCAAAAACTAAAATACCTTTTTATCCCATAAAAAACAGTGACATGACCTTTCTTGCTGACTTTTAGGTCTTGAATTTCTTTGGCTTTGAAGAACCTGAATCCAGCCACTGTAACAACTTCTGTTTGGTGTTAGGATCACTGTAACCATGCTTCATCTACAGTGACGAGTTGTTCCAAACAGTTATCATTAGATCACTCAAAATGTTGCAAAATCAACTTGTATTTTTGTGGTTCTGTCTGCTCCTCTCCACAGATTCTTTATTTGTTTTACTTTCTGAACAGCGATAGATGTCCTCCTTTTAATTTCCCTCATTGTATCTCCATTATTAGTTAGTAGCGATCCAAGATATTCAAAACTCTCCACTTCTTCCAGTTTTTCCTCATTGATACATATTTCAGTTGCCTTGTTTGTTTTGTCAGTTGTCATCAATTTAGTTTTCTTTGCATTAAGATAGAGGTTCTGCTCTTCGCTGTTCTTGCGGACTGACATAATTAGTTTTTCCATTCCTTTTTGTGTTGTGGACAGCAATACTGTGTCATCAGCATATCTAATCTGTGGTATTTCATAACCTCCAACTGTTATGGCATCGTAATATTCTTTGTCTACATCTTCTCTAACATTCCTCATTATATTTTCAGTATACAAGTTAAATAAGTAGGGTGAAAATATGCACCCCTGACGGACCTCTTGTTTTATGTCAAACCAACTTGTTGTTTCACCATTTATTCTTACTGCTGCTTGTTGGTCTAGATACAGCAGTGATGTTAATTGTATCAAATGTGTTGGAAATCCCATTTTTTCCATTATTTCCCAAAGTTTCTGGTGATGCACACAATCGAATGCCTTTGAGTAGTCTATAAAGGATAAATATAGATTCACATTAAACTCTCTGCATTTCTCTATTATTAATCTTAGATTGAATATATGATCTCTTGATCCTCTTCCTTGCCTGAAACCAGCTTGGACCATATTGACTTCTTCTTCTATTTTCTTTCGAAGTCTACCCATTATGATTTTTAACAGAATTTTACTGGCATGACTAATCAGGGCAACAGTTCTGTAGTTGGTGCATAATTTCAGGTTACCCTTTTTTGGCAGTGGTATGAATACAGTTCTTTTCCATTCTTTTGGCCAAACACCTGAATGCCATATCTTTTTACATAGTGCATGATAGATTGTTGCACACTCCTTTCCTCCTGCTTTAATAAATTCAGCTGTTATCTCATCACATCCTGGTGATTTACCATTTTTCAGATTCTTTATTGCCCATAAAACTTCTTCTATTGTCGGTTCGGGTTCTTTCTCCTCCAATAATAATTCACACTGTTGATTTCTGCTTCCACAGTCGGTTGTTTCATACATTCTTTTGCAATATTCCTTCCATCTTTCTAGAATTTCCTCTGTCTCTGTCAGGGTATTCCCCATCTCATCACAAATTACATTTAGCTTAGGTGTGACATTTCTCGTCAATGTCTTCATTTCTTTAAACATTTCACTATCTCTTCCACACTTCTGATGTTCTATTCTTTCACAACAATCTTGTATGTATTGTTTTTTTGTCTTTTCTTATGTTTCTTCGTACTTCTTTTGTTAAAGTTTTATATTTATCTTTGTTGTTGTTTGTCACTTTCCACTGCGTCTTCATTTCTCTACATTGTTTTATCAGTTCTAGTGTACCTGCTGTGATCCATCTATTCTTTTGTGTTTTCTTTACTGGAACCATGTCTTTAGCTGTTGTTACTAAGATATCTTTGGCCTGCATAGCCAATTCATCTGGTGTCATCTCCTCCTGTACAGCCATCAGGATTTCGAAACGGTTCTTCACTTCTATATCGTATTGCTCTGGTATATTTGTAAGGTCAAAGCGGAGTGGTCTTGATCCCGTAACTATCTTTTTCATCTTTATCTTCATGTCTGCTATTAATAACTCATGGTCCGTGTCACAATCAGCACCTGGTAAAGTTTTTGCTGATGTTATGCTTGACCTCTACCTTCTCTGCACTAAAATGTAATCTATTTGATTCCTGGTTTTCCCATCAGGTGATGTCCATGTGTAAAGTCTTCTTGGATGTTGTTTAAAAAGTGTGTTAGCGATCATTAGCTCATTTCCCATGCAAAACGCCATTAGATTGTCACCTGCCTCATTTCTATATGTGAGTACTGAAGATTTGAAATAATGGAACACATGGAACAAGATTACAGAAAATATGATTTTGAGCGTATGTGAGTACTGAAGATTTGAAATAATGGAACACATGGAACAAGATTACAGAAAATATGATTTTGAGCATATGTGAGTATTGAAGATTTGAAATAATGGAACACATGGAACAAGATTACAGAAAATATGATTTTGAGCATATGTGAGTACTGAATATTTGAAATAATGGAACACATGGAACAAGATTACAGAAAATATGATTTTGAGCATATGTGAGTATTGAAGATTTGAAATAATGGAACACATGGAACAAGATTACAGAAAATATGATTTTGAGCATATGTGAGTATTGAAGATTTGAAATAATGGAACACATGGAACAAGATTACAGAAAATATGATTTTGAGCGTATGTGAGTACTGAATATTTGAAATAATGGAACACATGGAACAAGATTACAGAAAATATGATTCTGAGCGTATGTGAGTATTGAAGATTTGAAATAATGGAACACATGGAACAAGATTACAGAAAATATGATTTTGAGCGTATGTGAGTACTGAATATTTGAAATAATGGAACACACGTACACGTTTTATGAGCTGAATATGCAAAAACGATGTCAGAATTTTGTCCTCTGAGCCTTGTTTCCTATCAGAACAAATATTTTATTTATAAAACATAAAGCCAAATGTCAAAGGGCTGAAAAAATGAGCTGTCATCCTTTCATATCAGTTGGATATAATTTGTTTTGGAGGTTCTTATTTAAAAAGTGCAGCAGCGCTGTGTCTGTCTGGGTTGTCAATGGGATTTCATAACAGCAAAACACACACATCATTTGAAGTAACTTTCATGTAGCTAAATATGCATCATAGAGGGCATTCCTTAGGCCAGGAAGGATGTCTCTTGACTTTTTAAATTTTCAGCTCCATGAAAACACCATATCTGTGTAGTATTTATTGAACAGTGCAAAAAAAATTGATGATTTTATATAAGTTATTTCTTAGTGCCATGTGTAACAAACATCATTACCTTCTTAATATCATAATGTAATCCTCTCACAGCAAAGTCTGCATCATACTCTAGTTCCAAAATGCCTTCTGGATACTGGACAAAGAATAAAATATAAAACTTCACTCAAAAACAGAAAAAAAAATCATCAAGTGCACTGACACGAATAATTACTGATTATTATCTTATGGTATAATCATATAAACCTACAAATCTAAAAACAATTAAATGTCTGTGTTTAATTTCTTAGTTTATTTGACAAAATGAAATCCAACATAAGCTTGACACAGAATGTTGTATCCAAAGTCTAGAAATAAAATCTTTTACACTGTGTTAGCACCAGATCTAATAAATCATCAACGATAAAAAATCAAAATATAAACTATACACACCTATCCACAACTAATTGTACATGAATATATCTAATGGATCATAACATACAAAAAAATTAAAATTATAGATAAAACAGATCTATTCAATAAAATGTCAAATATAAAAATCTCTTACCAAACAAATAGCGCTCACTATTTTGCCATAAGGCAAAAGCTTAAAAGATATTTCATTCTATTTTTATACTGAATTTCATGGACTAGAGATACAACACACTCAGCAGTGCTGTGAGTGGTGGTCATTTTAATTAAACAGTTTATTCTTTGTGGGTGTGAATTCAGCGTGACTATGTGGATGTGTCTCATGCAATGTATGTCTAAACCAAAAAAAACAGTGCTTGTGATCAATCACAAATATTTTGATGTCTCCTATAACATTTAAAACCTTTGTTCATATTTTGTATGTCACATACTGCTATCTTCTGCATGCAAACTAATTAAACTTTAAAAAATTATGTGCAATAAGCTCAGGAAGATACTGAGTTAGTGGAAGAAGCAGCTTTCTGCTATATGTAATTTCAGCAAGTTCCATTTTTGTCTTGTTCAGGCTAGCCTAACTATAAGACCAAAAGAGTGACAGCTGCTCATGCACTAGACAAAACAGAAAGCTGATTGAAACATAATGCAAAGAAACAAATTTGTTTGAAAAGGATAAAAGAAAACTGGTATGGATAAGAAGCAGCTTGCATATTTTTAGGAAAATAATGTGTCAGTTCATTCATTCGCATGTCCCTTGCAGAACTTTGCCTCCCTAATAGCACTTCTGTAGGCCTCTCGGTTGTGAGCAAGATGGCCTGCTGCTGATGCATCCATTTGCAGATCATCAAAGATGACTTGCAGCCATCTTCACCTTGGTCTTCCTCTCTTTCTTTTTCCCATTATGTACCCTTCCAAGACAGTTTTTTCTAGATTATCATGATATTTAACTCTTTCCACCCGCCTGGACCCTACAGGGGCCATGTTCGTTTTACGTCGGCAATCTACAGGCCCCTATGGGACACCCTGTTTTGTTTCGTTCACATGTGAAATTAACTTTTTAGTTAACGACTATCTGTGCATGCCAGAATCTTCCTTTACTTCCGGGCACGCCATTCAAAAAGGAGTTTGTTAAATATTATCAGGAATTTGTGTTTTTCAGTGACATTTTCGAGACCGACTCAAAAAATGAACCCACCCACCGACTCAACAAATGTGACTGCATGTTATTCAGGTAGTGGTAGGCCTGTTAGAAACAGTGCAAAGGCAGCTTTGAATTTATTTAAATGTATAGGTAATGGAAAGACCATAACTGAATCAAGTTCTCACGTGGATGAACCTGTAGTTAGTTTATCTGCCTATAGTAACGGTGACAGGCATAGTGAAAGTGACTCTGACAATGGCCCTACGACTAGTTCTAGTTCTTTAGCTGGACCGAGCAACAGGATAAGTCCTCCACCAGTGAAACGACCTAGAACTATTGTTTCTGTGGCTCAGAGAGAAAATAACAATTCAGTATCTAACTGGAGAGAAGCACAGGTGAATGAAGAGCTAGGAACTCCTAGCAGCAGTGATCCTGGCAAACATCATTACCTTCTTAATATCATAATGTGTGGGGTTTTTCTTTGCACTATTTACAATAGATATTTTGGACAGTCTCATAGCCAGCATAAATGCTTATGCTGTTATGAAACTTAGCCAAGCAAGTGATGGTAGTAATGATTCTGGATGGACACCTATTGGCCGCCATGAAATGTATAAGTTCATAGCCACTATCATTTCCATGAGTATGCAACCTAAACCAAAACTCAGTGACTATTGGATCACCACAGGCCATCTGCAGTCACCATTTTTTAGGCAGATGTTTAGTAGGGATAGGTTTCTAATGATATACAGCACCATGCTGCATGTCGGTGAAGCTGATAGTAAAGGTAAAGCCAAAATTGAACCTTTTGTCAATTAGCTGGTCGCATCTTTTCAGGCAGCCTTTTACCCTTTCAGAGATGTAAGTATTGATGAAATGGTAACTGGCTACAGGGGACGCTGGTGTCACAAGCAATATAACGCTAGCAAGCCAGCCAAATATAACATCAAGACGTTTGGCCTTTGTGACTCCATCACAGGTTATGTGTTCAACCTGGTGATATATTTTGGGAAGCAAACCTCCTATGACCCTGCCACTGCTGACAGTCCAAGTCATGCTGTGAAAGTTTTTCAGATACTTTTGCAGCCAGTGAAGGCTTCTCATCATATATTTACAGACAGGTTTTATACCAGTCTTCCTCTGGTTGATTATCTGCTGTCAAAAGGTCACAATTACACTGGGACCTTGAATATCTCTCGTAAGGGCTTTCCTCCGCAGCTGAAAACTCAGACACTTGAGGAAAACAAGCCTGTTTACCATGTTAGAGATGATGGTAAGATTCTCTGTGTTTCCTGGACAAACAAAAAGTCAAAGAAGCCTGTTCATGTGGTTACAACACATGGAAAAGCTGTCACTATTCCTCTTATTGAAGGACAATGAGAGGTCCAGAAACCAGAGATCATTCACACATATAACATGTGTATGAATGGATGTGACAGAGCTGACCAAAAGGTTTCATACTATGGCATGCATTCTAGAAAGACAATAAAGTGGTGGAAGAAAATATTCAACTGGATTTTGGAAATAACACAGGTGAATGCTCACACTTTATATTTGCTTTCAGAGAACCCTGGCAGGAGTAACAAATCTCTGGTCTTCTTCAAGAACCAGCTTATTGAGGGTTTGGTATCCTTGGCAGACACCAGCTTCATTGCAGAAGTTAGTATGCCTGCTCCCAGGCAAACGGGAGCAGCAGCACATCCCCTTATCTCAGAACGCTACCAAGGTGTTCATCTGATTGACATGAAAGATTTCCGTAAACGGTGTTTATACTGTTCGAGGCCAGACAAGAAAGTCCGCACCTATTACTACTGCACTACATGCTCGGACGAACCTCATCTGTGTCCAAAGAATTGTTTCCGGGCGTATCATACGTCACATCGAGCATGATACCACTGCATTCTAGCACAAATACCTCATTTGCCTGTGCTTTCTACATTTACTGTCTGAGCCACCCTTTACATCTCTGTCTAACCTGGCCATTTTTACTCTGTAGGTGACTGATTTCTTGACTGAAGACAGCAGAAGACTAGTGTTTTTGTACCTGTATTGTATATATTGACAGCAAAATTAATTTTTTTTATACTTTTTTATCATGTAAATATACTGTGCACAGATCACATACTGACAGTTTTATACAAGCATTCAACTCAGCTGACAGCAGCTCTATAACGGCCCTTTTCAGGGCCATCCAAATTTTCACAAATGACATGCACAAGGGTTGTACAAAATGAGTTCACATTGTTTTCTGTTGTGTTTGTGTTTTTGTTTGTTTGTAGGTCTGCAAATCTGTCCACAGTTTTTACACTTCATGTGAGGAATTCCATTTATCTTCATAGTGTGTTTTTCAATTGGATATTTACAGCTGTAATGGTAAGTAGAAAACAATTTTATTTGTGTGACATAACTCTTTTTTGGGCTGAAAATAGATATAGTGTATATTAGATGCGATTCATTTGGATTTCACAACAAAATGTGCCAAAGTTGGATTTATATTCAGTTGGAATATATTCAGATTGAGGGTAAGTTGAACATACTTTTTTTTTCCTCAGTCCTAAATAATTTTTTTTTTTTTTTTGCTCACAAACTTTTCAATTTTTTCTCAACAGTTCTCTTTCTTTGATAAATAACGACATTTATGAAATCCTCATTCATTTCTACTTATTTTGATATATGATACACTTATGTTGAACCCTGAATTAGTTTGTTAAAATTAATTTTAGAGAGGGACCCAAAAATTATCGCAACACCCGCTCGATAATATAACGTCCGCCCGTACGCCGGTAACGTCCGCGTTTTTTTTTTCCCGGGTGGAAAGAGTTAATGTGTCCAAAATATTTAAGTTTTCTCTCTTTAATCCTCTTTACTAGCCATCCTTCCTCAATATTAAGTTTTTGTAGTATGGATAATTTGTTCTTTTTTGTGTCCATGGTATCTGAAGAACTCTTCTGTAGCATTTACATTCAAAGGCATTTATGTACCTATGTGTCAGTACCTATCACAAAAAGTGATATCTCACCCTTAATTTATTCACTAAGGCATCCCGTCCAAGAATGAAGATAAGTCTATGCAGTTCAGGGGTGTACGTGGCTAGAGTGTAGTCATAGTCAAAGCCATAGATCTCAATATTCTGCAATGACAGCTCATTGTTGGCGAATATTGCTTCTGGATTTTGGTCTGGTGTTGGCTGCTGTGCTAATATTTATAGAATGTGAAAAGATCATCTAAATGTTACAAATCAAAACAATAACAGCTTATATAAGTCTATTATTGTTGACTAAATGCTGATAAATTGTAATACTAGTTTATTTTTAAAAATTACATAAAATAAATCATTAAATTTATGACCCCTCAGGCTTAAGAAAAAAAAAATCAAACTCCCTAATGTCTTCTTTTATTGTGAGCTAACAAAACAAGTTTAGCCAGCTTTCACCACAACAAACCTTTCATTTAATACAAGATTCAATGACAGCATTCACTCAATATAGGCAGTCACATAGAAATAAGTTTATAATAAAATGCAAATATTTTTCATTTTCACTAACACTTTTAAAAATGATTCAGTTGTGTTATTTAAGCTAGGCCTTTTTTTTTGTTGTTGACTAAATGGCACCGTGCATGAAATATCAAATAATTCTCCCCCCCCCCAAACAAAAACACACAAAAAGGAAAAAAAAAACTTTCTTCACATGTCCAGGTCTGAAAGGGATGTGCATCAATGGAGCCAGCATAAACACAGAGTAATGCAAGAATTTTGTATAGGTAAATAATCTATCTTACACTAGTCAGAACTACTTGTTAATGAACGTAAGCTATGCAAACTATCATCATTGTCATCACCTAGTACTGTTTTACATGTACGTGTATTAGGTATGCGTCTAAGAAAAATGATCATGGATATATTCCCTTCAAAAATAATTTTTAAACTATTTTTTTTTCAACAAAAGGATGTGGGAGGATTTCTTCCCACTATCAATCGTAGGAACTGATTAAAACAGAGCGTCCACGAGAGCAAGCCTAGCTTGTAGCAAACACCTCAATGGCAGCCGTCTACTTTGTAGCAACATAAAAATTATAGTACCTTCGGCTGCTGCTTTTCTTTGTTCATATAGTTTTTCCAGATGTTTTTTGGTTGTAACGTAGCTCCGTTCAGACATCCATCCACAAACACGTGTTTTACGAAACAAAACAGTTGAACACAGAACCCTGCAGAGACTCACAACAGCAGACATCGTCTATATCGGTAAGTCCGGCTAATAACAAAGTTTTAAAGCTGCATTACAAAATAATTATTATATTGCGTTACAAGAAAGTAAAAGTTATAAGTGAACCCAAACACTGCACCACTCCACGCACAATATAATTTATTTATTTAGTAAGAAGGTGAACAACAATAAACAATTTATCGTCTGACACGATCAGAGGTTGATCGCAAACAAGAAGCCAAAGATAGTAGGTCACCGTAATAAAAGTTGAACGGTGTCCGTGTAGTTTAACAACCCGCAACGTTTTACTTTTAGATTAACTTGAAGAACAAGAATTCTCTCTCTCTCTCAAATATAGTTGTACTTGGTTCACTTTTACGTTTTAGTTAACGACTTGTTTTCTTTCTTCTTTCAAAGCAATTGGTCACGAACAAACTGTCAATGGATAAAACAAGAAAATGAAACAATTTTTTTTTCCCATCCACTCTTTCAAGCTTAAAGAAAAGTGACCATCAGTTCCGTATTATACGGGCAGCCCTGAGTTTTTAGAATTTGTCCCGGGAATCGAATTGCTTCAGTCGGAACGCCTAAATGACCTCCATATTACACTAGATTCTCATCTTTGATCGTCTTATGTTAGGAAATAAAAGGAATTTCAGTGTTTGTGTGGACAGCTGAGAGTGAAGTTTTGTGCTACGGTTGGTCTTGTCTTGTCTTGTCCTTCCTCATTTACTGTTAGGTGTAGAGGTGAAATGCAATTGTCTCCCAGTGGCTCGCCTGTTGGCTTCGTAGGGTGAGATGTTCAGGGACTCTGCTATAACATCGGTCTATCGTTTGCATGGGCGGCCCCTTCTTCTGCCTTTGTGTGGTCTGTAAAACATTGCTCTCTGTGGTACCTGTTCTGTTGGTAGTCGTGATACATGACCGAACCATTTTATTTGCTGTTTTTTTTTAAATATAGTTCAGAACGGGTTCAACTCCTACTTTAATTCTAATGACATCATTTCTGATTATATCCATTCTTGATATTCCAAGAATTCTTCTCAAGAGTCTCATTTCAGTTGTTATAATTTTCCTTTTGTCTTTTGCTGGACAGGATGTATCACTAAATTATTTGATGGATTCTTTTGTCTCAGGCCATTTGTTTCTGACAAAAGCTCAGTAATGAAAAACAAACCAAAACAAAACGCCACGGTTAATGAAAAATGGAAGAAAGTGTTTGGACACCTCAGAAGCAAAGAGATACCATATATTTATGTAAACTAGTTGATTTTTTTTATGTTTGTCAGGTTCCAATGATCCAACTGAAATATGCTCATAGACAAAGTGTGATCTAAGAAAAAAAAGTCGTGTATGCTGAGAGTTTCAAATGTTTAATGATTGTAAAGCATAGTTCTGGGTTCAGCTGCCAGTAGTTTTGTATTATCTTGGTGGAAAGCATACATCTTATACTCATCGATATTTTTCCTCGGTAATGAAGATACTCCTGG
Organism: Achatina immaculata; assembly: GCA_009760885.1. Taxonomy (NCBI): domain Eukaryota; kingdom Metazoa; phylum Mollusca; class Gastropoda; order Stylommatophora; family Achatinidae; genus Lissachatina; species Lissachatina immaculata. The sequence goes on from CM019694.1 coordinate 15,487,832, forward strand.
AAGCATGTTTCCTGACTTCACAACGCGACATCTTAAGACTATCAAGAAAGCGCATGTTCAACAATGGCCACTCTGAATGAATGAGTGAAGTTAAGATGCCATAGAAATAATCATCACAACATCTACCATTTATGATCGATTAATCAACTGGAAGAGTCACGTATCCATTACTAAACAGTATCGTTAAATACTGCCTTGACGTTATTGGCATAAGCGTTTAATAATCTTTGCCCGATAAACACTTGACATGAGTACTGCTTGCTCCCGTTAGGTAACCTTCTATTTTATTCATTTCCATCAACATTTATTTCCTTAGTTGTTCTCGAACTCTTATATATTTTATTTGTTTTTAATGTATTATTAATTCTTATAATTATTTCTCTATACGCGCGTCTACAAACTTAAAGTTAATCAGTTTGATTATATATGGGTATTTTACCGTTATAACGCCCCTGATCGCGTGACACAGTTTCATTGCAGACATTTTAATCTCTGGTGTGTATGAAAGAGCCGATCTGTGCAATTTTTTAAACACATCCTTTATGTCGAATGTGGAAGAGATTACACTTACAGTGACTGGTTTTAAGTAATGAGTGAACCAAAATAGGTAGTCTTTTCTTTGGACAATCTCCATCAAACATGCTACGAGGAGCATTACAGAGAAGTGAGATGACATACTGGACAGCTCTGGTTTAACATGAATCACTCAAAATGCACGCACGCACACAAACACACACGCGCATACACGCAGAGAGAGAGAGAGAGAGAGAGAGAGAGAGAGAGAGAGACCGAGAGAGAGAGAGGAGAGAGAATCAATACTGTCACGTCAGAAAGAATAGGAGCATGAGAGTGATCAATCTTAAAAACCCAAAAGTTCTGCCCATAATTTAATAGTCATCATCATCATCATTAGGTGCCGTGCCGACTGGCGCTGGCTATTATGCTTCTCCAGAGTACACGATCCTTCATGCAGGCCATCAGCGCAGTTGGTGATCTCCTCTCACACCATCCCGTCAGACTGTCCAGTATCATTTCTTTTGGTCTTCCTCTTGATCTTCTTCCTTCTATTTTTCCTGTTATAATATTTCAATGCCCTCTCTTCTCTTTGCATGTCCTATGAAAGTACATTCTCTCTCTTTCTCTCTCTCTCTCTCTCTTATTATTTTTTTTTTTTTACAAAATTTTCTTTGTCTCTCCAGCTCTTCTTTTCTCATTCTTCATTAGTTATTTTTGCTGTCCAGGGGATTCGCAACATTCTTCTAATAAATCACATTTCTGCTGATTCCAATGATTTTTGTGCAGACCTACCTATTGTCCATGATTCACTTCTACATAACAAGATAGTTCAATATAGCATTTTAGGACTCGTTTTCTAACATTCATTGATAAGGATGTCTTGGATAATATGTTTCTCATTCTCTGAAATGCAGTCTTTGCTTGGCCTATTCTGTTCCTAATTTCTGTTCTGCATTTCCCATCTGAAGTTATTACTGCTCCAAGGTATTTGAATTTCTGCACCTGCTTTAGAATAGCTCCGTTTAATTTAATACTGCATGTTGGTGGATTCTGTTTCTTAGATATATCCATAGTCTCTGACTTAGTAATACTACTACTAATAATAATAATTTTATATTATTAAACAGTATGTTATGTCACCATGTCAATATTTTGCTTACGTGAGAAGGAAACAGCTGCTCTACATTCGATTGATTGATCGATCAATAGACAGACAAACTGACAGACACACATACAGCCTGGCTGATAGATGGACTGATTGAACTTTGTTTGCAAAAGTAAATTCTACCCTTGGTATTATACAACTTTCTATCATTTCTCATTCATTCATTTGCATGTCCTCTGCGGAACTTTGCCACCCTAACAGCACCCCTGTAGGCCTCTCGGTTGTGAGCAAGATAACCTGCTGCTGATGCATCCATTTTCTTTCAGTTCTGGACGTTATAAATCAGACAGTACAAATATGTTATGCATATAACAAACGTGATTAAAACTGAAATAACAAAGCTGAAATGCCCAATCTGTTGCATTTCACCCTCATCCATACGAAATAGCTACATACATACGACAAATCATTTACATTCAGTTCTTGCAATACGGGTGTAACGTTACATAAAAATAGACAGGTAGAGCAAAAACATGAAGGAGACAGACAGACAGCCAGCCAGCCAGATCTAATCTCGTGTAAAGTCTCAAGTCTCTGAATCAAATGAAGAGCACAGCTGCAGACTGGATCAAGTGGGCATCTATGATAGTTTTGAAAGCTGCTACGAACATTTAGAATTTCTATCTCTCCAAACATTAAATTCTTTCTTCATCCCCTTCCCGCTCGTTAACACGCGTGAGATAATATAAGTGTGGTAAAGTTTGACATAGCAAGGATCTTTGTCATCAATATAAAAAAAAAGCACAAAAAATCCTTCAGTTTGGTGGCCCGTATAAGCCTTCTTGCCTTTGGCTTCTTTTCTTTCTCTAGTCCATAGTTAACAGCCAATGTCTGATATAATACGAACTAGAACTGAAAGGAATGCAGAATAAAATTAAATGAGTCAGACAGTAACCACGAAATTAACATCATTGACGTCTTCTTAAATATTTACTGCATTGTATATCCATCGAGTTTACTGATTAAAATATGTCTTCTTCTTCTTCTTCGTTCGCATTGTCTGTCTATATATCTGCAGTCCTGTCTCTTGGATAAATTTCACCGTTTTTTGTAACTCATGTATGGAACTGTAGAGCTTATCTTCTTTAGTGGTTTCACTGGGCCAGTAATTATTTCTCAGTGTCTCGTAGTTGATGCAGTTCTGGAGGATATGTTCCACAGTTTGGGGCACCTGGGCACATGTACATAGATTAGTAGTACCAACCTTAAACTTTGTATACATATGACTTCGGAGTCGGGTGTGTCCTGTTTGGAGACGGAATGGTGTGTAAGTATCAACACAGAGAAATCAAGTACCACTCTGTTCACCCTCTCATCTAAACAGAAAGCAGGTAAGATCTTTGTAAATGAAATACCCTTAAGGATGGACAACAAACCCAATTACTTAGGAGTGACTCTTGACTCAAAACTGACTTGGAAGCAACACATCAACAGTGCAGAAGCAAAAGCCAGAAGAAAACTAGCCATATTAAGAAAATTGAGTGGAACCACATGGGGAGCTAGTGAAAGAATCCTCAAGAATGTATATCAGCAAAGTATTCTACCACATTTAGAATATGGCTCAACATCTTGGTGCACAGCATCAAACACTACACTGCATAATCTAGACAAGGTTCAAAATCAGTCACTACGGATTATCACAGGTGCCACGAGGTCCACACCAATAGTAGAAATGCAGAAAATAGTTGGTGTTCAAGCGCTAAAGGAACGTAGAGACACAAAGGTCATGACCATGGGAGAAAAATCCCTTAGCTCTGTAAGCCATCCCCTGAAGGAGAGATTCAATAACTTGGCATTAAAATATGTTAAATCGAAAGACATTCTGGGTAGTTACTCTTCAGCTTTGAGTTGAATCAAAGTTTGAAGAGTTTATTGTCCATGTGCCAGTAAGCTAACCCCGCGGGTCTACTTATTGGCACATCTGTGTCAATAATCACTCCCATTTATAATTCTATATATGTGTGTAATAGGCCGTTCGGAGATTTCATATGAAGAATAAGCGAACTTCATGTTAGTCGATGCCATTTATGATGACAAACAAATGTGAAATAAAAAAAACGTAAATACAAAGAAATGACTGACAATGAGCTCAATATGTTTCTTAAAATTACGTTTGCTGACTACAATGTACGAGGAGTGATTGTTAAGTTCTCTGCCTAAGGTACAACGGATTTTTGTGGACAACTTTTTTGGGGTTATTTCTCAATATAGTTCCACTGCAAGTTTATGTACTTAGTTCAGCGATCCTGGAGCATACGGATCCCTCCTTTGTAAAAGTCAGCATCTTGTACCAGTAGAAAGGGGTCTACAGTATGAATGACGTCATCATCTGAAGCAAATTTGCGACCACTGAGCTCCTTTTTTGAGTTTGGTAAACAGGTAATAGTCTGAAGGGTCAAATCTGGGGAATAAGGAGGATGTTCAATAAGGTAGAAGCCGCATTCATGAATGGAAACCATTGCCACCGCCGACTTGTGAACTAGAGCATTGTCTTGCTGAAAGATGACTCCTCTCGTCAATTTCCCTCGACGCTTTTCCTTCAGTTAGACCTGCAGTTGCTTCACAAGATTAGGGTAATAGGCCCCAGTGACCGTTCTGCCCTTTTGAAGATAGACTACCAATAGCACACCTTCTGAATCCCAAATGATGGAAGCCATCACTTTGCCTGCAGACAGAACCACCCTTGGTTTCTTTGGAGGTGGGATCCATGATGTTTCCACCGTTTTGACTGTTCTTTGGTTTCTGGATGAAAATGATGAACCCAAGTCTCATCCATAGTCACAAATTGCTGAAGAAACTTTTCAGGATCTGCAGAAAAATGGCCAAGATTGTCTCTTGACATGTTGAGACGCTGTCGTTTGTGATCAGCTCCAAGAAGTTTCAGGACCCATCGAGCAGAGACCATTGTCATTTGAAGATCATTGTGAATAATGGCATGAACACGTTTCTGGGAGATGCCCAACTCAGTAGCAATGTACTGCTCAGTTAGTCGTCGATCCTCCATTATCATGTCATGGATTCTGCTGGTGGTTTCATCGGTGGTTACCATTCTTGGTCATCCTGGATGGCGATCATCTCTCCCTTCTATGTTTGAATTCAGCTGCCCATTTCTTCACAGTGCTGTAAGAAGGGGCACTCTCTCTTAGAGTCTCCACCATATCCTCATGGATCTCTTTCGATGATAAGCCCTTGATGCAGAGGTAGTGAATGACTGCTCGATGAGAAATTTTATAAATTTTCTCAATTTCTGCCACCCCTTACCACTTCAGTAACCTGTAAAAAAAATTAGTTGCAGTTAATTTCTTGAAACTTGGTGTTTAATCTTGCAATGACCTGATCTACAAATGCACCTAATATCAGCTGTGTGTTTCAAGTATTTGTACCTTATGCCGAGAACTTATCAATCACCCCTCGTAAGTACAGTACAATTGTAGGAAGCGACTGTTCATTTTCTCTCTCCCAAAAACTGCCCACACGATCTCTCGCAAGAACTGTCCACATGAACTCTCGCAAGAACTGCCCACATGATCTCTCGCAAGAACTGCCCACACGAACTCTCGCAAGAACTGTCCACACGATCTCTCGCAAGAACTGTCCACACAACAAAGTCACAGTAACAAGTGGCAGATTATTATCACCAGAAACATGTTTTATTAATGACAAAAGTGTAATTTTAAGTAAGGAAAGTACCGGACCTGGCACATTAGTTATCATTACTTAAGGTTCTGACAGAGAGAGAGAGAGAGGGAGAGCAGAGAGAGAGAGAGAGAGAGGGAGAGCAGAGAGAGAGAGTCAAAATTTAACACTGTGCAGCAAAACAGAAAATAACAAATACTGTTTACAATGTAGAGTTTTCCACTTCAGCGGTTCATAAAGCTCAGCTGCCTAATTGTGTATTTAACATGCTTTGGTGCATTTATACAGACCCTGTTTATTTGGCTTTAACCCCTGTAGAAAAGTGATTCAGTTATATTTTCCTTCCACTTATTTTCTTAACACATTTGATGTTATTTGACAGCAAGGCTGCACCTTATCCTCTCACTTCTCATCCACATATATTTTATGTGTGTGTCATGTAGTAGTCAGATAAACAAATAGTTATGTGAATTTGTGAGACCCAGATAGAGTGACCATAGCAAATTAATCCTCCATTTTTCTCCTACTTGTCTTCTTAAAAAAATTTCTTCTTCTTTTATCAGATGTCAGTCACTTATTGATCAGTTATTGGTTCACTTATTGATCAGTTATTGGTTCACTTATTGATCAGTTATTGGTGTAATCAACAATAACTCTGCTGCATTTTTATTTGCAAAGCTTATATTTACACACACAACAAATAAAAGCTTATACAAACTCGTTTTAAAATGTTATCCATTAACCTCAGTTCATCTCATTCTCCTTAATCATTCTCTGGTTCATGACATTTTTGTGGCCGATACCCTCAACCTTCACTCAGATTCATGCCCTTGTTGTCTTTATCATATTCTCTTTATCACTGGTTTGTTCATTTATTTTATGCCCTTAATAAGAACTGGCCCTAGACTTACCAGGAGAAGAGAAATTATGACAGTGCTCAGAGACAAGGGATGCACACAGAAGGAAGCAGAGGATAATTCCAAGAACAGGGATAACTGGAGAACCTTTATCCGTGGCCTGTGTTCTCAAGGGAGTGAAAGGTGATGATGATGATAATGATGATGATAAGAACTGCACATTCTGACAGATAAATGAATTCTACTTACTGCAATTATTTTATTGTTAGAGCCATTCTATAAAACACAAAGAGGCTACAATATTGATGAAAAAAAATTGTTGTACTCCATTATTTTCTCATTTCTTCACTGGTCTTTCTGGCTGTTGTAAATTACATTATACATCTTTATCTACTTTTAATTATTAAAACCAGTTTTATATAGTTTCATTCATGCTTATGTACAAAGACCTTTGTGAAAATTGGGGTTATAACACACACCCTTGAAAACTTGACAAATATGGACCAAAATTACTCAGCATATGTTCTGGAGAGACGTACAGGGAAGAAAAGAGGTATATAAATGAGAAAATGTCGGCATAAGCATAAAAAAAATGCTAACACAAATCTTCTTGTGGTTATAAGAATAGCAACTAGATTTATGAAAATTCACTGCATTTTGTGGAAAAGCATAAATCTGAACTACTGATGAGATTCCTATCTGCACTTACACAAGGACATTTTTAAAAAGAAATCACAATAAATAACCAATGTCCAGTTACATATACTATTTATTTCAAACATACAGTTAGTGCATGTAAGTAATTTTGAGCTTTCTTTTTTATTTTAAAAGATGTTTTGTTGCAAATGAATGTCATCTTTTTATGGAATATGCTGAGAAATTTGTTTTGTGACTAAAAAAAAAAAACTTACAACCATTCCTCTCAGTGCTCACCCAAAATATTCATATCTTAGCAGTGTGTCATGTACTGCAGTGTCTGAAGAGGCTTATACAGGAAAAAAAAGGTTGGTAAAGCCAGTCTGTTGAGAATATACCATATTTTCTGCTATATATGTCACAACTTATAAAAAAAAACACAAAAGGACCCTGCATTCTATACCTTGATAGGCTGGAGAGATTGTCTGTACTAGGCTAGTATTTAAACACCCATTCTTAATCCAAAAAGTGTCTTGAATCAATACTTACAATAATTACACAAGTATAAATAATCATATTATGATTACACACCAAGATAATATTAAAATATAAAAAAACTGAAAGCCAGCAGGACATCCCTCAGTAGCTTTACTTTACTTGTTTCCAGACACTTAGTGATTTTCTGTATTTATCCACCATAACATTTTGTTTTTTTAACATTTCAGTTTGGATGAATCATCAGTTGAATATTAAAACCAAAAACTTATGTAAAATTTGCGAAGCCATTATCTTGATACTGTCAGTATGAGTTAGCTATTGTTATTTTGGCACTAAAACTTTACATAGATAAAAAATTACATCATTGTTAACCTTGCATGTGCAGGACTATATGAATTTTCAGTGCTAAACTCTTGCTAAAATGGTTAAAATTCTAAATATTAGATATTTATCAGTATAGTATATAATTAGATGATAGTTACGTATACAAAGTTTAAGGTCGGTACTACTAATCTATGTACATGTGCCCAGGTGCCCCAAACTGTGGAACATATCCTCCAGAACTGCACCAACTATGAAACACTGAGAAATAATTACTGGCCCAGTGAAACCACTAAAGAAGATAAGCTCTATGGTTCCATACATGAATTACAAAAAACGGTGAAATTTATCCAAGAGACAGGACTGCAGGTATAGACAGACAATGCGAACGAAGAAGAAGATGATAGTTAATTACTTTAATATATAGCTATGAAAGATTACCTAACCCAGTATTTCAACATTTTCTTACATTTCTTTAAGGATTAGAGCTGGATCATGTAAGTGGTAGTAAATTCATAGTCATGAACCAAATCAGATCCTGGCTCTTAACAAATGCATGCTTAGTAAAGATTCAACAATTCAAACAAAGCATGAAAACTTGTAACATTAGCTGCAGGGCATACAAAGTTGTAAACATTAAAAAAATGCTTAAAAGTCTACAAGTGAGAAATCTGACAACTCAGATTGCAACCAGTTTTCTTCAACATGATTCTCTTTTTGTATTTACTGATTTACATCTTCAAGACAGTTCACAAATAAACATTATCAAAATTAATTTCATCATGTGTTCAGACTAAATTTCTTTCATGATCAACATGAGCAGCAACAAAATAATTTCTTTTACTCTCATATATAAAGTTCAATGTTCATGTTCATCATTTCTCCATTTGCCTCAGAGATCAGTTTCACAACCTTCACATAAAACATTGACTACCTTTTTTTAATTGTCATAAGGTAATTAATCTTCAAATGACTACAAGTATGTCCGGTCCAAAGCAAACATGATCAGAACAGCTCTGAGGTTTCCTCAAGGACAGCTACTGAATGAGTGATCTTTATTTTCAAAGGGTGAAGAATTGGGCACAAGAAATTATTTTGTTGCTGCTCATGTCTTACATTCTGCCCTTCATCTTATTAAGAGAGGCCAGTTCAGTGAGCACAATATCCCTTGATGGGATTGAAAAACTCGTCAAAGATAGGAGATCTTGGCGAACTATGTGACGTTTAGCAGCATGGGAAGGATGTAAGGTGTAAGACAGCATTTATGAATGTAGTAATTCAATTTCTTTTCTGCAACAGATGTTTTTACAAAACTCCAGGCTAACCTTGAACCTCTCTTATTGAGACAGTCAGTTAGTTATTTGCATGTCCCTTGTGGAACTTTGGCTCCCTAACAGCTCTTCTGTAGGCCTCTCAGTTGTAAGCAAGATGCCCTGCATCCATTTGCAGATTATCAACGATGTCTTGCAGCCATCTTCGCCTTGATCTTCCTCTCTTTCATTTTCCCATTATGTACCTTTCCAAGACAGTCTTCTCTAAATTATCATGACGTTTAATGTGTCCAAAATATTTAAGTTTTCTCTCTTTAACCCTCTTTACTAGCCAGCCTTCTTCAATATTAAGTTCTTGTAGTATGTATATATTTGTTCTTTTTTTGTGTCCATGATATTTGAAGAACTCTTCTGTAGCATTTACATTCAAAGGCATTTATGTGTTTCTCAGCTGTCTGGTTAAGCGTCTAGGTGTTGCAGGCATATGTTGCTATGGGAAAGATCGCTCTCTCTCTCTCTGTGAACCTTGCCCAGGGCACATGGGGCTTCTGCAAGGGTTTTCCACAAATGCCTGTCCTTCACCTTTTTTTCTGCTCTATTGCTCAACATCCTTTCTGTTGTTCTTCTCCATGTCTCTTTTGGTCTACCCTTGCTTCTGTTCCCCTGTGGTGTCCATCTCAGTGCTATTTTTGGTAGTGAGTTGTCAGTCATTTGGAGCACATGTCCCAACTATCGCCAGCATCTAATGGGAAAGATACACGCCCTTAAAAATCTTATTTGTAGTTCTGTCTGTTCCTCTCCACAGCTTCTTTAGTTGTTTTACTTTTCGAAGAGCAATAGATGTCTTCCTTTTAATTTCCCTCACTATATCTCTATTATTAGTTAGTAATGATCCAAGATATTCAAAACTCTCCACTTCTTCCAATTTTTGCTCACTGATGCATATTTCAGCTGCCTTATTTATTATTATTATCAGCAGTAGTAGTTTAAACAAAAATAATTTTTTTTTGGGCAAGATTCTGAGACACAGAAAACATCTAGGAATAAAGTATGCTCCATGTGGTGTCATAAACAGTTTATCATTTATACCTAATGTTTCTAATTTTATCCAAAGTTGAAAATACAGCATTTACAGAATAGGATTTAACAAACAACATTCACAGTCTACAGCTGATTTTTAAAAAATATTATATTTTTTTGGTGAGCTTATAAAAGGTCCCAAAATTTCAGATATTCTGTTCTTCCAGAACACTGGTCTGAGCAGAACTCTTCATGCAAGTCTTCAAAAGCCTTTCATAGATATAAAATGCAAAAAGAGCATGCATTCTTAGAAAAGTACTATATATATACTATATAACTAATCCAAATTGTTTCTTTTTTTTGTACTATGTATAATTAATAATAAAATTTGTTCTTGATACGAGTTACTTGTCTAAGAAAAATTTTAGCAGGATGATTCGCTAAAACTATTTTGCTTATGAAATCTCTGACAAAGGATAGGAAAGGACTAATCACAGAATGTTCCTTGTGTTCATCTTTTTTCACACCATTTTCAGAAAACTGAGACCAGTCTACTTGGAAGTGGCACAAAAGAACAGGTTTCCTAAACACTTCTTCTAAAATAACATAATGAATATATATGATCTGTATGAATTCTAGCCCATTTCTTGTTTAAATCATATACCTATTTGCCATTAAAAATTCAGTATCTGATCTTTCCATAAAACTACATCTGAATACTTCAAACTTTAAGCTCATTACCAGTGTAACTCACTGAGCAGAGATTTCAATTGTATGGGTATGATCATCAAATATATAGGTCACCACGGTGACTGGAAAAGTGGTGTTGGGACAAAAAGAAGATTACTATTAAACCAGTGTTTCTTCCTTTTGGCTCTAGGGAAGTACGTGTAGTACCCATCTTGAAATGCGGGTGTATAAATGTTCATGTAGTGATCATAATGCAAAGGTGTATATATTGAATACTTGTTGCCAAGTGTTCTATGAGTTGCCTGCTCAACAGGAGAAGGAAGAGTGCGAAACATGCCATGCTTTTCCATGAGCTCTGCCCGAGCTTCAAGAATCTTCTGTCTCTCTTTAGTCAGATTTCTAGGAGATGACAATATAAATGAACAAAGAGATTTACCAAATGTGCAAAAACAGAACATATTTCAAATAACATATGTACTGTAAAACAGAATGCCACCTGCTGTGAAACTGACAAAGATTAATTTTACTGAAATAGTTTCCTGTTTATTTCATCATATTTTAAAAACTGCAATAAGATGTATATGTTAGAACCATTAGATTGAGTTATTAATCATGTGAAAGTAACATTTATTTGTTTAATATAATTTGAATTCATATGTAATGTAACCAATCACCAAAATATACAATATTTTGTCTAATTCCCACATTTCATCTGAACTACCCCTATAAGTAAAAGGTAAAGGTAACTTGAAATGCCTTAGAGGCATATAGGGATACAGTGTTAGTGCCCATAATTTTCCTTGACCTGTCAGCACATTTTAAGATTATTCATTTCAAATGTGATATCCACCCTCATTTATGCATGCAAAAGCTGGAAATCAACTAAAGAAAGAGACAAGAAATTAGACTCTTTTGAAAACAAATGCCTAAGGAAAATACTTGGTATAAAGTGGAATGAATTCAAGAACAACACAGAGATAAGACATGAGCACACACCAACCTGTCTCATGGGTGATCAGAAAAAGAAGATGGACATATGTAGGCAATGTGATGAGAAGAAACAATCAGAGAATTCCAAAACAAGCTATCAAATGGAGCACAACAAGCCAAAGAAAAAGAGGTCAACCACGTGAAACTCTAAAGAGGACATTGTTAAGAGAAGCCAGTTTAGTGGGCATAACGTCCCTTGATGAAGCTGAAAGACTTTTCTATTATTAATTTCTCTATTATTAATCTTATGTTGAATATATGATCTTCTGATCCTCTTCCTTGCCTGAAACCAGCCTGGACCATATTGACGTCTTCTTCTATTTTCTTACAAAATCTACCCATTATGATTTTTAACAGAATTTTACTGGCATGACTAGTCAGGGCAACAGTTCTGTAGTTTGTGCATAATTTCAGGTTACCCTTTTTTGGCAGTGATATGAATACAGTTCTTTTCCATTCTTTTGGCCAAATACCTGAATGCCATATCTTTTTACACAGTGCATGACAGATTGTTGCACATTCCTTTCCCCCTGTTTTAATAAGTTCAGCTGTTATCTCATCACATCCTGGTGATTTACCATTTTTCAGATTCTTTATTGCTCATAAAACTTCTTCAGTGAGAACAGGAAATTTTGGCAAACAACTACGCCAGCCCTATGTGACGTTTAACAGCACAGGAAGGGTGTAAGATGTAAAATACATGTCTATCCATTTTCTTACATGCAACAGTTTTGATAAGTGTTTATGAAACTGCAGGAGAATAAATTCCAAAATATTAACTTGTAAGCTATATATTGTATTATTTTTAGTACGGAAATCTGTAGAAAAAAAGAATGGCTGGTACTGATGGATATAATGCAATGTTTGTGAGATAAAAATGAAATACGCAGTAAAAACAACAGATAGTACACTGATAAACCAATGAAAGCTACTATAGGAACATACAAAGATCAAATTTTTATACCTGGAGTGAAGATTCACAAAAATAAAAAATAGAGCAGAAACAAATGAAAGTGAACTATGTCTAAGAATATAACTCACTTAACGAGCTGAATCTACAAATATCTTCACTGTTACCATGAGAAATATGCCTTTACTGAACAATGACACATTAAAATTTATTAATCAGTATTTAACATTTAATACCACGCTGCATTTTCATCAAAGTTCAAAATTCAGACTCCGGTCTCACTACATTTTAGGACAACCCCATATATGCTCTGTCACATGCCGCAGCATCCATCCAAGAGTATGTTTACTAATAGTTCCTGTCAAATTACCATTAATTTAGCATTAATTTTTTTCAGCTCTGACTCCTTGTCCTGTGCATTACTTGGTCCTAGGTTTCTGAGCGAAACATAAACATACAACTGAGATGGAACAAACATGACAAGGAGGATGGACAAGTCAAGGACAGCAACAAACATTATAAAACATTACAAGACAGAGTGGGCAACACAGTGCAGAAAGTCACAGCCGCACAAACAGATGTTAATGCAATTGCACAGAACATCACTTACCTAATTTTTGCTGCTTTCTCTGCTTGCAATCGCTGGAATTCTTTTGTTCGCCTTGCAATTATTTCCTCTACTGCTTTACTGGATGTATGGCTAGGCCCTGTATAATGAAATGTTTTACTAATCAAGAAAACATGATGTCACGTATACTTTTTTCATAAGCACAATAAATACACAACACAAACACAGCTCATGGAAGCTGCTTCATGTACAAAGGTATAATTTTGTGGTATATTCTACCCATCGTGTTACTCTGCATGAGACTGTGAAGAAAATAAATGTTACATCAACATTAACTGTGGGGTTATAAATTTCACATCAGATTCCACTTCAATATTTCACACTCATTTCTACCTCATGCACCAATTTGTTGTACAACATTCTGTCATCAGGAAGGCTTCAAGTAAACTGAAGAAGCATTCTGGCCTGCTTTGTATCCTGATGACAAGACTTTTTCAATATATATAAAACTATACCAATAACATTTGTGTATAAGTTGAAGATGCAAATATGGGAGAGAATCAGTTGGTGTGAATCAACCCACATGATCACTGTTGCAGAAATGAGAGCAACCGTGGAATAAAATCAGCAGAAATAAAATCTATAGCAAAACAAGCTAATGCATGATTTCATTTTGTAGAAATCACAAAGAGCATGATTAAATGGATTGATCCAAGTGGAAAATAAAGCACAAAAATGAAATTATAATTTTCAGAGAATTTATTCTCAGCCTTTCTTAGTGAAAACAATCTGGAGGACTTAGGGAGCAGCAAATCCACATGGCTGCTTAGATTGAGAGAGCTGGGAGTACTGACTGGCACGGACAAGAATGAGAGACATGCTGGACGTGTGATGGGATTTGTCAGCCAACATCGGACAGGCACTAACAGCTGCAGGATGCTGATGGATATGTTATGGGGGGGGGGGGGGGGGGGGGGGGGTGGGAAATCTGAGCACCTATGGACATGTTCAGAGTGCAATGATGATGACCCAGATCATAAACCACAAACCAGTGTTGATTCTAATACTGCTTTTTTTTTTGGCTTGGTGCATTTCTGATTTAGAGATTGTAAATTCACAGGATTTTATATGTGACATTTCTAAAATTGTTTTGTTACACAGACATTTCATTTCTTTGTAAACACATTCTAATTCATCATTTTTTTCAACTGCATCATACTGTAACAAACTGCAGTACACACCAACACTAATAAGCATAAAACATTGACCAACATCAACACGCAGGTAAGAAAAAGAATATTAACAACATCAAAACTGATAAATACAGTAAAAGTAAAAAATACAAGTGCATACACAAAAACCTGATAACATAAAGTATTATTCAGTCTAATGCTCATTCACTTACTTATTCGATCATGCATGTAGATTCTGTCAAATTTAGTACTGGATGTCCAATCATTGATGTTTCTTTTGATCTGTTTTATGGACAATGAATAAAATATTTGACGGTATTTTCTTGTTATAGATGAAGTACTGGTGGCATTTGCTACAGTCAAAATATGAGATTTGAATGTCAAGATGTCAATCTGTTGCTGGCAGCAAACGTCAGATTAAAAACTTGGATAAACTTAGTGAAAACAATGTTGATTCTAATGCTGATTTGCAGATTGATGACTCACAAGTTTGTACAGATGACATATTTCAAACTTTATTATTATAGGAACATTTAATTTTTTGTATAAACATTTTAATCCATCATTTTTCAAATGTGAAACATTTTTTCCAGTACTCTACTTACAGTCCCTACACTGAAATGCACTTGTCCTTAGCTAGCTTCTTGTTTTCATTGACTTATTCCTACTTCTTACATCCTTTCTTACATCCTTTCTGTGCCGTTAAACATCACATAGGGCTCCCATGGTAGTTTGCCAAGTTTTCCTGTTTTTTTCGTGTTTTTCAACCTCATCAAGTGATTTTATGCCTACTAATTTGGCCTCTCTTAACAATGTCCTCTTTAGAGTTTCACATGGTCAACCTCTTTTTCTTTGGCCTGTTGAATTCCACTTGATGGCTTGTTTTAGGATTCTCTGATTGTTTCTTCTTATCACGTGACTGTCCATCTCCTTTTTCTGATAATCCATGAGACAGGTTATTGTTCACTCATCTACCTTATCTCTGCATTGTTCTTGAATTTGTTCCACTTTATGCCAAGTATTTTCCTTAGGCATTTGTTTTCAAGAGTCTAATTTGCTGTTTATTTCTTTAGTTATTTTCCAGCTTTTGCATGCATAAAATATTACATTTGAATTTAATAATCTTAGCTTGTTTTTTGTGCTTATAACTTTAGAGTGCCTTTGAACTGAATAATCTTAGCTTGGTTTTTGTGCTTATAACTTTAGAGTGCCTCTGAACTGAATAATCTTAGCTTGTTTTTTGTGCTTATAACTTTAGAGTGCCTCTGAACTGAATAATCTTAGCTTGGTTTTTGTGCTTATAACTTTAGAGTGCCTCTGAACTGAATAATCTTAGCTTGTTTTTTGTGCTTATAACTTTAGAGTGCCTTTGAACTGAATAATCTTAGCTTGGTTTTTGTGCTTATAACTTTAGAGTGCCTCTGAACTGAATAATCTTAGCTTGTTTTTTGTGCTTATAACTTTCGAGTGGCATATTAATTTCAAGATTATTGAAGGTCAGTGCTACTTTTGCAATTCTAATTCTAACTTCCTTTCTGGTGTCACCAACCTGGTCTATGTAGCTGCTGAGGTGTGCAGATTATGCATAACCTAATAATGACCTCAAACTCTTCAAAACATATTCTCTATACAGAGTAGTTTATAACAATCCTGAACATGGCTAATTTTTTTTACCATTGTTCCCTCTGCCTGAGCCCTGCAAAGTTCTTCTAATTTCTGTCGCAGTAATGCCTGTTCAGCCATTTGTTTTTCTGCAGTCTCTAACCGCTGTTTCAGTTTCTTTATTCTTTTCTCCTGGGCAGTCTTGTAGTCCACAGATCTAGGAAAGTAAGCCATTGTGGGCACTTAGAGATCCTGGATCAACCTGAAGAGATATGATTTCTATAATAAAAAATATCACATCAACTTAATATATTTATACTAGCCTTTGCATGTGTTTTCATCTATTTACAGTGTACTTGTATGACAGCCTAACTCAAACAGTGCCTTACAGGCACCGCAAAATTGTGTGTGATGACTAGAACTTGCAGGAAGAAAATCAGTCTCGTTGTCTTTTTTTGGTGAGTTTGACAACTGATTCACTAAACTTGGGAGTCAAACCCTGCAGTGAAAACACCAAACTGATAAAAGTGGTTTCCACTGAGTTTTAGTAATAGAAGGGTAATATTATTATTTTTTAAAAATTAAAGTTAGCATTTTTATTTGTAAGAGTTTCCATGTGTCCAAAAAAGTTTTTCTTTTTTAAATTACAAAAATCATTATTTTCATTTCAGCTTCCCATCACATTTGATGAGTTACAATTTGTTATTATCATAAGTCCTGTGCTGCTTTGAAATTAAAATTAAGACAAGTGGATCCCTGGCTTGATATTTCCCTCATGTCCCTGTCATTGGGGGGGGGGGGGGAAGGTTCCTGTATCTATTCAAGCACTAAGTTTTGCACTTATCCCTTCTGTTGTTTACTTTTTGTCACTTTTTTCCATTTAAATATTTTTTCAGTATACTATTATGTAAATGACTGACTGATATTATTATGCATCTTCATATGGTCAGAAATACTTTTACTGATTGGTTCTAATGCCTTTCCTTATCTCTTTTCTTTTAAATTTCAGTTCCCCCCAAAAACTTTTGTTTTTGACTTCTTTTATGTGTGTGAAAAGAATCAGTCAGTCAGTCAGTCATTTATATGTCCCTTGTGAAAATTTGCCCTCCTAACAGCTCTCTTGTAGGCCTCTCAGTTGTAAGCAAGATGCCTTGCTGCTGATGCATCCACTCACAGATTGATGTCTTGCAGCCATCTTCATCTTGGTCTTCCTCTCTTTCTTTTTCCCGTTACATACAAGACTGTCTTTGCCAAATTCTCATGATATTTAATACATCAAAATACTTCAGTTTTCTCTGTTTAATCTTATTTACTAGTCAGCCTTCTTCAGTATTTACATGGTCACCAGGGAGTAAAAGAAAGCAGGGTAGACCCAAAGACACACAGTGTTCAACATTGCTCATCAGAAACACTGAAGATCTAAAGCAAGTAATAAGGAATCGCCAGATATGGAGAGATTTGTCCTCTGCCCTATGTGCCACCTTTGGCCCAAGAGTATCAATTAACTAACTTCTTCAATAGTAAGTTCTTGTAGTATGGATATATTTGTTCTTTTTTGTGTCTATGATATCTGAAGGACTCTTCTAAGCATTTACATTCAAAGGCATTTATGTGTTTCTCAGCTGTTTTGTTAAGTGTCCAGGTCTCACAGGCATATGTTGGGATGGGAATGATGCATGCCCTTAAAAACCTTATTTTTGTAGTTCTGTCTGTTCCTCTCCACAGATTCTTTAGTTGTTTTACTTTCTGAAGAGCGATAGATATCCTCCTTTTAATTTCCCTCATATATCCGTTATTAGTTAGTAGTGATTCAAGATATTCAAAACTCTTTACCTCTTCCAATTTTTCCTCATTGATATATATTTCAGCTGCCTTATTTGATTTGTCAGTTGTCAACAATTTAGTTTTCTTACCATTAAGATAAAAGTTTTGTTCTTCACTATTATTACAGACTGACATAATTAGTCTTTTTCATTCCTTTTTGTGTTGTAGAAAGTAATACTGTGTCATCAGCATATGTAATTTGTGGTATTTCATAACCTCCAATTTTATGGCATTATAATGCTCTTTGCCTACATCTTCCCTAACATTCCTCATTATTCTTTCAGTATACAAGTTAAATAAGTATAGCGACAATACAACACCCTGATAGACCCCTTGTATTATAACAAACCAGTCTGTTGTTTCACAATTTAATCTTATGCTGACTGTTGGTCTAGATACAGCAGAATGTCCATCCTAATTTTACAACAATGATATTTATACAGTCAGAATTTTTTCCCCTCATTTTCTTGCATGCAACTCATGTATTGAAAGTGAATTTTGTCATCTGTATACCTCCACTAAGTTTCATTTTTTAAACATTTCTTATATTTATGAATGGTTTTGTTATATATACACATCATCATCATCAGGTGCCGTGACGACTGACGTTGGCTGTTATGCTTCTCCAGAGTACCCGATCCTTCATGCAGGCCATCAGTTCAGTTGGTGATCTCCTCTCACACCATCCCATCAGACTGTCCAGTATCATTTCTCTTGGTCTTCCTCTTGATCTTCTTCCTTCTATTTTTCCTGTTGTTATAATATTTTCAATGCCCCCTCTTCTCATTGCATGTCCTATGAAAGTACATTGTCTCTCTCTTATCTTTCTGACAAGGTTTTTTTGTCTCTCCAGCTCTTCTCATACATTCTTCATTAGTTATTTTTGCTGTCCAGGGGATTCGCAACATTCTTCTAATAAACCACATTTCTGCTGCTTCCAATGATTTTTGTGCAGACTTGCCTATTGTCCATCATTCACTTCCATATAACAAGATAGGTTCAATATAACATTATAGGACTCGTTTTCTAACATTCATTGATAAAGATGTGTTGGATAATATGTTTCTCATTCTCTGAAATGCAGTCTTTGCTTGGCCTATTCTGTTCCTAATTTCTGTTTTGCATTTCCCATCTGAAGTTATTACTGCTCCATATATATAGTATTTAGTAAACTGAAAAATATAAAAGGCAAATTTCAGAAAACCAACATATTGAATCTATTTACATAAATAAGTCATTTCTCTGTACCCTACTATCGCTAGCTGGATCCTGCTATGTTGCGGCATGAGAGTTGATAATGATACTAGATGAGGCCAAGATTCTGCTGAAGTGGTGAATGGTTATTATGATAATGATATACTATGGCTTGGTGGGCGGGGCAGAAAACTATATATATAGAGCCTTTTAAACATGACAACATCACAAATATCAAAACAAATGAGCACGTCACGCGTCTTTTAACACTAGCAACGATGAACAACAATTTGTTTGACAGTTTTAGTTCAACTAATCTTTCATTACCAGCAAAAAATAAAATTTTATATATCATATACCGTGACAAAAACATACTTTACCATTCGTTAATACAAACGGTTGTTGTATGAAACTCTCAAAATGCGCTAAATGTTAACAGTCGCCATTTGTAAACAAGTATCGCTGGCTTGAAAATTACGGAAGACGAGATCAGGAACATCGATACCTTCAATTCCGTAGTAGATGGATACGCTACAGAATCGTAAAAAAGTATCGATATAGCTGATTATAATCCTTATGAAGTGGATTACCCTGATGAGTATTAGGATATAAAACGAGGCTAAGACAAGGGTGCTTATTATCACACTTTAATCTATTCACACTACTCAGTGAAAACATCACGAAAGGCATTAAAATATGAAAGCATTATATATAAGGTTATAATATTAATGACCTGAAATATGCAGATGACGCCGTTCTAACAGCAGAAAGCGAAGGCAATTATGCAGAAACACGTGAATAAGATTATAACTTGAAGAGAGCAATAAAAAAAAAAGGCTTTGAGCTAAACAGCAACAAGATAAAAATACGAAAAAAATAAACATACCAATGTGCAGGAATTTCTCATACAGGAGGACACTGGCACATATAAAATGAATGCATAATAACAATAAATAAAGAAATACAGTAAATTCAGTTACCTTGGAACAACAATAACGGCTGATGGGAAGTGCACAAATGAAATAAAATAACGAATATGTAAGACAAAGGCAGCTTTTTATGATGCGAAGAAGATACTAACAAATAAGAAAATGTCTCTAAAAGTGATGAAAAGAGTATTGCAGCGCTATATAGAGTCAATAATATGGTCAGGTTAAGAAGATCATCATGAAGGAGGAGTAGCATTGATTATAACAAAAGAAGCATCAAGAGCATTGCTGAAATGGACCCCTATAAATTATTATATTATTATATGCACGCTTCAACTCAAGATTCACGAAGCTGTCTATTATAGTTTGTTATGCACCAACAGAAACAGCCGAAGAGGAATTAAAAGAAGATTTTTACAACAGCCTCCAAGCCACAGTAGAAACAATACCCAAGCATGATATGCTACTCATCTTGGGCGACTTCAATGCAAAAGTAGGTGAGGGAAATGAAGATAGAAGAAGAATCATGGGAAAAGAAGGAATCGGAGAAATAAATGAAAATGGAGAAAAACTGTGCAGTTTCTGAGAAGAAAACATGATGACCATCGGAGGGACAATTTTCCAACATAAAAACATCCATAAAGTGACTTGGAGGTCCCCAGATAAAACCACAGAAAACCAAATCGATCATAGACAAGTGGAAACGGTCACTACAAGATGTGCGAGCAAGGAAAGGAGCAGATGTAGGAAGTGATCACAACCTTCTGGTAACAAAAATAAAACTAAAATTAAGGAAAGCCAAAATCGGAGAACACAGAAAGATACATTTTGATACAGGAAAACTGAAAGGCCAGCAAACAAGGAACGAATTCTCAATAGTACTTAAGAACCGCTTCAGTGTCTTACAAGATGAATCAGAAATGTCCATACTAGAGTTCAATAAAACGCTACAGGAAACAGCAAAAGAGGTGTTGGGATATCGGAAACGGAGAAAAGAGGAATGGACAAGCAAGACCACTTGGGAAAAGATAGAGCAAAGAAAAGAAATAAAAAAAAATTACTGAACACCAAATCACAAAGGCTAAAAGAACAAGTTTTAAGTAATTATGCACAAAAAGACAAAGAAGTGAAGGAATCATGCCGTCAAGATAAACGTCAATACTATGACAACTTAGCAGAAGCAGCAGAGAAAGCAGCATATGCAAATGACATGAAAACCATATACAAAATCACAAAGCAGATGACAGGTAACTTCAGCACAAGATGTGAGAGTGCAGTAAGGACACTAAAGGGACAACTGGTCAGTGGAAAAAGAGAAAAAATTGAAAGATGGAGGGAACACTTTAACACACTACTAAACAGAACACAAGCAGCACAAACAATAGACATACCTGAAGCAAAAACGGAACTAAACATCAATACAGGACCAATAACAATAAGTGAAGTAAAGGAGGTGATAAAAAAAAGTAAAGATAGTCCCATAGCATTTCAAATGCCGTAGGGGGTGAAGCGTTAGAGACCTCATTATGCTGGGTCATCAGCGTATGAGGTAGGGTGACCAGTTCCTTTCCTCGCTGCCTTTACTTCCCAGATTTTCTCTGGTACCCATTTTACGAGGCTGGGTCGACCTCAGGGCCGTATTGGTCGGAAAAAAAAATCCCGCTCAACTGGGGATTCGAACCCTCGACCATTTGGTTGCTAGACGAGTGCTCTAACCACTACAAAGGAGGTGATAAAGAAGCTAAAATTAGACAGGGCACTAGGTGAAAATGAAGTGACTGCTGAGATGTTGAAAGCAGATGAAACAGAAACACCAAAACAACTTTGCTGGATATTACAACAAATTTGGGATCTAGAAAAAGCTCCAGAGGAGTGGAAAACTGGGCTTATAGTAAAACTACCAAAGAAGGGTGACCTCAGAGATTGCGGGAACTGGAGAGGCATTACCCTACTGCCACTCACCAGTAAACTATTTTGCAGAATAATCATCAACAGAAGTGTACCAGCACTTGAAGGAAAACTTCGAAAAGAGCAGGCAGGATTTAGGAAAGGAAGATCATGCATAGACCATATATTTGTACTTAGACAAATATTAGAACAGGCAAATGAGTGGCATAGCACAACATATGCATTATTCATAGATTTTGAGAAAGCCTTTGACAGTGTCAACAGAGATGCACTGTGGAAAATCCTAAGATGGCATGGCCTCCCCCATAAGATGGTGAATGTAATCAAAGCCCTATATGAGGGTTTTCAGTGCAAAGTGATCTGTGGAGAACATACCTCCAGCAGCTTAAGGGTACAAACAGGAGTGAAGCAGGGATGTGTACTATCACGAACATTATTTATCTTGGCAGGGGACTGGTTAATGAAGGAGACGACATCAGACAAACGCAGAGGATTACAATGGACCCTCAACACAGTGCTGGAGGACCTTGACTTTGCGGACGACATTTGTCTACTATCAAGCAGCCACAAAGAAATGCAAGATAAAATAAACAAGCTAACTCAGAATGCAAAAAACATAGGACTAAAGATCAACGTAGGAAAGACAAAGTTAATGAAGCAAAATGTGAACAATAGAAATGTACTCAGAGTAGACAGCAAGTTAGTGGAGGAAGTCAATGAATTTGTACACCTTGGCAGTAAAGTAGTAGAAAATGGAGACAGCACAGAGGACATCAACAGCAGACTTACTAGAGCAAACCAGGCTTTTGCAGTACTGCAGACTATATGGAAATCTAAAAAAACTAAGCATGATTACAAAAATCATGATATTTAAGAGTAATGTTCTAAGTGTACTACTCTATGGAAATGAATGCTGGAAAATCATCAAAACCATAGAAAACAAATTGAATTTTTTCCAGACTAAATGTTTACGAAGAATTAGAAAAATATTTTGGCCAAACACCATAAGAAATAACATCTTATTGGCAGAGATGCAGATGAAGCCACTGACAGCAGTTACTGAGGAAAGACGCTGGCGATGGCTGGGACATGTGCTCCGAATGACTGACAATTCACTACCAAAAACAGCACTAATATGGACACCACAGGGGAACAGAAGTAGGGGTAGACCAAAAGAGACATGGAGAAGAACAACAGAGAGGATGTTGAGCAATAGAGGGCTCACCTGGGCAAGAGCAGAAAAAAATGCAAAGGACAGGCATTTGTGGAAAACCCTTGCAGAAGCCCCATGTGCCCTGGGCACTTAAGGTTCAGAGATATAGAGTCAAGTAATAAAATACAATGAGGGAAATTAAAAGAAAGACATCTATCGCTCTTCAGAATGTAAAACAACTAAAGAATCTGCGGAGAGGAGCAGACAGAACTACAAAAATAAGATTTTTTAAGGGCATGCATCTTTCCCATCGCAACATATGCCTGCGAGACCTGGACACTTAATGTGTCCAAAATATTGAAATTTTCTCTCTTTAATCCTCTTTACTAGACAGCCTTCTTCAATATTAAGTTACTGTAGTTTGGATACATTCGTTTGTTTTTTTTTTTTTTGTGCCCATGATATTTGAAGAACTCTTTTAACGCATTTACATTCAAAAGCATTTATGTGTTTCTCAGCTGTTTTGTTAAACGTCATGATAATTTAGAGAAGACCGTCTTGGAAAGGTAAAATGAAAAAGAGGAAGATCAAGGCGAAGATGGCTGCAAGACATCGTTAATAATCTGCCTATAGATGCATCAGCAGCAAGGCATCTTGCTTACAACCAAGAGGCCTACAGGAGAGCTGTTAGGGAGGCAAAGTTCCGCAAGGGAATGTAAATGACTGACTAACCTCTTCTCATAATATGGCCAATAAAACTTGACTGTTTCTCTCTCTCTCCCCCCCCCCCCCCAATAGTGTGTTTATTAAGGTTCGTTTCCTTTTGTTTTTCCTTAAGCATTCTGTTATTTTGGCTGTTGATAGTATTCTTAAAATTCTTCGTAGGATGCAGATTTCACTTGCCTCTAATGCTTTTGCTGCTTTTGATAGTGACCATGATTCGCCTCCAAGACTCTTTTCCTAGTATCTATTGTCAAAGAAGAACAGATTTCATTTTCTGAAATGTTACCTTTTGTCTGGCATATTCTGCGTTTGACTTCACTGGTACACCTACCATCTAATGTTATCGTTGTACCAAGATACATGAATTTGTGCACTTGTTTTAAATGTTATTCCTTTGATACTTACGTTTCATTCTGGTAGAAATTTATTTCTGTACACGACTGTCGTTTCTGTTTTCTTACTGTTCAGTGATAGTCCTTTATATTTACATTCTGCCACTATTATATCTAGCAGATTTTGTAGATCTTTTTCATTATCTGCTATCAGGATTGTGTCGTCAATGTATCATAGGTTATTGATGTTATGTCCTCCAATTTTATCCCTGGCTTGTTGGTAATGGGTGTCATAATATTCTCAGTTTCGAGAGAAAACAAATCTTTGGACAGCACACAACCTTGTCTTACTCCCTTCTTCTTTATTCTTTGAAATTTGCCTACTTTGTTGCTTATCCTGATATATATATATATATATATATATATATATATATATATATACATACATACATACATACATACATACATACATACATACATACACACACAATTCTTAGATCTTTACCATCAGTGTGTATGTCTTCCAGCATCTTCATAATTTCCTCATATTTTACCTTGTCGAATGTTTTAGTATAGTCAATGGCACATAGGTATATACCTTTTTGTACTTGTAATGCTCTTTCTGTTAGTGTTCTCAATGCATTTATAGCGTTTTGCATTCCTTTGCCTTCGACAAAGCCACATTGTTCGTCTGCTATCTGTGCTTTAAATTTTTGTTCATCCTTCTCATTATTATTATTAACTGAAATTTGTTAATATGGCACGACAGACTGATAGTTTGATGTTCTTCACATTCTTGTGCGCCTTATTTCTTTGTTAGGGCTATAAATAAAATAAATATTTATAAATAAAATAAACTAAATAAATAAAGGTGGATAAAGATGCCAGTTTATCTTTTGGTATACTTGTATGTCAATTTTTGTAAATATCATTAAAAAGTTTTGTAATAATTTTTGGGTGAAATTCCCCGAGGCCGTTTATTTCTTCAATTGCCATATTGTCTGGTCCAGTTGCCTTCATGCGTCTGTGATTTCTTCTTCAAGAATTGGTGGTCCCTCTAAGTTTGTGTTTGTTTCAGGTCTTTCTCCACCATATAAGTCATATATGTATTCTGTCCACCTATTTAATATTTCCGCTCTGTCCATTAATATATTTCCTTCTTTTGATTTCAGACAGTCCTTTCTTCCCTGTTAATTCATTTATATGTTTGTGTATAGATTTGATGTCGTTATTTTGATGCTCATCTAACTGTCTACATTATTATTCTATTCATTTTTCTTTAGCTTCTTTACATTTATGTTTTATTTCTTTGGTTACATTTTGGTATTTTTCTCTGTTGTTTTTACTTTGTTTTCTATTGTCCATCATGTGTATATATTTCTTCCGTTATCTATTTTTTCTTAACAATTCTTTTTTTCCCTAAGGAGTATCTCTTTTCTTATTTGGTGAATGGAATTCCCGAGGATTTCCTATTGTATGTCAATACTCTGTATCTTAGAAATTGCCGTGTATCGATTTTTTAAATAACTCTGTATTTATCTCTCATTTCTACATTCTCTGTGATAAGATCTACATTTAATTTGATGTTTTCCACTTTTTCTACCAATTTTCTTTAGCTTTATTCTTAATTCCCACACAGGGGAACGATCACTGTTACAATCTTATCCTGGTCGTGTTTTGGTTGTTAATAATGCATTCCTGTATCTCTTGTTTATAAGGATATAGTCTATTTGGTTGGAGGTCATTTGTTTAGGGCTGTGTCATGTTGCGAGTCTTTGAGGATGTTGAAACCATGTATTTCATATAATCATGCTATGCGTCCTAGCCCATTCTGTTATTCCGTATTTGAAGGCAGAGGTGAAGGGGATCCATCAGCTTCGGATTCTTCTGAAATGTGCACAAATGGAGAAACTGGTGTCGTCTGTTTGCTATGGACATTTGTGATGTAATGGAAAAACTGACGTGGTCTGTTTGCTGTGGACATTTGTGATGTAATGAAAAAACTGGCGTGGTCTGTTTGCTATGGTCATTTGTGATATAATGGAGAAACTGGTGTCGTATGTCTGCTGTGGACATTTGTGATGTAATGGAAAAACTGGCGTGGTCTGTTTGCTGTGGACATTTGTGATGTAAAAGAGAAACTGGCGTGGTCTGTTTGCTGTGGACATTTGTGATGTAATAGAGAAAATGGCGTGGTCTGTTTGCTGTGGACATTTGTGATGTAATGGAGACACTGGCGTGGTCTGTTTGCTGTGGACATTTGTGATGTAATAGAGAAAATGGCGTGGTCTGTTTGCTGTGGACATTTGTGATGTAATAGAGAAACTGGCGTGGTCTGTTTGCTGTGGACATTTGTGATGTAATAGAGAAACTGGCGTGGTCTGTTTGCTGTGGACATTTGTGATGTAATAGAGAAACTGGCGTGGTCTGTTTGCTGTGGACATTTGTGATGTAATGGAGACACTGGCGTGGTCTGTTTGCTGTGGACATTTGTGATGTAATAGAGAAACTGGCGTGGTCTGTTTGCTGTGGACATTTGTGATGTAATGGAGACACTGGCGTGGTCTGTTTGCTTGTATACGACTGCGATAAGTAAAAAGATGGAGGTGAGACAGGAGTGGAGTCGGTGAAGCTTCCAGTTTCAGTTATTTGCCACTCTGATATGATCGCCATGAAGTGTCGGAAATGTTCGTGGTAAGAGCATACCGAGTGCATTTGAGGGTGCGGCAAACATTGGTGAGAAAAGGAAGCTTTCCGGTGTCTTTTCACACTGCGGTTTTATCGTAAAATAGGGGGGAAATTGTATTATCCCAAACTATGAATCCAAATTTAGTATTGTTGGAGCCATCTTTCTAAAAGTTTTTTTTATTTTAAGTGGGCTACAATGAACATGTTGCTATTTGAGTTACTAATTATGTCAGTCCATAAGAACATTGAAGAGCAAAACCTTTATCTTAATGCAAATAAAACTAAATTGATGACAACTGACAAAACAAATAAAGCAGATGAAATATATATCAATGGCGAAAAATTTGAAGATCTTGTATCATTACTAACTAATAATGGAGATACAGTGAGGGAAATTAAAAGGACATCTATCGCTCTTTAAAAAAACAGCTAAAGAAGCTGTGGAGAGGAGTAGACAGAACAATAAAAATTAGATTTTTAAGGGCATGTATCTTTCCCATCGCAAAATATTCATGTGAGACCTGGACACTCAACAAAACAGCTGAGAAACACATAAATGCCTTTGAATGTAAATGCTTCAGAATAGTCCTTCAAATGTGGACGCAAAAAAGAATAAATATATCCATACTACAACAACTTAACATTGAAGAAGGTTGGATAGTAAGGAAGATTAAACAGAGAAAACTTAAATATTTTGGACATACTAAACATCGTGAGAATTTGGAGAAGACAGTCTTGGAAGGGCACATAATGATCAAAAGAAAGAGAAGAAGACCAAGACGAAGATGGCGGCAAGGGCATCTTGCTTACAACCGAGAGGTCTATGGGGGAGCTGTTGGGGAAGCAAAGTTCCACAAGAGACATGCAAATGACTGACGAACTGACAATGAACATATTATTTTTTGACACAAGATAATGTTTTATGCAGTTTTTTTACAGTTATATTTCGCAAATCTTAGCCAATGCACGAGTAACAGCATCCGAAACATGTTATAAGTAACTGAATATTTCAAAAGTCAGTATTTCCCACACGTTGGGATATTCGTTTGGTAAGGCGCTCACAACTATGATACCCCATTCCGCCCCATGCTGGAATGCGGTAACGAGTATCAGGTAGCATAAACCAACTGAAGGACGGACTGCCGCCTCTGTCACATAGGGATGTTCTGATCCATTCAACTCCAGCATCATAATCCTCTAGCCAACTGTGTGTTATGTGAGGAACATCGCGAAACCAAATTCAGCCAGGCTCTAGCTGACTGCTGGTAACTTGACTCACCGTGGCTCTAGCTGACTTTGCTGGTAGCTTGACTCACCGTGGCTCTAGCTAGGACCTTGACTCATCGTTGCTCTACCGTACTCTTTTAGGGCCTTGACTTATCGTGGCTGTAGCTGACACTGGTATGACCTTGACTCTTCGTGGCTCTAGTTGACTCTGCTAGGACCTTGGCTCATCGTGGCTCTAGCTGACACTGCTAGGACGACTCATCGTGGCTGTAGCTGACTCTGCTTGGACCTTGACTCATCGTGGCTCTAGCTGACTCTGCTAGGACCTTGACTCATCATGGCTCTAGCTGACTCTGCTTGGACCTTGACTCATCGTGGCTCTAGCTGACACTGCTAGGACGACTCATCGTGGCTCTAGCTGACTCTGCTTGGACCTTGACTCATCGTAGCTCTAGCTGACTCTGCTAGGACGACTCATCGTGGCTGTAGCTGACTCTGCTTGGACCTTGACTCATCGTGGCTCTAGCTGACTCTGCTAGGACCTTGACTCATCGTGGCTGTAGCTGACTCTGCTAGGAACTTGACTCATCATAGCTCTAGCTGACACTGCTAGGACGACTCATCGTGGCTCTGGCTGACTCTGCTTGGACCTTGACTCATCGTAGCTGTAGCTGACTCTGCTTGGACCTTGACTCATTGTAGCTCTAGCTGACTCTGCTAGGACCGTGACTCATCGTGGCTGTAGCTGACTCTGCTAGGACCTTGACTCATCGTGGTTCTAGCTGACACTGCTAGGACGACTCATCGTGGCTCTGGCTGACTCTGCTTGGACCTTGACTCATCGTAGCTGTAGCTGACTCTGCTTGGACCTTGACTCATTGTAGCTCTAGCTGACTCTGCTAGGACCGTGACTCATCGTGGCTGTAGCTGACTCTGCTAGGACCTTGACTCATCGTGGTTCTAGCTGACACTGCTAGGACGACTCATCGTGGCTGTAGCTGACTCTGCTTGGACCTTGACTCATCGTAGCTCTAGCTGACTCTGCTAGGACCTTGACTCATCGGGGCTCTAGCTGACACTGCTAGACATCACAGGAAAAATTGACGAACTACCATGCGAGCCCTATGTGACGTTTAATGGTACGGGAAGGATATAAGATAAATAAGAATGCGACTATGCCTTTGTGATCTTTTTAAATGTGACAACCATCACATTCCACTTTATGAAATTTATCCCCTAGGTCTAACCCCCCCCCCCCCAATCCCCTCCCCCAGTACATAAAGAGTTAAGACATTAATCCAAGAGGATTTGGGTGATTAGGAATAAATACAAGGGAGATAAATGTTTTTTTTACAGACATGTGAAAAAAAAAAAAAAGAAAAATGTATAATGCATCTGAGTAGAGATTTTAAAAGAATTTGCCCGAGAATGACACAAAGGATTTCTTGAACTAAGACAGACACATGGCGTGATAATGGAGCATGTCGTGTCATAGTTTTGTTGTAGTTTGTGAGAATCTGAACTTTCATTTATCTAGCGAGGGGTGCTTGGGTACAACTTATTCATCTTTTGTTCTAAGTTATAGAGAGAAATCCCATCATTAAGCATTCTTTTGTCGTATTTTGGTTTGTTTCTATAGGCCTATACGAGACTTGTAAATTCAGACAACAAAATTATCAACTTCTCCTGTGTGTCTGGTATTGTGTTTGGGATAGTGTTTAGCATGATTGCTCTGTATATGTCTGTTTTATGTTTTGTTTTGTTTCTGTTCTACTTGTGAGAAGTTTTAGTGCTGGTTGTATTGTTTTGTTTCTGTTCTACTTGTGAGAAGTTTTAGTGCTTGTTGTATTGTTTTGTTTCTGTTCTACTTGTGAGAAGTTTTAGTGCTTGTTGTATTGTTTTGTTTCTGTTCTACTTGTGAGAAGTTTTAGTGCTGGTGATATTGTTTTGTTTCTGTTCTACCTGTGAGAAGTTTTAGTGCTTGTTGTATTGTTTTGTTTCTGTTCTACCTGTGAGAAGTTTTAGTGCTTGTTGTATTGTTTTGTTTCTGTTCTACCTGTGAGAAGTTTTAGTGCTTGTTATATTGTTTTGTTTCTGTTTCTGTTCTACCTGTGAGAAGTTTTAGTGCTGGTGATATTGTTTTGTTTCTGTTTCTATTCTACCTGTGAGAAGTTTTAGTGCTTGTTGTATTGTTTTGTTTCTGTTTCTGTTCTACCTGTGAGAAGTTTTAGTGCTTGTTGTATTGTTTTGTTTCTGTTCTACCTGTGAGAAGTTTTAGTGCTTGTTGTATTGTTTTGTTTCTGTTTCTGTTCTACCTGTGAGAAGTTTTAGTGCTTGTTGTATTGTTTTGTTTCTGTTTCTGTTCTACTTGTGAGAAGTTTTAGTGCTTGTTGTATTGTTTTGTTTCTGTTTCTGTTCTACTTGTGAGAAGTTTTAGTGCTTGTTGTATTGTTTTGTTTCTGTTTCTGTTCTACTTGTGAGAAGTTTTAGTGCTTGTTGTATTGTTTTGTTTCTGTTTCTGTTCTACTTGTGAGAAGTTTTAGTGCTTGTTGTATTGTTTTGTTTCTGTTCTACCTGTGAGAAGTTTTAGTGCTTGTTGTATTGTTTTGTTTCTGTTTCTGTTCTACTTGTGAGAAGTTTTAGTGCTTGTTGTATTGTTTTGTTTCTGTTTCTGTTCTACCTGTGAGAAGTTTTAGTGCTTGTTGTATTGTTTTGTTTCTGTTTCTGTTCTACCTGTGAGAAGTTTTAGTGCTTGTTGTATTGTTTTGTTTCTGTTTCTGTTCTACCTGTGAGAAGTTTTAGTGCTTGTTGTATTGTTTTTTTCTGTTTCTGTTCTACCTGTGAGAAGTTTTAGTGCTTGTTGTATTGTTTTGTTTCTGTTTCTGTTCTACCTGTGAGAAGTTTTAGTGCTTGTTGTATTGTTTTGTTTCTGTTTCTGTTCTACCTGTGAGAAGTTTTAGTGCTTGTTGTATTGTTTTGTTTCTGTTTCTGTTCTACCTGTGAGAAGTTTTAGTGCTTGTTGTATTGTTTTGTTTCTGTTTCTGTTCTACCTGTGAGAAGTTTTAGTGTTTGTTGTATTGTTTTGTTTCTGTTCTACTTGTGAGAAGTTTTAGTGCTTGTTGTATTGTTTTGTTTCTGTTTCTGTTCTACCTGTGAGAAGTTTTAGTGCTTGTTGTATTGTTTTGTTTCTGTTCTACTTGTGAGAAGTTTTAGTGCTGGTGATATTGTTTTGTTTCTGTTCTACTTGTGAGAAGTTTTAGTGCTTGTTGTATTGTTTTGTTTCTGTTCTACTTGT
Source organism: Achatina immaculata (assembly GCA_009760885.1). NCBI lineage: Eukaryota > Metazoa > Mollusca > Gastropoda > Stylommatophora > Achatinidae > Lissachatina > Lissachatina immaculata. Next base: position 15,518,978 of record CM019694.1, read on the forward strand.
GAGAAGTTTTAGTGCTTGTTGTATTGTTTTGTTTCTGTTTCTGTTCTACCTGTGAGAAGTTTTAGTGCTGGTGATGTTGTTTTGTTTCTGTTTCTGTTCTACTTGTGAGAAGTTTTAGTGCTGGTGATGTTGTTTTGTTTCTGTTTCTGTTCTACTTGTGAGAAGTTTTAGTGCTGGTGATGTTGTTTTGTTTCTGTTTCTGTTCTACTTGTGAGAAGTTTTAGTGCTGGTGATATTGTTTTGTTTCTGTTCTACCTGTGAGAAGTTTTAGTGCTTGTTGTATTGTTTTGTTTCTGTTTCTGTTCTACCTGTGAGAAGTTTTAGTGCTGGTGATATTGTTTTGTTTCTGTTCTACTTGTGAGAAGTTTTAGTGCTGGTGATATTGTTTCTGTTTTTGTTCTACTTGTGAATAGTTTTAGTGCTGGTGATATTGTTTTGTTTCTGTTCTACTTGTGAATAGTTTTAGTGCTGGTGATAATGTTTCTGTTTTTGTTCTACTTGTGAATAGTTTTAGTGCTGGTGATATTGTTTCTATTTTTGTTCTACATGTGAGAAGTTTTAGTGCTGGTGATAATGTTTCTGTTTTTGTTCTACTTGTGAATAGTTTTAGTGCTGTTGTATTGTTTTGTTTCTGTTCTACTGTGAGAAGTTTTAGTGCTGGTGATATTGTTTCTATTTTTGTTCTACATGTGAGAAGTTTTAGTGCTGGTGATATTGTTTCTATTTTTGTTCTACATGTGAGAAGTTTTAGTGCTGGTGATAATGTTTCTGTTTTTGTTCTACTTGTGAGAAGTTTTAGTGCTGGTGATTGTTTTGTTTCTGTTCTACCTGTGAGAAGTTTTAGTGCTGGTGATATTGTTTTGTTTCTGTTCTACCTGTGAGAAGTTTTAGTGCTGGTGATATTGTTTTGTTTCTGTTCTACTTGTGAGAAGTTTTAGTGCTGGTGATATTGTTTCTGTTTTTGTTCTACTTGTGAGAAGCTTTAGTGCTGGTGATATTGTTTCTATTTTTGTTCTACATGTGAGAAGTTTTAGTGCTGTTGTATTGTTTTGTTTCTGTTCTACTGTGAGAAGTTTTAGTGCTGGTGATATTGTTTCTATTTTTGTTCTACATGTGAGAAGTTTTAGTGCTGGTGATAATGTTTCTGTTTTTGTTCTACTTGTGAGAAGCTTTAGTGCTGGTGATTGTTTTGTTTCTGTTCTACCTGTGAGAAGTTTTAGTGCTGGTGATATTGTTTCTGTTTTTGTTCTACTTGTGAGAAGTTTTAGTGCTGGTGATATTGTTTCTGTTTTTGTTCTACTTGTGAGAAGTTTTAGTGCTGGTGATGTTGTTTTGTTTCTGTTCTACCTGTGAGAAGTTTTAGTGCTGGTGATTGTTTTGTTTCTGTTCTGTTCTACCTGTGAGAAGTTTTAGTGCTGGTGATGTTGTTTTGTTTCTGTTCTACTTGTGAATAGTTTTAGTGCTGGTGATATTGTTTCTATTTTTGTTCTACATGTGAGAAGTTTTAGTGCTGGTGATGTTGTTTTGTTTCTGTTCTACCTGTGAGAAGTTTTAGTGCTGGTGATATTGTTTTGTTTCTGTTCTACCTGTGAGAAGTTTTAGTGCTGGTGATATTGTTTCTGTTTTTGTTCTACTTGTGAGAAGCTTTAGTGCTGGTGATAATGTTTCTGTTTTTGTTCTACTTGTGAGAAGTTTTAGTGCTGGTGATATTGTTTTGTTTCTGTTCTACTTGTGAGAAGTTTTAGTGCTGGTGATATTGTTTCTGTTTTTGTTCTACTTGTGAGAAGTTTTAGTGCTGGTGATATTGTTTCTGTTTCTGTGCTACTTGTGAGAAGCTTTAGTGCTGGTGATATTGTTTCTGTTTCTGTTCTACTGTGAGAAGTTTTAGTGCTGGTGATAATGTTTCTGTTTTTGTTCTACTTGTGAGAAGCTTTAGTGCTGGTGATAATGTTTCTGTTTTTGTTCTACTTGTGAGAAGCTTTAGTGCTGGTGTTATTGTTTCTGTTTCTGCTCTACTTGTGAGAAGTTTTAGTGCTGGTGATAATGTTTCTGTTTTTGTTCTACTTGTGAATAGTTTTAGTGCTGTTGTATTGTTTTGTTTCTGTTTCTGTTCTACTTGTGAATAGTTTTAGTGCTGGTGATAATGTTTCTGTTTTTGTTCTACTTGTGAGAAGCTTTAGTGCTGGTGATATTGTTTTGTTTCTGTTCTACTTGTGAATAGTTTTAGTGCTGGTGATATTGTTTCTGTTTTTGTTCTACTTGTGAGAAGCTTTAGTGCTGGTGATAATGTTTCTGTTTTTGTTCTACTTGTGAGAAGCTTTAGTGCTGGTGATATTGTTTCTATTTTTGTTCTACATGTGAGAAGTTTTAGTGCTGGTGATATTGTTTCTGTTTCTGTGCTACTTGTGAGAAGCTTTAGTGCTGGTGATATTGTTTTGTTTCTGTTCTACTGTGAGAAGTTTTAGTGCTGGTGATATTGTTTCTGTTTCTGTGCTACTTGTGAGAAGCTTTAGTGCTGGTGATATTGTTTCTATTTTTGTTCTACATGTGAGAAGTTTTAGTGCTGGTGATAATGTTTCTGTTTTTGTTCTACTTGTGAGAAGTTTTAGTGCTGGTGATATTGTTTCTGTTTTTGTTCTACTTGTGAGAAGTTTTAGTGCTGGTGATATTGTTTTGTTTCTGTTCTACTTGTGAGAAGTTTTAGTGCTGGTGATATTGTTTTGTTTCTGTTTCTGTTCTACCTGTGAGAAGTTTTAGTGCTGGTGATATTGTTTTGTTTCTGTTTCTGTTCTTCTTGTGAGAAGTTTTAGTGCTGGTGATATTGTTTTGTTTCTGTTCTACTTGTGAGAAGTTTTAGTGCTGGTGATATTGTTTTGTTTCTGTTTCTGTTCTACTTGTGAGAAGTTTTAGTGCTGGTGATATTGTTTTGTTTCTGTTTCTGTTCTACTTGTGAGAAGTTTTAGTGCTGGTGATATTGTTTTGTTTCTGTTTCTGTGCTACTTGTGAGAAGTTTTAGTGCTGGTGATATTGTTTTGTTTCTGTTCTACTTGTGAGAAGTTTTAGTGCTTGTTGTATTGTTTTGTTTCTGTTTCTGTTCTACTTGTGAATAGTTTTAGTGCTGGTGATATTGTTTTGTTTCTGTTTCTGCTCTACTTGTGAGAAGTTTTAGTGCTGGTGATATTGTTTTGTTTCTGTTCTACCTGTGAGAAGTTTTAGTGCTGGTGATATTGTTTTGTTTCTGTTCTACCTGTGAGAAGTTTTAGTGCTGGTGATATTGTTTTGTTTCTGTTTTACCTGTGAATAGTTTTAGTGCTGGTGATATTGTTTTGTTTCTGTTTCTGTTCTACTTGTGAATAGTTTTAGTGCTGGTGATATTGTTTTGTTTCTGTTTCTGTTCTACTTGTGAGAAGTTTTAGTACTGGTGATATTGTTTTGTTTCTGTTTCTGTTCTACTTGTGAGAAGTTTTAGTGCTGGTGATGTTGTTTTGTTTCTGTTTCTGTTCTACTTGTGAGAAGTTTTAGTACTGGTGATATTGTTTTGTTTCTGTTTCTGTTCTACCTGTGAGAAGTTTTAGTGCCTGTGGTATTATTTTGTATCTAAAATAAGTAACAAAACTGAAGGAGAAGACTGACTTAAACATTTAAATGTTTAAATTCCAGGTCGTTCAAAATCTTAAATCACCAGTATCCTTCAGGTTCATGTTGCAACTTCATAGCTTCAGGGACCAGGTCTGATTTCGTATATGTGCACAACACCTGAACTTTATTGTGCTGTGATATGGGTTGTTATGCGTAGCAGTTTCTCACTGCAGGCAACACTTTATCGTACCATCTCTCTTTAAGAGAGATTAAGCTAGAACTCACGTTAGATCAACCGTGTTGACATTTAAGATAAAAAGCATAAAACACTTCAGAGAATGGAAATCAGAGACCACTTCTCTGTTGTGTTTTAAGAAGAGTCCACTTTTTAAAAATAATAATTAAATCATGACATTTGAGTTATGAATTAAAAAAAAAACTTCATTCGAAATACGAAACTTTTACGCTTTCAAATTATGTCCAGGACATCACTTTAATAGTATAATTTCTAATATTCCGGAACAATATTTTATCGATGCATTTTTACACCTTTTCTCAGAAATCCCCACGTTTACACAAAGACATTATATTATGGAATATACATCACATTTACGATCTACAGTTAGAAGATGTAGAGAAGAGGACTCATAAATCCGTGGTCTAGTCGGAGATTTGAGTGAGGTAACAGAAGGTGTCGCGCCTGAAAATGTGTTGCACCAGTAGATGTGCTAATTTCGTGAAGTTGTAGCTCAACAGTAAGTAAAAACACTCTGTATGACATGTCTTTAGTGATACGAACACACAGCAGAGTGACTTTTAAGAACGTCTTCTCTGTGTTATGAAATCACATATATGAAATTTTCAGAATGATAAAGATTCAAGTTTTAAAAACCCAGTTATCATAGACCGTCTAGCCGTAAGTAGACATTTCGATAATAGTTGTTTATTAGTTGGTAGATATGTGGAATAATGCAGATGAAGTCACTGACAGCAGTTATTGAGGAAAGACGCTGGCGATGGTTGGGACATGTGCTCCGGATGACTGACAACTCACTACCAAAGACGGATGGACTAGGATGGATACCACAGGGGAACAGAAGTAAGGGTAGACCAAAGGAGACATGGAGAAGAACAACAGAGAGGATGTTGAGCAAGAGAGGGCTCACCCGGGAAAGGGCGGAAAAAAGGGAAAGGACAGGCATTTGTGGAAAACCCTTGTGGAAGCCCCATGTGCCCTGGGCACTCAAGGTGCAGTGAATGAATGAATGAATAATTTGTTTTTTAAAGGGTAAATAGTTGAGCACGCAGGCTCGTCTTACATTCTGCCCTTCAGAGAGAGAGAGAGAAATGTGGAAATAAATCACTCGTACAGCAGCTCTAGACAACTATTGACTGAAAGCTAAGTCTGTTATTTGTATGCGCGAGAATTTTAGCAGAACTTTAAATGTCCTCACTGGAATTTTTAGCTATTTTAAAGTTTTACATTTTCTTTTATACTATATTTCACCAGCACAAAAAACAACTAAAACAAAACAGAACACACACACATATGCATAATTATAAGATAGCACTTTCAGAAAATCTAAGCTTCACAAATGCCCAGGTCAAAAGCACTACTCAATTTTTTTTTAATTTTAGCATTTGTGGGGAAAACGAGACTTGCACACAGCAAATGCATTCATATTATTTTGTAAAAGTCTAATGGAGCTGCTGAGAACTAGACAGAAGCTCTAAATTATACTACATTAAAAAACAACTTAATCATCTTCAAGGTCAATATAACCTTGATCTATAGCAAACAGGACACTGTAGCAAACAGACACTGTCGCAAATAGGACACTGTAGCAAAAACAGGGCATTTGAATGGAGCAGAAAGGCAATTAAAGTCGTTACTGTCGCGTATATTTTATTTTAAGATGCCCTTTAACTGTACTCATAAGTACTGCACGGCCAGAGGATGTACGCTGAAAAACTAGATGTCGACATTCGATTCTTGGCTTACATCCACATTCGATTTGCTCGTTTCAGAATTTGCTGTACTTGACTCTCGGCACATGAATGTCTTGCAGAAAATGGCTTTATACTTTGAGCTCATGCTGAGGTAAACTAAGATGCTGACAGTGGAGTTAATACCCTCCATGACATACACAACTGACCAGATAACATAAAACATGTTATAGTTCTGGCCTGACGGATGCAGCTGTGGTGTACTCGACATAGCGATGAACACTAGGCATGACGGGAGGTTACTGATGATAAATATGACTGATATAAAGCTAATCATTTTGATGACTTTCCTGTCTTTCCCAGAAGAAGACTTATCAGCTGTTGCAGACTGCTGCCGCCATTTTGCTTTTCGATTGAGCTGGACGATCAGGATCACAGTGCATACAACGACAGCGACGAAAGCAGCGCACTGCATTACAATGTTGTTCAAGATCAAGGTCACACTTTCGAATCTCTCCCTGTCTTCGATGAAGTGAACACCCAACATCGTGCGGTTTTTATCTGGGTAGAACTTCCAGGCGAGCTGAGTAACATAATATTCCGGAATGGAAGTGGCAGTGACAACAAAAAAGATTCCGACAATGACAATCTTCGTTCTCGTGGTGGTGATAATAGTTTTAACCTTGAGAGGGAGCGCAATGCACAAGCATCGCTCTAGAGTTATATACGCTGTGATGTAGCTTGCCACTCTCACGAAACAAACATGCGGCCAACATCCAGTAATGTACTCAATTTCGGTAAAAACCACTGGGACATCCGGATCTTGTAGCAGTGGATTGAAGCAGACGCTTTCCCATAGAGAAAACACCAGAGAGAACAAGTCCCCAACGGCAAGGCCCAGTAAACTAATGTTAACAGTTTCTCTGAGGCCCATTTTGATGAAGACCACAATGTTGATAGTGTTTGTAACCATGCCACAAACAGCCAGGATCCCCGTAAGAGCCACCTGGAAAACTGCGACAAAAATGTAAGTTGCCTCGTCGCTGATAAGTGGATCTACCATGGTAGCTCTACAGACTTGTACATGACCATTGCCAGCTTTTGCAGAAATATTTAGATTCATTGACTGAAGGCAGTCTGTTAAGTCTTGGACGAGTTTCATGATTAACTTTACAAAAGAAAGCAAATATATTCATTACAGATATATGTGTGCGTATGTATGCGTGAGTGGGGTGAGGGGTCGCGAGTGTGTGTGTATGTATGTGCCCGTACATGCTACCCAGATTATGTTATTCTACTGGCTTATATAACTAGGTAACACTGTTTTCTTTCATATCCCTGTTTCACACATCGATTTTTAAAATTTTTGTTATTATTTATATCATCATCATCATCACCATTATCATCATCATCATCATTAGGTGCCGTATACGATCCTTCATGCAGGCCATCAGCGCAGTTGGTGATCTACTCTCACATCATCCCGTCAGATTGTCCAGTATCATTTCTCTTGGTCTTCCTCTTGATCTTCTTCTTTTTATTTTTCCTGTTATAATATTTTCTATGGCCCCTCTTCTCACTGCATGTCCTATGAAAGTACATTGTCTCTTATTTTTTTGACAAGATTTTTTTGTCTCTCCAGCTCTTCTCATACATTCTTCATTAGTTATTTTTGCTGTCCAGGGGATTCGCAACATTCTTCAATTAAACCACATTTTTGCTGCTTCGAATGATTTTTGTGCATGGTATTTATATTATGCTTGGAGATAAATTGTGCAGTAAGTTCTGAAATGTAACCATGGCGACAGTAAATCCATAGCAGGTGAGATTTAGAACCAGTTGTGAATTGAAATAGCAATAAACGATGGGACTTTATACAAGTGATAATGGGTGCGAAGAAACAGAAAACTGAGAGAAAAAAAAACAGAACAAAACTATATAAAGATATAAAACAAATTAATAATAAGAGACCATAATAACGCATATTAAACAGATAACAAAAGCAGAAAAAAAATACACAGTAAAATGAAATATGGCAGTCACACACCAAATAGAATATGGTAACAAATGAAAACTGTTAGACAATCATACACCAAATAGAATATGGTAAACTGACATATATAACGAACTGTGATTAGGGATAATTCAAACATTTATCACGATCTGAGATCAGCACACAAAAAAAGCACTAAAAAGATCATAAGTAAGTAGAAATATATAGAGAGTGAAACTCACACGGAGATGTGGAAGATTAGCTACGACGTGGAATGATGCAAGATTAAAGCAGTATCCAAGATTAAAACACACTGCACAGGTATGAATATGAATGACATGAATTCCAGCTCTAGATTTTCAAATGAATTTTAACAAATTTGCTAACCTTAGAAGCAATCAATAGAAAATAATAGCGATTGCGACGAGAGAAATTTGATATTAAAATAAATGAGGACTTTTGTGTTTAACCGAGTGCTTTTTTTCAAATACAAAAACTATCAGTCCATAAGGTATAAAACAAGTTACCAAAGCGAATTCTCCGTCTGAAACAAGCTGTGTTGTAAAACTCTAGGAAGCTTTTGCCAGTTATATATACACGCCAAGAACAATCTTTAAAAAGAATATAAGTGTGCTTTTTTTTTTCGTCGTATTCAATTAATTTGTTGTCTGCTCGCGAAATCTAGAACGATAATTGACTCATTGATAGCTCATTCAGGTGATGATTTTCTTGATTGCCGGTCAAAAACTTGCATCATTCTTACACATCATATCATCATCATCATCAGGTGCCGTGCCGACTGGCGTTGGCTATTATGCTTCTCCAGAGTACTCGATCCTTCATGCAGGCCATCAGCTCAGTTGGTGATCTCCTCTCACACCACCCCGTCAGACTGTCCAGTATCATTTCTCTTGGTCTTCCTCTTGATCTTCTTCATTCTATTTTTCCTGTTGTTATAATATTTTCAATGCCCCCTCTTCTCATAGGCCTGCTAAACTGAAATTTTCTGGAACTATCAGAAATACTTTACAGTTATGTCGGAATTAGACAATGAGTTTGATACTCGGGTAAAAGACTTGATTAAGAATGCTTTAAGCTTTTGTTTATTTTCCCTACTGTCTTTTTCAATATAAATGAGTCCATGGAGGATTCCTCAGCCAGGATTCACAGAGAGGTAGCTAGGAGTTCCCGTAGACTTTGATTTTAAAAAAAGCAAGAATTAAAAAAAAATTTTTTCCAATTTGACGACTCTAACTGTCAAGTTATAAGTCCCGTTAGAAGTCTCCAATTCTGTATGTCAGTTCGGTGTGTTCGTTGAGACGAGCGAAGGACAAGATATATAAGGTATACAAGATGTATAAGATATTCCTGACAGTGTTACTGTACACATCATTCTTCACAAGAGGTGGTGGTGTCCAAAACTCTCGAAGACGAAATAAAGACAGCTCTGGATGATACTACAGCAATGCTTTAATTTACGAAACAAAGTTCAGCAACTCGAGAATGTTTGAAAAGCTTTGCATAGACGTTCAAAAAATACATGTGTACGCCTGCTACATACAGAAGTCATTGTTTTAACAAAAGCAGACTTCTCAACAGGTGTTTGAGCTGAAAGGTTTAATGCAGGAGTTATTTCAGGAGAACAGTAGACCATATATTCCCCCCCCCCCCCCCCCCATGCTTTGAAAAAAAATGGTTTAAGAAACTTAGCAGATAAATTACTTCTCATGAATAAGCTGAACAAGTCGCTGCATAACTCTGGAGCAGATGTTTCAACGTGACGTGACAAGATTATAGGACGTTAAGACGACAATGAATCTTGTGAAAAATCATGTCGTGAAAGGGAATCTTGAAGTATTTGTTTTGTCACTAGAGTTTTAATTGATACCTTGTCTCTGAACAATGAAATCAAAACGAGAATAAGAACAGCGTCCACAACTGTTGGCAAACTAAGGGAAATGGCATGGAACAACAAAAATTTTTAATTTAACATTGAAGACTAAGGTCCTGAGTTATCATATCTGCGTGCTTTGCAGTTTCTTATACGGATCTGAAACTTTGACACCATATGCAAGGCATGGGAAAAAATGAATAGTTTCCATCTTCGCCGACTTCGCAGAATAATGAACATCAAGTGGCAAGATAAAGTAAACAACTCTGAGCTTCTGCAGTGTGCATCCATCAGTGATGACAACACTAAGCAGCAGAAGACTGACATTATTGGGACATGTAACAAGAATTAATGGCGATTCTATTTCCAACCAGGTTTTATATGGCGAACTTATGGTGGGAGGGAGGCCACATGGTACTGTTAAAATGAGATATAAAGATAGTTGTAAGACATCAGTGCGAGATATTTCTGTATACATGAAGTTATGAAGAACTTACGACATGTCATGTAAACAACCACATTGCACAAAGGAGCAGCATCATTTTGGGGAATAAATGAAGACCAAATGTGAAGTTAGAAGAAACAAGCGCAAGGAAACTGGTCATTGCAACGCAAATATTGCTTGCTGTTACTGTCGCCGACTACGTAGATCCAACACTGGCAGAGCCAGTTGTGAGAAGAACAGCTCAGCAAGATGATGTTTGGCTAAACCCACAATAGATGATATCTGCCTGCTTCAGAACTGCCTTCCTAGACGAAAAGTGCCGATAGTAAGAGTTTGAGACCAAGCAAGATTATCAGCAGATCTAAACCCTCATTGAAGCTACCTGGAAGATTTAAACCCTCATTGAAAACTACCTGGAAGATCTAAATCCTCATTGAAAACTATCTGGAAGATCTAAACTCTCATTGAAAACTACCTGGAAGATCTAAACCCTCATTGAAAACTACTCGGACGAAATGCTGAACAAAACTAAACAATATTTTCCCTGATTTCAACAAAATATCCTGTTTGAAAAAGAAAATATACGCAATATGTATAAAACAAAAATACAAAAAAGATATAAAGCAAGCCAAGGTACGTGGATTTAGGTAGAATTCTGGGTCTTAAGGACATGAGTCTTATGGTGTGTGGGGAATGTAGGAATCTACACGAAGCAAGATTAAAATATTAATGTATCTTGCAGCTCTAGAAGATATAATAGCAATTCAACTTTCCTTCATAAGCAAAATCTAATTTTCCATTATATGCAAAACAATTCATCTGAAATATGTCATCCATGCTATGAAAGAGACAAAGTGTCTGAGAAAAGGAAAATAAAATGAGACATCGAGACACTAATATGACAAGACACTCACTGTGGAGTAGAGCTGAAAGCAGGTTAAAGAAAGTAAAGAGAAAAACTGAAAGTAAATCATCAAAGGATAAGGAGAAATGGTGACAGCAGGTTAAAAAAACAAGGAGACAAGTTGAAAGCAGATTTTTAAAAACAAGACAAGTTGAAAGCAGAATTTTTTTTAAAAATAACAAAAGTTGAAAGCAGACTTTTAAAAAATAACAAGACAAGTTGAAAGCAGATTTTTAAAAAATATCAATAAAAATTGAAAGCAGATTAAAAAAAAAAAAGCAAGAAAAGTTGAAAGCAGATTTTAAAAAATAACAAGAAAAGTTGAAAGGAGATTTTAAAAAATAACAAGAAAAGTTGAAAAGCAGATTTTAAAAAATAACAAGAAAAGTTGAAAACAGATTTTAAAAAACATGAAAAGTTGAAAGCAGATTTGTTTAAAATAACAAGAAAAGTTGAAAAGCAGATTTTAATAAAATAACAAGAAAAGTTGAAAAGAAGAATTAGAAAAAAGGAGAAAAGAATCTAAAGAGAACTCCGGTGAAAAAGACATTCAAAATAGACTCCCCTGAAAGATTCACAAGCCATTAGCGATCAATTTTTCATTTCGTTTTCAATCTAAGAGCCCGTCACAAATTTGAATCCCCAGCCGAGCGGGATTTTTTTTTCTTTTCTGACTAATAAGGCCCCGGGGTTTACCCAGCCTCGGAAAATAGGTACCAGAGAAATCTGGGACGGTAAAGAGGCCAGGCGTGATACTGACCACATCACACTTTCATGTGCCGAAGGTCATGGAAAATACGGGCCTAACACCATATTCCCCAATATGCCTTAATGGCATGGAAACTGGAATTTTACCTTTTACCTAACACCACCTTACCCAAGAAGACATTATATGAACTTCTAGCTCCGACTCCAGTCTGGGTGTCTAACATTGTGACCATCACAACTTCAGAGTGGTCAGCATGAACATTCATTCATTCATTCATTTGCATGTCCCTTGCGGAACTTTGCCTCCCAAACAGCACTCCTGTAGGCCTCTCGGTTGTGAGTAAGATGGCCTGCTGCTGCTGCATCCATTTGCAGATCGTCAACGATGTCTTGCAGCCATCTTCGTTTTGGTCTTCCTCTTGTTCTTCTTCCCATTATGTATCCTTCCAATATGGTCTTCTCTAAAATTATCATGACGTTTAATGTGTCCAAAATATCTAAGTTTTCTCTCTTTAATCCTCTTTACTAGCCAGCCTTCTTCAATATTAAGCTCTTGTAGTATATATATATATTTGTTCTCTTTTGTGTCCATGATATTTGGAGAACTCTTCTGTAGCATTTACATTCAAAGGCATCTATGTGTATCTCAGCCGTTTTGCCAAGTGTCCAGGTCTCACAGGCATATGTTGCGATGGGAAAGATGCATGCCCTAAAAAATCTTATTTTTGTAGTTCTGTCTGCTCCTCTCCACAGATTCTTTATTTGTTTTACTTTCTGAAGAGCGATAGTTGTCCTCCTTTTAATTTCCCTCATTGTATCTCCATTATAGCATGAACATACACAATCTAAAATGTGTCTCTCAACAGAAGTCAGATTACTCATGACCAGATATCTTGAGAGAACAAGACAGATTAGACAAAACCACAATAATAGACTTGTTTTTACAATAGTTTCCAGAATAAAAGATTGTTTTGAAAGAAGAAATAAGTTCATGAACGTGACATTTGCACATCAAAGCGTTTAAAAATATCTTAAGTGAACACCTTATGATTTTTACGATCAAACAGACTTTGCAGTGAATGTTTGTTTTAGCACTGGTATTTATATACTGTAAAGTGAATGAGCTACGATCGTGTATGAGTGTGTGTGTGTGTGTGTGTGAGTTACTAAAACACGTGTTAGATAAGAAAACAAAATAAGATCGTGCTAAATTCAGGGCAATTACCCATGGATAATAAAACCAATTTTTATTCTTTGGAATTGTTTGTTGTCATAGAACAATCACATTTATCCAGCAGAACGCAAGATTACACTGATTTATTTGATTATTGGCCCATAGAAAAGTGGATAATCATTTATCTTCCCCTTTCTCGTCCTAAAAATAACAATAAAAGAGCTCGTTATGTAGCCAATTCAAGATATTACTACACAGTTAGTGCAATTATCGAATCGATGCCCATTTCTACGACATTATTATGTTGGAATTCCCACGATTTAATTGCTATGGAGATGTTTTAGGAGAGAAATAATCGTAATCGCTCCCGATATTTTATCGTATAATAGACCGCAGGACTCTTATGATAGAGTAACATAAAACAAAATGTAATTTAAAAAAAATATACACCTTCTTGCCTGCAATTTTCATGTCAGCAAAGTTTTTTTTTTTTTCGAACGCCAATAAGTTTAAAATCTCATACACAGTCATGAAAATTAGGAATAAAGGACGACATAAGTAGTGTTGAGTCTTTCTCTAGACTAGAAGAAAGTTAGTCTAAAACTAAAGCATCAGTTACTGTTTAAAAGAACATTTATAAGGCATCAGTTACTGTATAAAGGATATGTTTCTTTCGTGCTAGCTTTACTTCCGTGTTTCCAGACAAGTTCGCATATTTAAGAGTCCCAGACTGAAAACTAAACATGATATCCTCAAAACAAATTAAATTTTATCTACTAAGAGATTTCACTGTTTTGAGAAGTTACTGATGCTTCATTCAGTCTAATAACAATGACACTTTGTCACTGATATATGACATTTTGTCACTGATATATGACAGTTAATAAATGTACAGAATAGCACCTTAGGGCGAGCACAAATGTCTTGTTCTTTATGGACATTCACAGCGTGATCATGAACATCAAATTCATTTGTTATAGCCTCTGCATTAGTATGGTTTTATCTGTCCTGGAGTTTATCTTTTTATTAAGTACAGTATTGTCTAGACCAGCGAATCTCAGACCCTTTTGCTGCACGACCCACATTTAAAAGTCAAACGTTTTTGCGGCCCACTAATAAAGTGCTTTATATTTGCAAGGCATAAATCTCATTTTATAAAGTATTATGTAATATTTTCTCTACATGTTTAACTGCATATTCATTGCCACACAAAAGTTCTTTTCATTTACTAATAAAGCGACCTACAATTCTGCTGCTTGCATCCGTGCGGTCTGTCTCTATGCATTGCGTTAAAAATTGTATCTACTTTTTTCTCTCTTTTTTTGTTGTTGCTGCTTTGAGACTTCAGCGCGGCCCACAATACTCCCTGTCACGGGCCACCTTTGGGCCACGGCCAATGGGTTGAGAGCCACTGGTCTAGACCATATGTTTTCGCAAGGGACATCGGGAAAAAGAGCCTTTTTTACGACGAATTTTAGGGAAAAAAAGTATGTCTATTTTATAACAAATTAAGAACACGATTTCTTCTATGCATTCATTTTAACTTGTTTTGACGTACACGTTGTATTAGCATACACGTTGTTATTTCTTTGATAACAGGGCCGTCTATTGCTCTTGCGGTGATTGTTCAGCAAACAGTTCTCCGTCTGCGTGTAGGGTACGCTGGCTATGGAGTTTGATATTTGTATGAATCACTGACATGAATAAAATGTCATCATTGACATTTGCTGACCACATAAAACCTTAAAGAACATCCAAACGACAAAAACGGAGTAGGCAAACTTTTATCATCATCTGTGCTTCCAATGGAGCATAAGACATCAACAAATGTTCCCCAGCCAAATCCTGTCTTTAGCATTTCTCTCTCTCTCTCTCTCTCTCTCTCTCTCTCTCTCTCTGAACCTTAAGTGCCCAGGGCACATTGGGCTTCCGCAAGGGTTTTCCAAAATACCTGTCCTTTGCCTTTTTTTTCTGTTCTTGCCCAGGTGAGCCTTTAGCATTTGGGATGCCTTAAACCATGTCTTTCCCGCTTCCTTTAGTTCTTCATATATTGCACGTCTACATGTCCCTAATGGCCTGTCTCTCTTTTCCCTTGAGGTGTCCACGTCAAGGCGGAATAGGGGTGTCTTGTTTTTTTTCCATTCGTAGTAAGTGGCTCAGCCACTTCCATCCTCGTCTTTTGACCTCTTTAGTAATATTCTCAATGCCCTTTTGTCACACGTTCTTCCCGGTGTGTTCTTAAAATTTTCTCGACGCATCTTCCTTGTACTTTCATAGGACAGGCAATGAGAAGAGGGGGCATTGAAAATATTATAACAACAGGAAAAATAGAAGGAAGAAGATCAAGAGGAAGACCAAGAGAAATGATACTGGACAGTCTGACGGGATGGTGTGAGAGGAGATCACCAACTGAGCTGATGGCCTGCATGAGGGATCGGATACTCTGGAGAAGCATAATAGCCAACGCCAGTTGGCACGGCACATGATGATGATGATGCATCTTCCTTAAACACAGGAGTGTTGTTTGGGAGGCAAGGTTCCGCAAGGGACATGCAAATGAACGAATCTTCCTTAAAATTCTTTCAATCTGCTTTCTATTCCCTGACTGATTCTCCATGTTTCGGCTGCATGTAATAAAATGGAGCGTAAATTTGATTTATATATTCTGAGCTTGAAGCTCGTATGAAGAATTGGAGATTCCCATATGTTTGCTAATTTGTTTAAAGGCCTGAGATGCCTGCCTAGTTCCTGTGGATATTTTCTTCTCAGTATTGATGTCTACTGAAATGAGGCCTAAAAGGTACTTCAAGTGTTCTGCTTCTTCTTTTGCCCCAACTGAGAATCTTTCATTATTTTTTCTACTGATTCTCATGATCTTAGTCTTGCCTGGATGTATATTCAGACATACTGATCTGGCTATGTTGTAAATCCTAGTTGTCTTCTCCTGTATGTCTCTGAGTATGTGAGAAAAGACCAGTACCATCTACGAAGTCGCAACTCTTTAGATGATTTGTGAGCCTCCTTGTTAAGCCTCTAGATCTGTCTTTGGTGGCAATTGTAATTACCCAGTCCATAACGATTAGAAAAATAAGTGAGAACATTCTTATATCTTATATCTTATATCCTTCCCGTGCCGTTAGACGTCACATAGGGCTCGCAAAGTAGTTCGCCAATTTTTCCTGTCCTCGGCGAGTCTTTCAACCTCATCAAAGGATTCTATGCCTGTTAACTTGGCCTCTCTTAATAATGTTCTCTTCAGAGTTTCACGCGGTCTGCCCCTTTTTCTTCGGCCTGTTGTGTTCCACTTGATAGCTTGTTTTGGGATTCTCTGCTCATTTCTTCTCATCAAGTGGCCAACATATGTCCATCTCCTTTTCCTGATCACCCGTGAGACTGATTGTTGTTCAGTCATCTATCTTATCTCTGCATTGTTCTTGAATTCATTCCACTTGATGCCGAGTATTTTCCTTAGGCATTTGTTTTCAAAAGAGTCTAATTTCTTTTCTATTTCTTTAGTTGTTTTCCAGCTTTCGCATGCATAAATGAGGGTGGATATTACATTTGAATTGAATAGTCTTAACTTGGTTTTTGTGCTTATAACTTTTGAATTCCATATGTTCTCAAGATTCTTGAAGATTGATGCTGCTTTTGCAATTCTGATCCTAAATTCCTTTCTAGTGTCACCATCCTGGTCTATGTAGCTGCCAAGGTATGCAAATTGATTGACTTCTTTTTTCTCACAATTGATTGTGAGAACATTAGGCAATCTTTATTCTAACATAAACGTCCTCTGAACCAACTCAGATTCAATGACGAAATGATTATAATGGACAAAATCTTGAAGATTTTAGACTCCGTGATTTCAGCTAAGTAAATATTACATTTATAGTGTTAGTTGAGAAAAACGGAATTCAAAAGTTATAAGCACAAAAACCAAGTTAAGATTATTCAATTCAAATGTGATATCCACCCTCATTTATGCATGCAAAAGCTGGAAATCAACTAAAGAAATAGACAAGAAATTAGACTCTTTTGAAATGCCTAAGGAAAATAATTTGTTAAAAGTGGAACGAATTCAGGAACAACACAGAGATAAGACAGATGAGCATACAAAAACTTGTCTCATGGGTGATCAGAAAAAGAAGATGGACATATGTAGGCCATGTGATGAGAAGAAACAATCAGAGAATACCAAAATAAGCTATCAAGTGGAGCACAACAGGCCGAAGAAAAAGAGGTCGACCGAGTGAAAGTCTAAAGAGGACATTGTTAAAAGAAGCCAGTTTAGTGGGCATAACATCCCTTGATGAAGTTGAAAGACTCGCCGAGTTGGCAAACAACTATGCGAGGCATATCTGATGTTTAACGGCATGGGAAGGATGTAAGATGGAACTGTTAGTTAAGTCAGGATTACATTCATCTTGAGTCTAGTAAAGAATATATACTTGAGGTCAATGAAGTAAAAAAAGTAATTTATTTAACCACTGATTATATTATTATAGTTTTAGGGATTTCTCGTAACACTGAGGTTGAAGCTCTAGGTGGCTGAACAATGGTGCAGGTTCTCGATTATTAGTATTAAACTGGGGTGTGAGTGGAGTGGTTTTATTTGGTGCCCAGGAAGGATTTCCCATGCACGGTTCTCAACGATCTCTAACACCTGATTATCCTTACCTACTGTAGGCCAGACTTTATTGTCACAATTGCCTGTTACAAAGAGTGCCACATGGAAGCAGGTAAACGTCTTCACACGCTCGTGCATCTTTCAGTCAAAGGCATAATCATTTTATCTCCTTTGTTTAAGGTTATGAAGATAAACCCCCCGTGTGGTACCCGGGATCTGCAAAGAATAGGACCACTGTACCCTACCACGCATGTTCGTAAAAGGCGACTAAGGAGGGTTCGGCATAGGGCCAGCAACCCTATCTGGTAAAAAAAAACAAACTATCAGACTGCTACAGAAACAGAAGCAAGGTAAAAAACAAATGAAGGTGGAAAGAGGAATGGTTATCAGGAAACTGAGCCAATGAAGGTTGTAGATGAAAGCCAGCCACTGGAAGTCCCCAGCCCGATTGCAGACCTCCTGGAACCTAAATACAAGATACAAATAGGCAGCTGGAATGTAAGAACACTTAACCAGACTGGAAAACTACCACAAACCATCAAGGAAATGCACAGATACAAACTAGACATACTAGGAATACAAGAAGCAAGATGGACAGGACAAGGCAGAAGGAAACTAACAACACAGAAGATACAATAATATGGTCAGGTAAAGAAGATCATCATGAAGGAGGAGTAGCTTTGATTATAACAAAAGAAGCATCAAGGGCATTGCTGAAATGGACCCCTGTAAATGAGAGATTATTATGTGCACGCTTCAACTCAAGATTCATGAAGCTATCTATTATAGTTTGTTATGCACCAACAGAAGCAGCTGAAGAGGAATTAAAAGAAGATTTTTACAACAGCCTCCAAGCCACAGTAGAAACAATACCCAAGCATGATATGCTACTCATCTTGGGCGACTTCAATGCAAAAGTAGGTAAAGGAAATGAAGATAGAAGAAGAATCATGGAAAGAGAAGGAATCGGAGAAATAAATGAAAATGGAGAAATGCTGTGCAGTTTCTGTGAAGAAAATATGATGACCATCGGAGAGACAATTTTCCAGCATAAAAACATCCATAAAGTGACTTGGAAGTCCCCAGATAAAACCACAGAAAACCAAATCGATCACATACTAATAAACAACAAGTGGAAACGGTCACTACAAGATGTGCGAGCAAGGAAAGGAGCAGATGTAGGAAGTGATCACAACCTTCTAGTAGCAAAAATAAAACTTAAAGTAAGGAAAGCCAAAATCGGAGAACACAGAAAGATATGTTTTGATACAAGAAAATTGAAAGACCATTAAACAAGAAATGAATTCTCAGTAGTACTTAAGAACCGTTTCAGTGTCCTATAAGACGAAGCAAAAATATCCAAAATAGAGTTCAATAAAACACTACAGGAAACAGCAAAAGAAGTGCTGGGGTATCGGAAACGGAGAAAAGAGGAATGGATCAGCAAGACCACATGGGAAAAGATAGAGCAAAGAAAAGAAATCAAGAAAAAATTATTGAACACCAAATCACAACGGCTTAAAGAACAAGTTTTAAGTAATTATACACAAAAAGACAAAGAAGTGAAGGAATCATGCCGTCAAGATAAACGTCAATACTATGACAGCTTAGCAGAAGTAGCAGAGAAAGCAGCATATGCAAACGACATGAAAACCATATACAAAATCACAAAGCAGATGACAGGTAACTTCAGCACAAGATGTGAGAGTGCAGTAAGGACACAAAAGGGACAACTGGTCAGTGGAGAAAGAGAAAAAATTGAAAGATGGAGGGAACACTAACACCCTACTAAAGAAGAACACAAGCAGCACAAACAGTAGACATACCTGAAGCAAAAGCGGAACTAAACATCAATACAGGACCAATAACAATAAGTGAAGTAAAGGAGGCGATAAAGAAGCTAAAATTAGACAGGGCACCAGGTGAAGATGGAGTCACTGCTGAGATGTTGAAAGCAGAAGAAACAGAAACACCAAAACAACTTTGCCGGATACTACAACAAATTTGGGATCTAGAAAAAGCTCCAGAGGAGTGGAAAACTGGCCTTATAATAAAACTACCAAAGAAGGGTGACCTCAGAGATTGCGGGAACTGGAGAGGCATTACCCTACTGCCACGCACCAGTAAAGTATTTTGCAGAATAATCATCAACAGAATTGTACCAGCACTTGAGGGAAAACTTCGGAAAGAGCAGGCAGGATTTAGGAAAGGAAGATCATGCACAAACCACATATTTATACTTAGACAAATATTAGAACAGGCAAATGAGTGGCATAGCACAACATATGCATTGTTTATAGATTTTGAGAAAGCCTTTGACAGTGTCAACAGAAATGCACTTTGGAAAATCCATGGCCTCCCCCATAAGATAGTGAATAACCCTAAACGAGGGTTTTCAGTGCAAAGTGATCTGTGGAGAACATACCTCCAGCAGCTTTAGGGTACAAACAGGAGTGAAACAGGGATGTGTACTATCACCAACATTATTTATCTTGGCAGAGGACTGGTTAATGAAGGAGGCAACATTAGACAAACGCAGAGGATTACAATGGACCCTTGACACAGTGCTGGAGGACCTTGACTTTGCGGACGACATTTGTCTACTGTCAAGCAGCCACAAAGATATGCAAGATAAAATAAACAAGCTAACTCAGAATGCAAACAACATAGGACTAAAGATTAACGTAGGAAAGACAAAATTAATGAAGCAAAATGTGAACAACAGAAATGTACTCAGAGTAGATAGCAAGTTAGTTGAGGAGGTCAATGAATTTGTATACCTTGGCAGTAGAGTAGTAGAAAATGGAGATAGCACAAAGGACATCAACAGCAGACTTACTAGAGCAAACCAGGCTTTTGCAGTGCTGCAGACTATATGAAAATAAAAAAAAAACTAAGCATAATACGAAAATCAGAATATTTAAGAGTAATGTTCTAAGTGTACTACTCTATGGAAGTGAAAGCTGGAAAATCACCAAAACCATAGAAAACAAATTGAATTCTTTCCAGACTAAATGTTTACGAAGAATTAGAAAAATATTTTGGCCAAACACCATAAGAAATAACATCTTATTGGCAGAAATGCAGATGAAGCCACTGACAGCAGTTACTGAGGAAAGACGCTGGCGATGGCTGGGACATGTGCTCCGAATGACTGACAACTCGCTACCAAAAAATAGCACTAAGATGGACACCACAGGAGAACAGAAGCAAGAGTAGACCAAAAGAGACATGGAGAAGAATAACAGAGAGGATGTTGAGCAATAGAGGGCTCACCTGGGCAAGAGCAGAAAAAAATGCAAAGGACAGGCATTTGTGGAAAACCCTTGCAGAAGCCCCATGTGCCCTGGGCACTTAAGGTTCAGAGAGAGAGAGAGAGAGAGAGAGAGAGAGAGAGAGAGAGAGAGAGATATGAAGATAAACAATGTTACGAATGGTTAGCCAAGAGCTTGTGAACCTAATTAACCGGTGAATTTTTTTACGTATAATAATTACTCAACCTAAATAATTAGGAGTGATCACATTTCTCATTGTCTTTGTGTATTAATTGTAGCTCTACTCCAAAACAGATTAATTCATGTAATCTCCGGGCAAATAATAACCTTCCTTACACAAACAATTAATCGGTCACTTATTGAGCAAGCAGTCTGCAACCGGTGTAATAGAAGATATCACTTCATGGATGAAAGAACATACTTTACGTGGTGTTCTCCGAGGCTACAAACGTCCCAGGAAGCATGGTTTGAGATTATGATAGATCGAACAATCTGATGAAGAGAACGAGATGACTAACGTTTTTATTGTGCAATGATTCTGGCTGGTCTGTAGAGACTCGAGCAAGTTTCTGCTAATTCTAGAAACTGAAAGATGGGAAGACATGGACTCATTAAAAGAGTTTTCGAAATATAAAAACTAAGAAAGTGAATTAAAACTTTATTTAAATAATGCTTTAGTTAATCCTTCATAATTTCGTAAATGACACGGAAAAACAACCTAATGGGTTTATTAAGTCTTCTATGTTCTTATGTTAAACTAAAGAAGGAGATAATAATGAACTGAATAAAGTGCATCATGTTTGTTACTTCTGTATGATGGACATTGTTGTGAATAATATTCTGTCGATCATATAAAAGTAACAAGCATGATGCACTTTATTCGTAATCATCAACATCAGCAGCAGACACAGCAGCAGAGAATCGGTAGCAGCAGCTCATTTATTCTGCTATGAAATATTCTGACTACCTTTTATCTGTTATTTATTTTCTGTCACATTATCAACTACAGAATCCCTTACTTTGGTGTCCCTATTCCCACAGTCAGTATTTTACTGTTATTTTCAAATATTGTCCAACTTATATCATGCCCAGCAGTTGATTGTTGTTTAACTTAGCTTTTTTGATGCTTCCGTTGCTTAATTTTTTTAAAATGATTCTTCAGTTGTTTAACTGATGGGGGAAGGAAATTACAGAAGCCTTAATATTCCATTATATGAAGCATATCGCCAAGACCTATCAAGACCTATATTTGTTCCCTCAACACCGACAGGTATATGAGGAAGGAGACAAGATAAGACAAGACATGGTGTTTAACTTTGTTTTACTGACACCTTCAGTTGTTTAATTTTTTTTTAAAATTGATGCCTTCAGTTGTTTAACTTTGTTTTTTAACACGTTCGGTTGTTTAAGCCACATTCGCCTTTTGACTTTCAAGAGCTTCAAAACACTGTTTTTGACTTCATAAATCTGCTTGAAGTTCAATAAGCTCTTCAGCCCCAAAATTTCCTTTTCTGGTTTTGAAAGAAATCGTTGCACCATCCTAGGCGAGAAATTCCTTGTCCTCCAAGTAATGAAAAAAGCTGGTCTCTAACCCAAAGGTAACCAGTGATACTGTCACTTGCGTGATCTGAGGGATCAGCCTCATCCAGCTCTCGTCAAGCGGAGGAAACTGCTGTACAACTCTTAATGTGCTTTTCACAGTGGTAACTTTTTTCATAAAAAGAATTTTTTTTCAAAGTAAGTAGTTCAGTTGATACGTGCTCCCTGAAATGATAGTTTCAGCTCACTGAGATGTTCGAAAAACTTCAGCGAGATGGTGTACAGGCAAGAATTTTTCACCTTCAAAATCTTCTCACAAAAATGCAGCAATTTCCTGTGTCAGCTTCATCACTTGGTTCAACATGTATTCTCTGGAGAATCACCTGACCTTTCTATGCAACAATAGCACATTGTGTTCTGTTTTCCCGTCCTCATAAAAACGCTTTGAATAGCTTGTACTGAAGCATTTTCCCACATGCAAAGTTCACAGCTTGTACTGAAGCATTTTCCCCACATGCAAAGTTCACAGCTTGTACGGCCACAGAAATAACTCGCTTGAACGACTCGGACGGGTTTCTAGAGGCAAGCGCATAACGTTCAAGAAAACATACGTTGACAATTATAGGAACCCTGCTCTGACCAAGCTCACAAATCCTGACCTGTGTCCTGGCATTGAACCAACTAGGGCATGCTCAATTCCGTGGACTGAGAAAAAAAATCATCAACTGAAAAATATCAACAGCCTTTGAAGTCAAAGTAATGCCTGTCGCAGCAAAAATTCACCACAAATTATATGAATTTTCACAAACAAAAAGCTGTTTTCATAGTAAGATAACTAACTTAGCACTTAGTAAACTGATTCACGTTGGACTCTGCTTGATTCCACTCATGACTTGTTCCAGGAAATCGCAGCTCATTCCATTAACACATGAAGTGACATCATCAGTGGACAGAGATACTTCCTTAAAATCTTTGTCATTGAATCCTGACTAATAAATAGTTTTGTCGTTGTCAGTGCTGCATGTTTAATCTAAGTTTCTGCATTATTGAATAGTCTCTTTCCTATTGTAGTTATACGAGAAACAGGCTGGGCACATTATGAATATTTTGCACGAGAAAGGAATACAAGATGACAGTATTTTAATGTATTGTTTTAAATCAATGCCCAATCCATTTCCTGATCCATGGTCACTAAAAATCATTTGTGGACCCCCTAAGGGTTCACAGAACCCAGGTTAAGATCCACGGCTCTGCAGTAACACGAGTTCTTAAAAGAAATATACATACAAGTGACCGTTTCTAAATACCGGAACATACATACAAGTGACCGTTTCTAAATACCGGAACATACATACAAGTGACCGTTTTTAAATATCAGAACATTCATACAAGTGACCGTTTCTAAATACTGGTTTCATGTGTTTGTTTTGCACTGCTGAGAATCTAAGAGTTGAAATAAAGCACACAGATTTAGTGACCGAAATTGTCAATCTTTCGTTGATTTGAAAGAGCAGATGTTTCTAGAAAAAAAAACTCTTTTATTTACACTAGAATTATGGCTCCATTGAGCCCTGTCGAACACCCACACACAATAAATGTGTTCAGTAAATATTTGGAGTACAAGTTCAAAGAAATTTATATTCAATAAGAACTTGCTGGAGCGTTACTCAAATACTGAATAAAATCTATAGTTCAGAATATAAAATGTAAACAGCATTGTAGATTTCTACACTTGTGGATATGGTCTAACAAGTCTTCTGCACACATCAAATATTAGATTACATTGATATTAGGTTTGTTTAGCACTGGTGCACATTATGTGTGTACTATGATAATGAAAAAAATTATCACACCAAACAGAGATTACTGTCAGCTTCTTTATTTCAGACATTACTCACTTCCCAGCGATACATACAGTTTCTTAGAACACAAGTCAGTGACTGGACCTTTCTTTCCCACGAGCAATTGTCTCTCAACTTATCTGTGTTATGTTCCCATGATGTCTCCTTTGGCTAATATCGTTAGCGTCTTTTGTTGGGACGGGAGTATGTTGTCTCACTGGTTGGAGATCAACAACCATGTGGCAAAAGTCAATAGACAGACATATTTAAAGTTCATTGACTGTTCATGAGTACATTTTCAGGGTTGTAGACAAAGAATTTTGACTGAAATAAAAATCTCAGTTAGCATCGATTAAACAAAGAGGGCGAAAGGAACATTGACTAATACTACATTTCCATTCATTTATGTCAATATCGTGGTTTTCATTCAGAACAATTTTGTCAAAAGTCACAAGCATTAGGATGTTCTATTTCTTTATGTAGATCACTTATTTATAATAATTTACAAAAGAAGTAGAAATGTGAAAAAAGATGGGCAGTTTCAAAATCAACATCCGACTGGCTGGTGAAAATAAACCGGTTGCCATAGCGACACATTGCATTTCCTGTAGCAGCCAGTAGAGTGTTATCTCGCTAAATACCAACCCACAGTCCATTCTGTTCATTTGTGCATGAGTAGCGACCTAGTAAACATGGACTTTGTAATCGTCATTCCTACCAGTTGTGAGATCTGTGGTGCGATTCGTTTTATGCAGACAGAAGGACACTATGCTGCCGAGTTTCATGCTTAATGTACCTTATGTAAGGTGATAACACTATGGGTGACAGTTATGTGAAAGACTAGTGCAGGAATTTATTTCATGGATGTACTCTCTTACAGAGACTGGGTTATCACAAGTTCTGTGCACGGTAGGTACCAAAATAACTGATTGACGTTCACAGAGCTCAAAGAAATAGCTCAGCTGTGACATTCCTTCTGCGCTACTCAGAAGAGGGGGGCAGATTTCTCAGAAGAATCGTGACTGGGGACAAGACATGGGCTCTGTCCCTGAATGTAAACACGAATGCAGTTCAGACAGTGAATGCACACTCAATCTCAAGCCAAGGAAATTCGAACATTTTTTAACTGAAAACAATGGCTACAGTGCTCTGGAACGGCAATGGAGTTTTACTGACGGAATTCACAGCACTAGGGATGACAGTAAAATCAGAGATTTATTGTGAAACGCTGAATAAGTTTTGGAGGTCGATCGAAAACAAAAGGCCCAGAATGCTCACCTATGGCGACGTTCTCCTGCATGACAACACACGTCCCTGAACATCAGCTCGAACAAAGGCATTACCTGAGCAGTTCAACTGCCCTTACAACCTGAACTTTGGATCAAGCGACTACCTTCTTCAGCAATATGGAGGTTAGGCTGGCTACCAAGTGCTTCGAAACCAGCTAATGGCTCATCGATGGAGTAAACAACCAGCTAGATATCCTGTCGGCGCCGTTCTTTGATGAGGGACTGTAAAAGATGACAAGCGCCTGAATGTCAGTGGCAACTGTATGTAGATGTAATGCCGAATAAATGACATATATGTAAATTTTGAGTATAATAAAATTTTCCCCTATTTTTTGCTTTATTTTTTTTTTTAACCAGCCAAATGATATAGTCCTCGCACACATGTATCTGTGTGTCTGCGTGTACGGGGAGTTTGTATACAAAAAGTAATTAAATAATACATTAAAATGGCCTTCTACAATAAAGACAATTATTCACCATGTGTGCTTTTCAAGCTATATTTTCAATTTTTTTTTTCAAACTATTTTGGGGTTACTTTCATAGCCTGAAATATTATGTACCGTTTTTATCATGTCATTTTCGTCTGCTACACAAACCACACAACGTGACTGCATTCTCACGTCACAGAATATGATGCGGTTGAACACAAAAAAAACAAAACATGGCGAGAAGATCTGTGATGATCTTATTCTGGAAGTGAAGCATCGTGTAATAAATGCTTTTTTTTCGGTTTTCATAAGTGGATGAGTAGAGTTTTGAAAACCTAATCACTCAAAACAAGTAAGACTAGGCTCTTCATACCGAAGCTGTTAATTTGCTGTTGTTATCGACAATGATTCAGTTAATTTAGCACATGGAATGAACAGGGCATTGGACGACCAATGTTTAATAAAACACTTAAAGTAGGCAGTGATAGCGCCAGGATTTTTTTTAACCCGGTACACTTGTCCCTGTCTATCACTTTGCATGAAGTACTTTCCGAAATACTGGTTTTGTCAACACAACATCCGGTACTTCATACTTTTTTTTTTAAATGTAAAATTAAACACACTTTACAAACATCAGCATAAAATAAATGTTAGCGTGAACTTTTTCTTACCTTATTAGCTGCGAGATTTACTATTTACAAACTGTTCACACTGGCCCAAAGTAAAAACTGGCTGATTCTTCTCTATGCAAACTGAGTATCATCAGTCTGCTGGCCCGATTATCCTCATCGCTGGTTTCTTTTTACTTGGTTTATAAACTGGTTACGGTAACTGACGTCATCCAAAACTTTCGGCTCTTCTCAAATTTTTTTAATCAGTAGTTTACTAATACTTGCCAGTTAACGTTATCACTGAAAATAAGAGACCGGAGTATTTTTTTTTAATTTCGAAGAAGATAGTATACTTAGTGGGGCCTATAAGAAATAAATGTACGAAAGAAGGAAAGATGCTTTTCCAGCGTGGCAAGGGTCACAATATGAAAGTTTATGCAGAAATCTGTCTTTCCTACAGGCTGGAAAACCTATAATTGTTGTAGTGACATGTTTGTCTGACAGTGATGACATGTTTGTCTGACAGTGATGACATGTTTGTCTGACAGTGATGATATATTTGTCTGACAGTGATGATATGTTAGAATGACAGTGATGACATGTTTGTCTGACAGTGATATGTTAGTCCGACAGTGATGACATGTTTGTCTGACAGTGATGACATGTTTGTTAAGAGTGATGTCATGTTTGTCTGACAGTGATAAGATGTTTGTCTAACAGTAATGGCACATTTGTCTGACAGTGATGACATGTTTGTCTGACGGTGATGACATGTTTGTGTAACAGTGATGACATGTTTGTCTGACAGTGGTGACATGTTAGACTGACAGTGATGACACTTTTGTCTGACATTGATGATATGTTTGTTAACAATAATGACACATTTGTCTGACAGTGATGACATGTTTGTCTGGCAATGATGATATGTTTGTCTGACAGTGATGACATGTTTGTCTGATAGTGATGATATGTTAGAATGACAGTTATGACATGTTAGTCTGACAGTGATGTCATGTTTGTCTGACAGTGATATGTTTGTTAACAGTAATGGCACATTTGTCTGACAGTGATGACATGTTTGTCTGACGGTGATAACATGTTTGTGTAACAGTGATGACATGTTTGTCTGACAGTGGTGACATGTTAGACTGACAGTGATGACACTTTTGTCTGACAGTGATGACATGTTAGACTGACAGTGATGACACTTTTGTCTGACATTGATGATATGTTTGTTAACAATAATGACACATTTGTCTGACAGTGATGACATGTTTGTCTGACAGTGATGACATGTTTGTCTGACAGTGACGACATGTTAGACTGACAGTGATGACATGTTTGTCTGACAGTAATGACATGTTTGTCTGACAGTGATGACAGTTGTCTTTTATCTATCAGCTTCGGTATCATGGGCCTATATGTTCTGAAGTCCTCATTACTACTTGGTTAACGCTTATGGTTTTCTTCTTTTTTGCATGACATAAACTGTTTATCGCCATAGTTTGACTTGTTTTTCAGCTTCATGTCTCTGCTGAAGTTTTCGTATCATATTCTGTGTAATCAGACCATGATGCTCGTATATGACTTTTGTCTCGGCTTTCATGGCTTCTAGCGGAGTGTCCTTTCTTCGTTCAGTAGCTATGACAAAGTTCGTTATTCTTACTACAGATATCGTTTGGTTTTACTGGACCATAGAGTTAGTTCCCTTTCAGTAAAGTCTCTTTGGTCGCTCGAGCAATGCGGAAGTCACATGGCTGATTTACACGAGACAAACATTACAGAACTGGTAATGTGTAGTAACTAGTTACGCTATTGTAACAACTTCACACTGACCATAGGACACGTGATCATATAAAAATGCTGCCTTGTTGTTTACGTTTCTCAGTAATATCTCTGATTTTAATAACGTAAGATAAAATTCGGACATGCTCATTAATATAATTATAAAAGATGAAAAAACTGAAATTTCATGTGAAGTGTTGTGTGTCATTTATCAAGGTCAGTGCAGGACAGCTGTCTTTTGAGCTTAGTCAGTCAGTCAGTCATTTGCACGTCCCTTGCGGAACTTTGCCTCCCTAACAGCTCTCCTGTAGGCCTCTCGGTTGTGAGCAAGATGGCCTGCTGCTGATGCATCCATTTGCAGATCATCAACGATGTCTTGCAGCCATTTTCGCCTTGATCCTCCTCTCTTTCTTTTTTATATTATGTACACTTCCAAGACTGTCTCTTCTCTAAATTCTCATGACGTTAAATGTGTTCAAAATAAATAGTTTTCTATGTTTAATCTTCATTACTAGCCAACCTTTTTCAATATTAAGTTCTTGTAGTATGGATATATTTGTTCTTTTTGTGTCCATGATATTTGAAGAACTCTTCTTTAGCATTTACATTCAAAGACATTTGTGTGTTTCTCGCTGTTTTGTTAAGTGTCCAGGTCTCACAGGCCAAGTATGAGCGCTTATAATCTGCCGACATGAAACTTTACAACGTGATTATAGCGCGGGAGAAACCGATTATCTCTGTAGTCAATTTGATTGCAGTGATTTAGTGTGCTAGAACTCATGTATGAATCATTCGAAATGATTACAATGGGAAAAGAAACCGTGTGCAATGCATCGTAGACATGTCCAGACATTGAACCTCCGACTTACGTTCCTCTATGGCTCTCACTGATCGAGAGCCTCGTAAATCAAACCTTTCATAACATGCAGATGGCACAGTCCGTTCCAAATCCCAGAAATAAATACTTTATGCAAAATTTATGCCGTGTTGATTATTGGTGAAAATTACCCTAAAATATATTTGAAACATATATGTACTCATAATGTACTATGTTCTCGAAGTTGTACAGTAAAGATTCATGTTAAAATCCAGTCATAGTTCGTCATCTGAGATCAGGTAGAAAACATCAGGGATAGGTCACTGTTTTGCGTGTGTGTGTGGGGAGGGGGAATCATCCTTCGTGAAAATATCAGGCAGTGACTCATTTGCAGGAGATGAAGTGCCAGAAGTCGAAGACTGAGGACAGGATGACTTCTGTGACACTGGCCCCTTAGAGAACAACGGATCTATGGGTGGGGGAAGGGGGGTTGATAAACCGCCATTTTTCTGACTGAACGCAGTTGTATAGTTCCACCATATAAGATACAATTAATGTATTAAAATTAAATTATTATAGTACAGTACAGTCCCTGAGACATCAGCACTAACGAGGAGTGTTTGTCTTTTGTATGCTTGTGGCCTGGTAGGGATGACGTGTCCTTCGTGAAGTGCGAACGGTTAAGTAATTTATTCCAATGTTATCGCACTGAGAGATTTTCTGCGGCATACAATCGTTTTCTTTTAGGAAGTTATTCAGTTACTCTTTAAACCTATCTGCTTCCTCCTTATCAGACCTAGCAGCTTTTCCATGTCTAATCACACTAAGAAGTCCGCATCCTGTTTTTTTTTTAAAAATTAAATCTTTAAAAACAACCCTTACTAGCTTTAAATGTCACTAAAACGAGCGTTTTCATTGCCAGAAATGGATTGCGCTGTTAAGTTACTACAAATTTCTAGGGCTTTTTCGCAAATAAATACACATTACACCTTTACGTTTAATGTGCTCGGGTCTTTCATTATGCTTCTTTATTATTTTTTGCATCTCCTTAATTATTGGCTACCTTTTCTCTTGCTTTGGGCCCCATGATACACAACACAGGGGGGCGCTTTTTTAATCGCAAAAGTTTTAAATGTCCGCTACAGTATAACTGGTACAGTACAATTTACGAGGGGCATCCTAAAAGTAACTATGCAAGGCATGTAACCTCCATTAAAGTGATGTCGAACTAATGGACATGGTTTCGTCATTTGGCCATGTCATATGCCAGTGCCAGCACTGTGCAGCACCATCTAGGTGGCATCCGTCAATGTAGGATCGACTGCAGCATTGGTTCAGACAGGAGGCTTGTGCTATGATACGGTTTCTGAATGTGAAGCAGGTGCCAGCTCCGGAAATTTATCGCCATTTGGTGGAAGTCTATGAAGACAGTGTGATGAGTCGACAGCGTGTAGTAAAATGGTATGCAGAATTTCGAACCAGACGAGTGACAGTCAGTGACATAGCGCAGAGTGGCAGTCTCATGGCAACGAACAAAAACTCGCATCGAACATGAGATATTGGAGAACAGATGAGTGACTTATGCATGACTAGAGTCTGTCACGTGGAATAGTGTCCACAATGAGTGTGCAGTTTAAGATTCTCTACCGTGTGTGCACGATGGGTCACGTGAGCCATTTCCGAGAACCACAAGTCAAAGAGAATGGCATATGCCCTGTCATTCCTGCGACAATCAGCCGTTCACGGCCAAGACTTTCTAGAACGCATTGCTACCGGTAACCAGACATAGGTTTACATTAGCACGCCAGAACTGAAACGTACAAGTTTGGAATGGAGACATCCGGGCTCTCCACGAATCAGGAAATTCTGGCTGTGCTGTCGGTTGAATACGGTATTTAGGTATAAGATAGGCTTGTTGTTGGTAGATTTTCTGGTATTGGGAACAACAATCAATGCGTACGGTACAACACTGGAACGTTTACGACCTACTTTCAGACATCGTCGTCCTGAGCTGTTAACAAAAGGCGTGTTGCTTCTCAGTGACAACACTCGACCGACCACACGCAGCACATTCGATTTGGAGAACTCTTGCAACATTTTCGGCGGGAGAATTTGGACTATTCGCTGTATTAGTCCCTATCTGGCGCCAAGTGATTTCACCTTTTCCCAGCTCTCAAGCACCATCTTGCTGGTTACAGACTTGAAAGCGACGAGGATGTCGAAACAGCGGCGACACAGTGGCTCTAATTCCAAGACCACATTTTACGAGAGCGAGCATCGAGTAACTTGTCCTATGCTTTAGACAACTGCTTCAGTTGTCATGGAGACTACGTGGAAAAATAAAGTCGATCATGGAACACGGTGGACAGTGTCTTATGTCCAAATAAACTTTGCTCTTGAAGTAATAACCTTTGTAAACATGGACTTTGCAATTCCTTGGATTTACAGGATTCCTGTCTAGCAAGTCTATATACCCTCATATTACACGTTAGTGCAGCATTAATAATCTCTAACAGTATTTATTCATTCATTCATTCATTCATTTATTCATTCATTCATTCATTTGCATGTCCCTTGTGGAACTTTGCCTACCTAACAGCACTCCTGTAAGCCTCTCGGTTGTGAGCAAGATGGCCTGCTGCTGATGCATCCATTTGCAGATCATCAACGATGTCTTGCAGCCATCTTCGCCTTGGTCTTCCTCTCTTTCTTTTTCCCATTATGTACCCTTTCAATACGGTTTTCTCTAGATTATCATGATGTTTAATGTGTCCAAAATATTTAAGTTTTCTCTCTTTAATCCTCTTCACTAGCCAACCTTCTTCAATATTAAGTTATTGTAGCATAGAAATATTTGTTCTTTTTTGTGTCCATGATATTTTAAGAACTCTTCTGTAACATTTACATTAAAGGCATTTATGTGTTTCTCAGTTGTTTTGTTAAGTGTCCAGGTCTCACAGGCATATGTTGCGATGGGAAAGGTGCATGCCCTTAAAAATCTTATTTTTGTTGTTCTGTCTGTTCCTCTCCACAGATTCTTTAGTTGTTTTACTTTCTGAAGAGTGATAGATGTCCTCCTTTTAATTTCCCTCATTGTATCTCCATTATTAGTTAGTAGTGATCCAAGATATTCAAAACTCTCCACTTCTTCCAGTTTTTCCTCATTGATACATATATCGGCTGCATTGTTTGTTTTGTCAGTTGTCATCAATTTAGTTTTCTTCGCCTTAAGATAGAGGTTTTGCTCTTCACTGTTCTTACGGACTGACATAATTAGTTTTTCCATTCCTTTTTGTGTTGTGGACAGTAATACTAACAATATTATTATATATTAATACGTATTGCACTGTACTGTACTGTACTGTACTGTACTAATTCGATTTTAATACATTAATTGTACCCACAAGACGGAACGATATAATTGCAATTAGTGATACAAAGGCTGAACTAACTGCATTCTGTTGGCCGAGCCGCTGGTAAGCGAAAGACCGGAACTTTCAAAAATTTCGGTGCCCGAAGTTTGGAACTTGTTCACTTAACTTGCAGGTTTTCTCGAAGTCGAAACAGATTTTAACATTTAGGCCGTCTCATAAGTCGATATTTCGTTAGTCGAACCTCTCGTGAAACTGCTGTTTTAAAGTTGGCCGCATATCCAGCTATGAAACATCACACTAGCGAGATTTCTTTCACCTTCCAAATTCTAAAACAGTCCCATTTGCTTTGACATAGCGAAAGGTGTGTGAAGGCTTCACTTTAGGCTGCAATTCATATAAAGCGCTGAAAAGTGCTCTACATTGTAGTGCATAAGATTGTGCAATCCTGAAGCAGATGTGTGGGCACTATCATAAAGTAAAAAAAAAAGGTAAAGGTAACCCTGTCATGCCTTAGAGGCACATTATGGTGTTAGTGCCCATAGTTTCCTTGACTTGTCAGCACACTAGAGGGTGATATGATCAGTATCATGCCTGGCCGCCTTTCCTTCCCCAACTCCAGAAGAAGTCGGGTACACATTTCTACAACTGGGTGACTGGTGTGCCTCCGGCCGGATTCGAACCCCCCGACCTTCACCACGAGAGACCAATGCATTAACCACTTCGCCACTCAGACACCCCAAGCTACCATAAACCGCTGATTAATTTAAGCAGTAAAACAGCTCACGTGCATTTATGTACATAGTTCCCGCTCATTCATGTACAATTTCATAGTTCCAGCCCATTTATGTACACTTTCATAGTTCCCTTTATAGTTCATCAAAATGTCAAATCCAAATTAGTGGACTCTGTGAGCTCATTTCGTCAGCTTTGAGAAAATTACCACAAAAAATCTGAAGAAACTCAGCGCTGACAGGAACCTAGCAAAGGTGGAGGGAATTTTATCATTGCTATGTTACACGATGAACGGCCGTGACTGTCAGTAGTGAGAGTATTTCCTGCCAGGGCAATAATTGTTCTTACTTGATCCGTCAAGAAATAACAGTTACATTGATACAGATTGAGCACTAACGGTAGTGTTAGTAATTTTTGCACTTAAAGATGATTTCACCGCATTGTAGATATAGAAATAATGATAAGAGTAATTTTAACGAAAAAGTGTTTGCTAGTGGTAATAATGAGATAATCTATGCAAGATGTGTTGTTTGCCGAGCACCCTAAACAAGCAGAAAGAAAAAAAAACCAATGCCTTTGTCATTTCAGTAGTAATGAAAAAAGAAATATATTAGTGATGTTTTTGCAGTAACGTGAATAGTTATGTAAGGCAACTTATACGTACACTGGAAATAAAATTTGTACTGCATCAGTAGCTGAGTTTCTTTATTATTTCTTTTGTTACAAGCAGGAAGATTCATCAGAGGTCGGGCTCAGTCTGTTTGAACTTTGCTCGGTTAGAGAAGACACGTCACATTGGCGCTATTTGTGTCAAGGAAAGTAAGCCACCACATGAGCGAAGTCAAGCATTTCTCTTCAGCACTTCTTAATGTCGCCACTGGGAGCAGTATCGAACGGAAGTCTTGGCCTGTGTTGAGATCAGATGGGCCTCAGGCATCGAATCTCCAATATAAGAGAAATACTACAGACAGAAAAACACTTTCGGGTTATCGTAATGGACATCGCTTGCTGCAGCCTGTCTATCAGTCTCCTGGATCACTTTCGTTGTGCGCGCCGTCTCCTCTGGAAAACTTGCCTCTCGTTGGAAAGAGAATCAATATTGGTAGAAAAAATGATTCTGGAGATCTTTGGCGACCTTCTGAAGCAGCACCTCAGAACATAATTTACTCTTATGCGAAAAAGCAACAGGTCCCAGGCATAAAAAATCCCAATACAAGATTTGGACAAAAACCCTGGTGTGAACTGAGAGGACTGCCTGAACCGGCCGCCCCTCTCCCAAGTCTAGTTGATTCAGCTGAGTTCGATGAAATCAGGAAAAACTGCACTACAGGTTCCAACACACAACAGCAGATTAAATTTCTTCCTCCTTTAACCAGAAAGCAGCGTGAAACAAACATATATCATCCGGAACCTGGATCACGACATGTTCCTTTTCACAATAACAACAAGACCGACACAGGATCTATGTATTCTGTCAGTGCACATAAACCAGTCAGAGCTAGACAAAGCAATCAGGCTCCTTTATTATCGTTTTTTCATTGTTTCCAGACAGAGGTAGTCTTTGATGACAGTGTGTCTGGACTTAATGATACCCAGATTAATGAGATGACAGAAATAAAACAGAAGCTCTCTGAAGATTTTCTAAGTTATCACTCAGGGAAAAACTCTCCAGAAAATTATACATTTTGCAGCAACTTGAGCACGGCAGCATCAACAATGTCGCCTCGTAAGTTTCTATGGGATACTTGCGAAGATCAGCCGAGTAAGAAAGGCAACCATTCCTTTCACTTAGACTTGAAATATGACTCTTCATACGTGGAAAACCAAAGCGAAAAGTCTGCACGATGCAAAAGAAACTCAAGTAAATGTACAGAAGCCATCATGTACAATTCCAAGTGTGACGATGCATCCTATGAGCAAGAGAAGGGGTGCGTGCTTGAAAATGATGGTGGTCCATTGAATCTGAAAAATTTAACTGAAATAAGTAGTAACAAACAAATTAAATGGAAAGTTCTCGAAATAGATTCAGAAGAATTCAAAGAAGGTTGTGCTTTTTATGAAGCAAATCTACTAATGAAAAATGCTGCTGTACCAAAAAAATTAACAAAGCTGCCACAGACCACTTACACTTTTTCTAAAACTTCTGGACAACTTCTGTCTGGAGACAGGAAAAGAGTGATAGAGAGATTAACAAAATTACCACTTCGTTTTCTAAGAAATCAGAAGTCGTTACAGACCACAGATAATTCAGTTAACAATGACAACATGTCTACCTCCTCAAGCCATTTCAACACATTTTTTACATCGACTAAAAATGCTACTCTGTCAACAGTTAATCTGCAGCTTGATATCATAGCTAAGCAAAGAAAGCTTCCCATTCCAAAGCAGCACCGCAATCGCATTTTATTTCAAACAAATCTTCCAGATGGTGGCAGGAATGCTCACGTTACGACCACTGTCGGACCACGCCCCTTTTATAATGCCACTAATACTGTTTGCCCTCTCGCAAGACATGGAAACGTCACAAAAATTGCGTGTCCAGGGAACAGCCAGCTTTGTGAAGCTCTATTTGAAGACATGTGCATACATGGAGCAAGTCCACGATTTTTCTTGCCTGAAACTAGCGCTTTTGAAAGTGTGTTAGAACAGATAAAAGTCAATGACGTTGAGGGTAATAAGGATGACGCATCTGGCACTGGTACTGCTGAGCATTCTACGATGTCTAAAATAAACGAGTCAGTAATTAAATCAGTCAGCCTCTCAGACAGCACAGTTATGGATTCAGTCACACAAGATTTGTCTTCAGTTAAAGAAAACTTTCAACAAGTTGAAATTCCCTCAAATAGTCAAATGAAAGAGGTCATTGAACCAAACTATCCTGCCTCCAACCAAACCTGCTTAGCCGTTAATAAGTCAAATGAAACATCGCAGCACACGATACAAAATGTCCCAGATCCACAACGAAATGAAGCTTACAAATGTGAAAGTGAAGAATCTCTTCAGACTCTTCCTACCGAACCAATGAGCAAAAAAGACTGCAGTATCATGTCTGTGGATGGTGTTCCCAATAATTCCCCAGCGGACAGTCCTCGCTGTTACAGTACAACAAGACGCCACG
Organism: Achatina immaculata; assembly: GCA_009760885.1. Taxonomy (NCBI): domain Eukaryota; kingdom Metazoa; phylum Mollusca; class Gastropoda; order Stylommatophora; family Achatinidae; genus Lissachatina; species Lissachatina immaculata. The sequence continues at coordinate 15,555,052 of CM019694.1, forward strand.
CTGACTTCACTAATCGTAGTGCGGAAAGTTTTGTAAAGTTGCCACACGAAACCTGCAACGAACTCTGCGAGGATGACGGGCATCTTTCGATGTTAAGAGATTTTGGTCAGCAGGTACCTCAGTGTGCACCACTTCAGGAAAGCTTAATCTTAGGTCGAGAATTAGATAATTTAGAGCTAAGAAGCCCCATAGTTAGTCATGACCAAGTGATAACGAAGACCGATTGCTTACAGTCAGACCGAAGTGAGGAGCAACAAAAAGAAGAAGAAGATTGTAATGCTTCGACCTGGTCCCGTGATCTGTCGCCTCACTCTCATGATAGCACGCTCTCGGATTCTGACGAAAGCCTCTGTTCCAGTCAACAATTCCTAAGAAGAAAGGTTGACACTGATTCTGAAGAAAGTGTTATAAACAACACCCCTGACGAGTATTTTAGTGTCGAAGGAGAGGACGTTTGCATGAAGAAAGTGCACATGCTAATCCCTACTGTCAGAGGCGTAACTGACGATAACCCAGGCTGGGAGACGTGCTCATGTGATAAATATTGTCCTTGTGAACTGAGTACGCGGGAAGATTTCAAGAGCAGCGCTTGTGTTGAACCTGCCGTCACCGCTTGTAAAAATGTGCGTTTCTCTGACGTTGACAAGATAATATCGTTCAGAAATGATGACACGGGATATGATAACACGTTTTCGGAGACATATTACGCCTCTCGACAGAATGAAATGAGAACAAACTATTCACAGCCGATTAGCAGTGATTTGGTACTTCATAAACTGACATTACAACCTCCTACGTGCTCCAATGCATGTGGCTGCGCCCAAGCTTTTAAACGCCCGCACTTTATCAATCCTCTCATCAGGTCCGGCCATATGACAGCTGGTCCAGTCAAGTCCAACCATCTGCAGTTTGTCAAAATGAATGCATGCAATTACAAAACATCGAAACCTGAAATCGGTGAGCAGTGGTTTAATCACAGCTTGTCATGTATCAGTTCAGACCACTTATAAATAATGTGAGGAGATGAATGAATGAAGCAAATAATTTTTCTCTGGTTATATAACCAGAGAAAAATATGGCCATATGGCCAGATTTAGTTAGGCCAGGTTCGACTGATCTCATATAACGTTGTAGGTGGCTCGCGAACGTCAAATGCTATGGGGAATTTACTTTACATCTTTTTTTACTTACTTACTTTCTCTCTCTCTTTCTCTCTCTCTCTCACACCCACACACAGAGAGAGAGAGAGAGAGAGAGAGAGAGATATGTACATATACATAGTTGACTAGGAAGTAATCTTCCACCAATCTTCTCTGCCATTAGATTTTCATACCGTGTTTGTTCTTTTGAAGCTGATCAGAGGAATCGAAATGAAATGTATGGACAAGGCACTTGCCCGACATCACGTGTTCAAGTGAAGGAGAAAACACAGTGGCAAATGCTTCATTGACAGAATCAGCCAAGAGAATGACAGCCAAGCAAAACATCTTTGCTGCTTCAGAACCGTCGCCTAAGTGGAAAATAGCTGCTGTAACCATATTTGCGTGTACCAAATAAAAAGTACCCTTATGCAATATTGTAAACGGGAAGTGTTTCGTCAGAATGTGTTACATATCATGTGCGCTACATATCAGTCAAAACAATTCTGCGAGCTGATAAATCTCCTTGATTTTGTCCAGAAATCTGTGCACTATAAATTTACCCAAAAGAACGAAGGAAAAAAATACATTTTACAGAGAATTAATTATCAAAATATATATTCTCTGACTTTTTGCAGAACATCATGCAAAACTTTTCACAAAACTGATATTTTAGGGAGACGGGGTACTGCAGTGAATTAGTCGCTCGCTGACCAGGCTTCGATTTCCACTCACCACGTAGGGGAGGGTGGGGTGGGTGGGTTAGAACGTGGCTCACAAAAAAATCCCCACGGTTCACTCAGCCTGAAGTAAAAATGTGTACCAGGGTTAACACTCTGGGAAGGAAAAGGAATGACGCCGCTTGCTACAGAGTTCGTGCTGATGGTGGCACTAGTCGACAGTTTCTGGTCAACTGCCAAGTTGGTAACAGAGCACTTTTTGTCTGACCGTATGCAATGACGCTGGTTCACCACTCATACCTTTACCTTTACCTTTACCTTTACATTTACATGGCATTTTAATACGTACTTTTTATCTTTTTAATTTATAAGGTGGTATGTGCATCAGAGGGCGGAGCATGACGTCAAATACTGGAGTCTGTAGAGAAACTTCTGCAGTGGACCTTGTTTCCAGGCATAGCTTAGCAGTTTGTAAGGACTCTGTGCTGTACACGATTTGTCGTAACTGTGAGATAGAGCTGCACGATGAATATGGAGATATTTGCTGTGGTGAGAATATTCATTTCCTAACCAAAATAAAGGAGACAGATGAGTGTGAAGGGGAGGGGAAGGATGAAAAAAAGTTGGTGCCAGTAGTGAAAGTAAATCATCAGCACAATTCGGGGCCAAGTTGCAGCCACAAGGAGGAAGGATGCTGCCAGTTATGTTCCAAGGTTATGAAATGGGTCATATCCTCCAAGCTGGAAAACTCTCAGTCATGAATGAAATCAGGAGAAATATCCCCCCTCCCTCCTCCAAAAATAGCATACACTAATGTTAAAGAATCAAAGTAAACAAGTACTATTTAATACAGTAATATATCACATGGCACTAAATGTTTATGAGGAATTAGAAAATATTTTGGCCAAACAGCACAAAAAATATCATTTTGTTGGCAGAAATGCAGATGAAGCCACTGACAGCAGTTATTGAAGAAAGACGCTGGCGATGGTTGGGACATGTGCTCCGAATGACTGACAACTCACTAACAAAAATAGCACTAAGATGGACACCACAGGGGAACAGAAGTAAGGGTAGACCAAAAGAGACAAGAACAACAGAAAGGATGTTGAGCAATAGAGGGCTCACCTGGGCAAGAGCGGAAAAAAAAGCAAAGGGCAGGCATTTGTGGAAAAGCCTTGCGGGAGCCCCATGTGCTCTGGGCACTTAAGGTTCAGAGAGAGAGAGAGAGAGAGAAATATGGCTGTTTCAGTTTTCTGAGTGTGAAAAGTAACAGAGTGCATAATAAGTTATCCAAGAACTAGTGATTTCAGATATTCTATCACAGACCATGAAAAAAAAATGGCAGGCATAACACTGCACTCATTCATGTGGAATGGGCTCCTGGTTACCACATCTAATAATTTGACTTATTTTACTGCAGTTTTATGAGAAGACAAAAATGAGAAATAACTGTGGATGAAAAGTCATATTATTTAATGTAAATCATCATTTGATAATGAACTAATGAACTTAATGAGACCAATAAATTTAGAGTTAATAAAATGTATTGAAAGACTTGACATTTAGGCTCTGGTATCAAGTATTTATCATAACATATAATACAAAGAAGATGTTTAGAAGAAGAAAAAGTCTGGTACTGGTAAATGACACTTAAAGTGAAGATGAAGATTTTATTTTCTATAATATATAGACAATGTTTGACCCAAATATAAATCATATTTCTTTAAAATTTGGAAATCACACTAAAACAACTGCAGTTATACACTGTCTCAGACTTCACTCACAGATATATAAATATGGGAAATATCTTCTAAATGTTCAATAAATCTGCTCAAGATTTCTGCTAAGTTTTTCATTTGCTCTTTTGTGATGGTTTTGTCCATGTCTTTTAGTTTTTTTTCGTCCATCGCGGATAAATTATTTCTCTCCTCTTGAGTCTTCCATATTGTGAAGTTGCTAGTTTCCATTTGTTTAAATTTGGTTCATATTAAAGGGCCTTTGCAAGTACATGGCTCTGACTGATATAATAAAATAAAAGTTGAATTTGTTCAATGGATCAGTCTTTTTTTCCCGACTGACAAATATGAGCATTTACCTGCTCTGTGTTACCATACATCACATCACAATACATTTTATTAATATTCTTTCAAATGTGTAATAGTTGTTTACCACTGCAGTCACAATTTCTATGAAGTGACAAAAATGGATACTAAATGTTGATGTAAAATATTATTTTGGTTAATATTTTATATCATATGTTTTATTATCGTGCACAACTTTAAGCATGATGGGAGAATATTCTACAGTAACTGGTATTTTATTGAACAGCACATCACTTTGTCTTATTTGTCAGTTACTATTTCTCTGTTTCGCTAGACCTATTAATTTTTGTCAGATGACCATCTGGATCTGTTCAGCTGTGTCATGTGACTATCTGGACTAATTCAGGTGTCATGTGACTATCTGGACTAATTCAGCTGTATTAAGTGACTATCCAGACTAGCTCAGCTGTGTTAAGTGACTATCTGGGCTAAGTCAGCCATGACATGTAACTATCCGGACCAACTCATCTGTATTAAATCCAGACTAACCCAAGTGTGTCATGTGACTATCCAGACTAGCTCAGCTGTGTTATGTGACAGTCCATACATATCAAGTTGTGTCACAGTGTAATTCGGACTTATTTGTGACAAGTCACCATTCAGACCCACACATTAGTGTCATGTGACCATCCAGATCTACTGACTTGTGCATCATGACCATTTTGACCTACAGAATCGTGTATGTTGATGTAAAATATTACATTGGTTAATATTTTATATCATGTGTTTTATTATCGTGCACAACTTTAAGCACGATGAGAGAATGGTCATATCTGAACCTACTAAGTTGCGTCACGTGACCTGCAAGACAAAGCTTATTTAATACCTGCTTTTTTTTCCTTCACATGAAGGGCAAAGGGTGCAGAAGCTTGAGTGAGTGAATGAGAGAGAGAAAGAGATGGAGAGAATTATTTATATATATTTGTTAGTTTCCATCTCAACCAATATACAACAAAATGTTCTGATAGGACTAAGTGAAATCAGTACTGAAGTCAAAATGTTCTGTTAGATATAAGTTCTGACAATACTGAAGTCAAAATGTTCTGACAGAAATTGAAAAGAATTATTATAATGTTTAATTTTTAAAGCGTTAAGAATATTTTTAAAAATACAGAATAAAACTGAAGTGTGGTGTGATAGCTTTAAATAAATTATTTCATTAAATGGGTAGGGGGGAGTAGGAGAATTCATATTAATTAAGCACACGCTTCTTCATTAGCAACATTGTGACAAACATTTTGAAAGCCTTTTTGCTGACCAGAGCAGGTAGGATTTGTAACAAGATCAGATTTGTGACAAGGCCAGGCAAGATTTGTGACAAGGCCAGGCAGGATTTGTGACAAGACCAGGCAGGATTTGTGACAAGACCAGCTAAGATTTGTGACAAGACCAGCTAAGATTTGTGATAAGATCAGCTAAGATTTGTGACAAGATCAGTTAAGATTTGTGACAAGATCAGCTAAGATTTGTGACATGACCTGGATTTACAACACAAGCAAGTATTTGGATGTAGGAAGATCAAGCATCCTAAGCTATGAAATCACATTTTCAAACTGTTTCCCTTACATCTGTACCATTTTGCAGACCACAATCCAGGACTAGTAGCCACATCACTTGGTATGCCATAAGATGATGATAATGATAATGACAAATTTTAAACACATCATAATCTGGTGGTTACAAGCATGATGATAATGATGATGACAAATTTTAAACACATCATAATCTGGTGTTTAAAAGCATTAGACACAAGCTAGAAGATGAAATGTGATGAATTATGTCTGCTGAAGCTGTGTAATAAAAAGTGTCATATGTCAGTAATACTTCTAAAATAGCAATTTTCCGCAGTCACGAACACTGCCAACATTTATTTGACTGTATTATCTCCTGTAATAAAAGCCTACTTTTAACTGAAGTACATTGTATAATGCTATCTAAAGCATATCTGTCTCTCCTTCAGGTAGATAACTGCAACCACTAGTCATCATTAAATCATTATATATTGTACAATCATCAGCCTGTAAGTCTATACTAGTTTGATCACTTTTTTTCTGTAATTCGCATGGATGTGCCCTGTACAAGTCTGTTTTGTATCTATGACACACTGTCATAATGCAATGTAAGTATATAAATGTGCTGCCTGTTTGCCTCATACATGCTTATGTATTGTATATGCTAAAAATAATTTAGTTCCTGTGTTACAGAAAGGTGGCTGGTTGTTCTGCTGAGCTAATTAGTCCATAAATCATCTGTTGGCCATAATCTTTTTTTTTCTCCTATGTAAATGTTTCTCATGCATATTTTAAACTAATGTATTTGTATATTTAATTTTAGTGTGTGTTTGTCTGTGAGGTAAATTAACATTATTTTTCACATACTGGGTTTCTGGGATTCCAATGTCAACATTGTCAGGGTAAATAATCTCAAATTCTTCATTACTTTGCTTTAATAACTTAATTCTCTCTAGTTCTTCCATCCTCTCTTTGTCTCTCTGCTCCCTAGACTTGACCAGATCAAAGTCTGTGAAAAGTTTATCACTGATAGGAATCTTAATGCCTTCCTCCCTGGCTTTCCTCAGTGCCTGGATGTAGCCTTTTCTGTATATGCGGATCTGAAATGCAAAAGTGAATATTTTTTAAAAAAATTGTATTCCTTATTACTCATTTTAAAATCATTGACACTAGCATACTGACAATAGGGAAGAAAGAACTACTTAATGATGACAAGCAACAAATAAAATTTGTGAATAATTACAATAATAAAATCAGTGTCAGCCAGTGCGCTAAAAAAAATGCAAAGTTTTTGATTTGTTAACTGTTCCTGATTGTGCATTGATTTTTAATAACTGAAAAAAATTCAATGGTAAAAAATTTTCTATAAAGGGAGAGTTGAATCACAGATCTGCATATTTTAGACAATTTTTAGAAAAAAATGTAAGCAGAATATTTGTTTTACATATGTTTCTAATTTTAATACAGCTTGCAATGTCAGTAATTTTTAGATCTAATACAAACATTTTCCAAAATTTTGATTTTTTTTTTCATTTTGTCAAAAATGTCATGGTTTTTATTTTTTATGAAATATTCTTTGATGACTGCAGCCTCTGGATGTAACAAATCTTCTGTGATAAAAGTTCAAAAATTAAACTATGATACATGATATTGGTGACTCCAGATAATATAAATTGTAATCAATAAATTCATTACTAGAAAGATGGAAGGAATATTGCAATGGAACGTATGAAACACCCGACTGTGGAAACAGAAATCAACAGTGTGAATTATTATTGGAGGAGAAAGAACCTGAACCGACAATAGAAGAAGTTTTATGGGCAATAAAGAATCTGAAAAATGGTAAATCACCAGGATGTGATGAGATAACAGCTGAATTTATTAAAGCAGGTGGAAAGGAATATGCAACAATCTATCATGCACTATGTAAAAAGATATAGCATTCAGGTATTTGGCCAAAAGAATGGAAAAGAACTGTATTCATACCACTACCAAAAAAGGGTAACATGAAATTATGCACAAACTACAGAACTGTTGCCCTGATTAGTCATGCCAGTTAAATTCTGTTAAAAATCATAATGGGTAGACTTCGAAAGAAAATAGAAGAAGAAGTAAATATGGTCCAAGCTGGTTTCAGGCAAGGAAGAGGATCAAGAGATCATATATTCAATCTAAGATTAATAATAGAGAAATGCAGAGAGTTTCTTGTGAATCTATATTTATCCTTTATAGACTACTCAAAAGCATTTGATTGTGTACATCACCAGAAACTTTGGGAAATAATGGAAAAAATGGGATTTCCAACACATTTGACACAACTAACATCACTGCTGTATCTAGACCAACAAGTAACAGTAAGAATAAATGGTGAAACAACAACTTGGTTTGACATAAAACAAGGGGTCCGTCAGGGGTGCACCTTACTTATTTAACTTGTATACTGAAAATATAATGAGGAATGTTAGAGAAGATGTAGATAAAGAATATTACGATGCCATAACAATTGGAGGTTATGAAATACCAGAGATTAGATATACTGATGACACAGTGTTACTGTCCACAACACAAAGAGGAATGGAAAAACTAATTATGTCAGTCTGTAAGAACAGTGAAGAGCAGAACCTCTATCTTAATGCAAAGAAAACTAAATTGATGACAACTGACAAAACAAACAAGGCAGCAGAAATATATATCAATGAGAAAAAATTAGAAGAAGTGGAGAGTTTTGAATATCTTGGATCACTACTAACTAATAATGGAGATACAATGAGGGAAATTAAAAGGAGGACATCTATCGCTCTTCAGAAAGTAAAACAAATAATGAATCTGTGGAGAGGAGCAGACAGAACTATAAAAATAAGATTTTTAAGTGCATGCATCTTTCCCATCGCAACATATGCCTGTGAGACCTGGACACTTAACAAAACAGCTGAGAAACACATAAATGCCTTTGAATGTAAATGCTATAGAAGAGTTCTCCAAATATCATGGACACAAAAAAGAACAAATATATCTATACTACAAGAGCTTAATATTGAAGAAGGGTGGCTAGTAAAGAGGATTAAAGAGAGAAAACTTAAATATTTTGGACACATTAAACGTCATGATAATTTAAAGAAGACCGTATTGGACGGATACATAATGGGAAAAAGAAAAAGAGGAAGACCAAAACGAAGATGGCTGCAAGACATCGTTGACGATCTACAAATGGATGCCGCAGCAGCAGGCTATCTTGCTCACAACCGAGAGGCCTACAGGAGTGCTGTTTAGGAGGCAAAGTTCCGCAAGGGACATGCAAATGAATGAATAAATTAAATTCATTACCAATGCTGCTTCTCTAACAGTGAACTGAACAGATGTAGTTAAGCAGTTGGCACAGTTAGCATGTCAGGTCACATGACAGCTAACAGTAGAGTTCATCAGAGGTGTTACAGCAAAATAAAAGATGAATTTAAAAATTATTTACCTGGACAGGGTGGGGTGCACTAAAAGGCAATTTGCCTTATTAGGTCTAGCCCTGAACTATCAAAAGTAATTACATGTCTAGGTATTTTTTATGTAGATTAAATACCAAGTGTCACAACTAGTAATATAATTTAGTTTTCTGAGAAAAGACTTCAACTGAAGCCATCTCATCCACTTAATTAATTGATGGAAATGAGAATAGTATGAGAATAGTATTTGATCTTTTAATTTTAAATTGCTATATGGTTCTTCCTCTTTAAATAACTATGCACATGAACAAACACTCACATAATTAAAAATTTGCATAAGAACAACAGTGCAAATATGCAGCTCGTAACTCTAATGAAGAACTGAATAATCTCCTAAAACAAGCCATAAGCATCAGTTTAGGACAAGAACAGTAACTCAAAAGTGCGAGTAAACATAAACATTGAAACAAAGCATCTAAAGTCAACCAAGCTTCAGACGAAACAAATACCAAGACAGAATAACTGGGCATTTTAGGCTAAGAAACCTAATTCTAGCACAAACTGTTATGGAAGTAAATGCTACTGAAGTCATGACAAAAGTAATCTTTTCCTTCCTCCCTTGCGTTCCTTCTTTTATAAATGCAGACTCTGACATTCATCATTGACAACCTCTGGTTTAGTTTAAAGCTCAGATTCTACTAATTCTAAGATGATAGCTTGTGCTATATACAGACTGTTATATATTATTTACCATGGGATTGTGCAACAGAGTATATGTTACATGCCATTTGAATTTTGCTGCATCACTGACTTGTCTGGTTGGCTCTGGTTTACCTTGAAAATTATATATTATTAAATGACAAGGAACAGACATCATGAATGAAAAACAAACTGATGTATGGCATGTCATGATGAAATGAACATTAGCTTGAAGACAAAGAGGAGGAGAAACTGGTAGCAAGATTTATTTCATGGATGGATCGACGGACAGAATATGTAGTCAGATAAAGAAAGATGATCCAGTTAAGGAAATGGTGTACATACAGTAGTTTTACATTTTTATATTGTGCTTACATTGTTAAATTGTTTTCTTGGAGTTTTTTTGTTTTCTACATCTTATCTGATTTTCTGCTGCCTTTAGAATTATCCATATTCATTTTTTGTTTTGTTTTTCTGCTCTTTGTTTTGATGATAATGATTTAATGGCCAAGATATCTGCTGTATGGTGACAAATGAGTGACGGCCAAAATGTCTGCTGTCTGGTGACAAATGAGCAACATCTGAGATATCTTGTCTGGTGACAAATGATCAACAGCCGAGATATCTGCTGTCTGATGACAAATGAACAATGGCCAAGATATCTGCTATCTGGTGACAAATAAACAAAAGCCAAGATATCTGATGACAAATGAACAATGGCCAAGATATCTGCTATCTGGTGACAAATAAACAAAAGCCAAGATATCTGCTATCTGGTGAAAAATGAACAGCAGCAAAGATATCTGCTGTCCTTCATCTGTAATCCTTAGAGCTGTTACAGAATTTATATCTTTATTTTGCCCTACCATTTCCCCCAATTTTCTGTTGCACTCTACCACCTTCATTTTCCATATTCATTCCAGACTAGGCTCATACAAACTTTTACAAAACACTGAGCTAATAGCTCTTATGGCTAATATTGCTGGTTTTTATCTTTCTGTTGGTTTGTGGAATAAATGCCTTGTTACATACACTTTACCAGGTGCTGATTGTGACACGGACCATGAGTTATTAATAGCAGACATGAAGATAAAGAAAAAAAGACAGTTACGGGATCAAGACCACTCCGCTTTGATCTTACAAAAATACCAGAACAATACGGTATAGAAGTGAAGAACCGTTTCGAAATCATGATGCCTGTACAGGAGGAGATGACACCAGACGAACTGGCTATGCAGGCCAAAGATAACTTAATAACAACAGCTAAACACATGGTTCCAGTAAAGCAAATACAAAAGAATGGATGGATTACAGCAGGTACACTAGAACTGATAAAACAATGTAGAGAAATGAAGACGCAATGGAAAGTGACAAACAACAACAAAGAGGAATATAAAACTTTAACAAAAGAAGTACGAAGAAACATAAGAAAAGACAAAAAACAATACATACAAGATTGTTGTGAAAGAATAGAAGAACATCAGAAGTGTGGAAGAGATAGTGAAATGTTTAAACATTTCGAAGACATTGACAAGAAATGTCACACCTAAGCTAAATGTAATTTGTGATGAGATGGGGAATACCCTGACAGAGACAGAGGAAATTCTAGAAAGATGGAAGGAATATTGCAAAAGAATGTATGAAACAACCGACTGTGGAAGCAGAAATCAACAGTGTGAATTATTATTGGATGAGAAAGAACCCGAACTGACAATAGAAGAAGTTTTATGGGCAATAAAGAATCTGAAAAATGGTAAATCACAAGGGTGTGATGAGATAACAGCTGAATTTATTAAAGCAGGTGGAAAGGAACATGCAACAGTCTATCATGCACTATGTAAAAAGATATGGCATTCAGGTATTTGGCCAAAAGAATGGAAAAGAACTGTATTCATACCACTACCAAAAAAGGGTAACCTGAAATTATGCACAAACTACAGAACTGTTGCCCTGATTAGTCATGCCAGTTAAATTCTGTTAAAAATCATAATAGATAGACTTCGAAGGAAAATGGAAGAAGAAGTAAATATGGTCCAAGCTGGTTTCAGGCAAGGAAGAGGATCAAGAGATCATATATTCAATCTAAGATTAATAATAGAGAAATGCAGAGAGTTTCTTGTGAATCTATATTTATCCTTTATAGACTACTCAAAAGCATTTGATTGTGTACATCACCAGAAACTTTGGGAAATAATGGAAAAAATGGGATTTCCAACACATTTGACACAACTAACATCACTGCTGTATCTAGACCAACAAGTGGCAGTAAGAATAAATGGTGAAACAACAACTTGGTTTGACATAAAACAAGGGGTCCGTCAGGGGTGCATATTGTCACCTTACTTATTTAACTTGTATATTGAAAATATAATGAGGAATGTTAGAGAAGATGTAAACAAAGAATATTACGATGCCTTAACAATTAGAGGTTATGAAATACCAGAGATTAGATATACTGATGACACAGTATTAATGTCCACAACACAAAGAGGAATGGAAAAACTAATTATGTCAGTCCGTAAGAACAGCAAAGAGCAAAACCTCTATCTTAATGCAAAGAAAACTAAATTGATGACAACTGACAAAACAAACAAGGCAGCAGAAATATGTATCAATGAGGAAAAACTAGAAGAAGTGGAGAGTTTTGAATATCTTGGATCACTACTAACTAATAATGGAGATACAATGAGGGAAATTACAAGGAGGACATCTATCGCTCTTCAGAAAGTAAAACAAATAAAGAATCTGTGGAGAGGAGCAGACAGAATAACAAAAATAAGATTTTTAAGTGCATGCATCTTTCCCATCGCAACATATGCCTGTGAGACCTGGACACTTAACAAAACAGCTGAGAAACACATAAATGCCTTTGAATGTAAATGCTATAGAAGAGTTCTTCAAATATCATGGACACAAAAAAGAACAAATCTATCTATACTACAAGAACTTAATATTGAAGAAGGGTGGCTAGTAAAGAGGATTAAAGAGAGAAAACTTAAATATTTTGGACACATTAAACGTCATGATAATCTAGAGAAGACAGTCTTGGAAGGGTACATAATGGGAAAAAGAAAGAGAGGAAGACCAAGGCAAGGATGGCTGCAAGACATCTTTGATGATCTGCAAATGGATCCATCAGCAGCAGGCTATCTTGCTCACAACCGAGAGGCCTACAGGAGTGCTGTTTAGGAGGCAAAGTTCCACAAGGGACATACAAATGAATGAATAAATGAATGAATACATACAGTCATATTAAAATGATAATCTTACATCTTACATCCTTACCATGCCATTAAACGTCACATAGGACTTGCATAGTTGTTTGCAAAGTTTTTGTGTTTTCGGTGAGTTTTTCAACTTCATCAAAGGATGTTATGCTCATTAAACTGGCTTTTCTTAACAATGTTCTCTTTAGAGTTTCACGTTGTCGACCTCTTTTTCTTCGGCCTGTTGTGTTCCACTTGATAGCTTGTTTCGATATACTCTGATTGTTTCTTCTCATCACATGACCTACATATGTCCATCTTCTTTTCCTGATCACCCATGAGATAGATTGTTGTTTGCTCATCTGTCTTATCTCTGCATTGTTCTTGAATTCATTCCACTTTATACCAAGTATTTCCTTAGGTATTTGTTTTCAAAAGAGTCTAATTTCTTGTCTATTTCTTTAGTTGATTTTCAGTGTTTGCACGCATAAATGAGGGTGGATATTACATTTGAATTGAATAATCTTAACGTGGTTTTTGTGCTTATAACTTTGAATGCCATATGTTCTCTAGATTCTTGAAGGTCAACGCTGCTTTTGCATTTCGAATTCTAACTTCCTTCTTAGTGTCACCTTCCTTGTCTATGTAGCTGCCAAGATATGCAAATTGGTTTACTTCATCAACAGCTGTCATTTCTACATATATTTTTCCTTCTTGATTAATAAGAAGTTTCATTATTTTTATTTTGTCTTTGTTATTTTCAAGACCTATTTTGCTAGCCAAGGAAGACAGGGAATCTGTTTTTTCCTGCATTGATTTTCACATTGTCACTGATAAGAGTTATTTCATCAGCAAAAATCAACATCTTCTATTTGGGTCCCATGTACCCATTCAATGCCAGGTTTATCTGTACAGAATCTTTTCATTATAAAGTCTGTGGAAATTCCAAAAGCAAGGGAGATAATATACATCCTTTTTTCACAACTGTTTCAATCTGAAACCATTTGCTCATTCCTTCTTCTGTCTTGACTGCACAAACATATCCTTTGTAGAGATCTCTAATGATGTTGACAGTTTTAGATGATATTCCACATAGTCTTAAAATTCTCCACAATGAATCTCTGTGTATGCTATCAAATGCCTTTTTAAATTCTATAAAGTTCAGGATTAATGGTCTTTGCTTTTCAACATGTCCTTCAAATATTATTATTAGAGTAAAGATCTGTTTGAGACAGCTTCTCCCTTTTCGAAATCCTATCTGTTCTTCTCTCATTGCAGTATCCACTACATCCCTAATTCTATTCAGAATCACTTTACAAAACACCTTTGACACAACTGATAGTAAGGTTACACCCCTCCAGTTATTGCAGTCACTGAGGTTGTCTTTTTTGGGTATTTTAACAATGATTCCCTTTTTTTCCATTTAGAAGGGACCTTTTCTTCTTTCCAAATTTTATTAAACATTCTCTGTAGTTAGCTCATGTTGTCAATGTTAATAGCTTTTAACATTTTGACTGTTATGATAATGCTGCAGGCTTAAAGTAGCCAATCAACAACAGAAAAAAAGATGTCATACACCCACTTAACCAAAAATATTAATATTGCTGATTTTTTGTTACACAATAAGCTGTACTGGATTTACAAAATAATGAAGTGTCTGTGAGCCACAATGCTGATAATACAAACTAGGCTAATAACTTTGACAGCACAAATTAGGCTAACAACTTTAACAGCACAAACTAGGCTAATAACTTTGACAACACAAACTAAGCTAGTAACTTTGACAATATAAACTAGACTAATAGCTCTGACAATGTAAATTAGGCTATAAACTCTTACAACACAAACTGGGCTAATAATTCTTACAGTACAAACTAGATTAATAACAGTTATGTCACAAACTGGGGTAATAACTTATGACACAAACTAGGCTAAAAGCACTTACAATACAAACTAAGCTAATAATTCAAACAGCACAGATTGGACTAAACTCTGACAGTTAGCCAGTCATTTGCATGTCCCTTGCGGAACTTTGCCTCCCTAACAACTCTCCTGTAGTCTTCTCCGTTGCAAGCAAGATGCCCTGCTGCTGATGCATCCATTTGCAGATTATCAACGATGTCTTGTAGCCATCTTCGTCTTGGTCTTCCTCTCTTTCTTTTTCCCATTATGTACCTTTCCAAGACTGTCTTCTCTAAATGATCATGACGTTTAATGTGTCCAAAATATTTAGGTTTTCTCTGTTTAATCCTCTTTACTAGCCAGCCTTCTTCAATATTAAGCTCTTGTAGTATGGATATATTTGTTCTTTTTTGTGTCCATAACTCTGTGTCAACTCTGACACAGTCAATATTTCTGCAAGTTTTTACACAAATTGGTTGTGAAAATTTTCATTCATTTTTCTTCTGAGTTTGTAAAAGTTTATTTTATTTTAATTTAATTTAAAGCATATTTTGAATTAACCTCATCAAATATCAAATAATTTTAATAAATTTGGACTAGACAAAAACTTTCATTGAAGAATTTTTGATAGCATGGCTAAGTTAACTTTTCATTCTTCCCACATTTAGTGAAAATCTAAATTAAGATTGTCCATCCATATCCTAAAGAAACATTATATTTTCCTTATGGTACAAATGGCTTGAAAAATATCAACAAAAACAGCATTAAATATGTCAACTAATATTAGAATCAAGTATGATACCACAATATAAAGCTTAACCATTTAGTGATTTCAGACTTTTGATTCCAATATTTTAATATACAGCATAAGAAGTAATGTGAAGTGGAAACAATAAAGTGCATGTCTTATATGTATATACATGTAAGACATATATCCAGTATAATAAAACATGGCTTACTTTTCTGTCCTTGATTGACTTGCCTGCCTGAAGTCACAGACTCAATGGCATGTCCTCTCCTGCTCATAGCCATAGACATTAAGAGTCGGATGAACACGTTCACCACAGGATGAGTGTGGGCAACTTCCATGTGTATGAATCCCTGGTATGCAGAGAAACCTGCACAGATATGGTATTCAACTTATAGACATGTGATACTCGTTGTCATCACATACATTATTAATTCTATTAACCATAACGTAAAAAAACGGCTTCTGTTGATTTATATTTGGCGAACATGAGAAAACTTTCAACTCTATACGAATATATCATATTATGAGAAGAATACAACGCATAATGATTTACATGAAAATTTTCAGCCAATGGAAACGCAGGTTTAATAATGATGATGCAAAACATGAAGAAAAAAATTATACCAGGATCAAAAAACTCGAAGGACCTCGGTAAGGTGCTGTTGTCTAGACGAGCCAAGAAAATTATGCCTATAGCAATGGCCTTAAGAATTCTCATCAGACAGGACGCCAGTCCCATGAAGATGTTGAAGAAGAACATGAAGTATGTGAAGATAAAGTAGATACGCCTGAGGATTAAATAAAAAAGAAGAATGTTTTTAATAACAATCAATATTCTAAATATTAAAGTTAAATAAAAGATTTAACTACTTCACAATTCTAGCCGTGGTGTGCACGAAGATGTCATGTCATAACTGTGCGAGATTCAAATGAATGTTAGAAAATGTTAATAAAATTTCCAAAAGAACAGAAATCCCTTGGTAGTACCATCATTTCGCACAAGGTCAGTGACATCAGTAAGCAGATAGTGTCGAATGGGTTAGGCTTGGTTCTTCGAAATTCGGCCGTTTCGGAGGGTCAAGGGTTGGCCTATTTCGCAGTATGTCTGTATGGGGGAGGGCCCGCGTGCACGCTACATGGTCACGTGATGTGTTGGTCAGGTGGTGTAATGTGTTGAGCTGAGAAACTTGAGATTCGAGCCTTGTGGCGGCAGTACGCATTCTGGGAGAAGCCAATGTCGTGGTATGTCTGAGGTGTCCGACGAAGTTATCAAATATATATTTGTGATATTGGATACACGAATTATCTAGCTATGAAACCAGGTGCTGTTCCAAGCCGGCTCATGTTGGTTACGTTCATATATGTAAGTTTTTGTATGTCGGATGTAGAGCTGTGTAAGTATGTACCGTGAGAAATGTTAAGTGTTGAATGTTTATGATGTATTTAGTGCGTGAAGACGTTGAAATGCATAATTTTTCATCATTATCGTACTTTATGAATGCACAAGTTTAACTTTTGATTCATAGACACTGGAATGTGATTTCTATATGTTTTTGTGTGTGGTGCACGTGGTTGTGCTGCTCAGTTCTAATGCACTTGGTTCATAATGATATGCTATGTTCATTTTCCATTATCATCATTGAGTCACCATGGTTTAATTTATGTGTCATAGATCCATTTCATATTTGCACTATATGTTTTATATGTTGGGTGTAGGCAGAGTCTGCGTATAATTATGATAAGTGTGAATTGGCAAGTTACCTCATATGTTGTATTAAAGGAGTGTAGCCAGTTCTAAGTTAATGTCGAAGATATATTGTAAGAGTTAAATGAAGACAAAAGATAAGTAGAGATATTGAATAGCGTCACTTGGAGTGCTGCTTTTGGTTGTTTCATGCTGATGTATCATGGCATGCTCATATTTCTTTTGCGCGGTGTTTAACTGCTGTGGAGAGACCACAATTGCTTGTGTTTATACAGTTGTTTATATGTTATCTGGTGTAAACGTGTGTGGTGTCTGGTGTTGTCAATAAACCAACCCTGTATTTTTCCTGGATCAAATTTATGCCTTCTGAGTACCTATCGATTGCTGGAGGAGCTAGAGAATGACCGAGATGATAAGTTCATTTTCCAGTCCAAAAGGTTATTTAGGGGAGCTTATATGCTAAACAGACACAAGCAGCACAAACAATAGTCATACGTGAAGCAAAAACGGAACTAAAGATCAGTATAGGACCAATAACAACAAGTGAAGTAAAGGAGGCAATAAAGAAACTAAAATTAGACAGGGCACCAAGTGAAGATGAAGTGACTGCTGAGATGTTGAAAACAGAAAAAACAGAAACACCAAAACAACTCTGCCGGATACTACAACAAAGTTGGGATCTAGAAAAAAGCTCCAGAGGAGTGGAAAACTGGCCTTAGAGATTGCGGGAACTGGAGAGGCATTACCCTACTGCCAATCACCAGTAAAGTATTTTGCAGAATAATCATCAACAGAATTGTACCAGCACTTGAGGGAAAACTTCAGAAAGAGCAGGCAGAATTTTGGAAAGGAAGATCATGCATAGACCATATATTTGCATTTAGACAAATAGCACAACATATGCACTGTTCATAGACTGAGAAAGCCTTTGACAGTGTCAACAGATATGCAATTTGGAAAATCTTAAGATGGCATGGCCTCCCTCATAATATAGTGAATGTAATCAAAGCCCTATACGAGGGTTTTCAGTGCAAAGTGATCTGTGGAGAACATACCTCCAGCAGCTTTAGGGTACAACAAGAGTGAAACAGGGATGTGTACTATCACCAACATTATTTATCTTGGCAGTAGACTGGTTAATGAAGGAGGCAACATCAGACAAATGCAGAGGATTACAATGGACCCTTGACACAATGCTGGAGGACATTGACTTTGCAGACGACATTTGTCTACTATCAAACAGCCACAAAGATATGCAATATAAAATAAACAAACTAACTCAGAATGCAAACGACATAGAACTAAAGATCAACATAGGAAAGACAAAGTTAATGAAGCAAAATGTGAACAACAGAAGTGTAATCAGAGTAGATAGCAAGTTAGTGGAGGAAGTCAACGAATTTGTATACCTTGGCAGTAAAGTAATAGAAAATGGAGACAGCACAAAGGACATCAACAGCCGACTTACTAGATCAAACCAGGCTTTTGCAGTGCTGCAGAGTATATAGAAATCTAAAAAAACTAAGCATGAATACGAAAATCATGATATTTAAGAGCAATGTTCTAAGTGTACTACTCTATGGAAATGAATGCTGGAAAATCACCAAAACAATAGAAAACAAGTTGAATTCTCTCCAGACTAAATGTTTACGAAGAATCAGAAAAATATTTTGACCAACCACCATAAGAGATACCATCTTATTGGCAGAAATGCAGATGAAGCCACTGACAGCAATTACTGAGGAAAGACGTTGGCGATGGTTGGGACATGTGCTCCGAATGACTGATAACTCACTACCGAAAATAGCACTGATGGACACCACAGGGGTACAGAAGTAAGGGTAGACCAAAAGAGACACGGAGAAGAACAACAGAAAGGATGTTGAGCAATAGAGGGCTCACCTGGGCAAGAGCGGAAAAAAGGCAAAGGGCAGGCATTTGTGGAAAACCTTTGCGGAAGCCCCATGTGCCCTGGGCACATAAGGTTCCGAGAGAGAGAGAGAGAGAGAGAGAGAGAGAGAGAGAGAGAGAGAGAGATATGGACACTAGCTGACAGAGGAAAAGAACCTGGGTAGGGTCGTCAGGAGAGCCTCGGTAATTGAGAGTGTTCCAGGCACAGCCGTACTTCATTGGGCACCATCTCATTACCTTAGGCTAGCGATTTAAGCCACAAGCACCACTGATGGTCATTTGTCGGGGATAAAGAACGACTAAAGCTAAAAGATGACGACGTGAGATTGGGGGCGAGAAGCGAGTTCATGGAGAGAAGTAATAAATGGGGAAGTTAAAAAGGAATTAAAGTAATTAAGAATTAATAAGGAGAAATAAAAGTAATAAGTAATAATCACGACTCATCTCAATCAAACCCAAACAAAAACATAATCAATAAATATATATTTTACAATAGCGCCTCTGTCGCTAAGCAGCATACCAAGAATAGAGAATTTCAAGACCGCGATTATGCTGCAGACATATTCTAAGTAAGAAGAGGAAACTCTCTTAAATCATCAACAAAAGAATAGATAAACGAAACATCCTAACTAAATTAACACTTAAAACACATGAACACACAAATCAGCAGAGAACGCATTCTATCAGGAGGGGGGGGGGGAAACAACCTGAAAGCTACATCACATCTTTGAACTTGTTACTTTCTCGGCAATTACAAATCTACATTTATTAGCATAATTCAGAAGATACATAAAATAAAAATGTTTCTCTAGTACCAGAACTTATTGATCATAAGATACTGGTAATAAGATGGCTTAGGAATCTGGAGGTAAAAACTTGCCTGTTGTCAAGTCTTAAATACTGTCCATCGCCCTGCAGGAAGACGAATTTTGCCACGCCCATCTGAGTAAGGTACAAAATAACAGCAATCAAGAGTCCAGGCCTAGAGAAAGACAGCTATGGTTAATTGTCGTCACTTTAATAAGTCTTACTATGTTTTATCTGAGTTCTCGTTTCTTTTTTTAAGTATTCTATTCCAAAGAATTCAAGGGCCACAGTAATTTTTTTCAGGTGAGTTGTGAAAAAAAAAACCCCAACATTATTGCTGCAAATATTGAAATGACTGTCCGGCTTTACCGGTTGGAACTTCCTCTTATTTGACCTGTCTGTCAATATATGAAATTGTAGCAGAAAACAAATTGTTATAATTCCCAATGTTACATACTTAAATAATCATGCTATTTGCTCTTCAATCGAGTGACAGCGAAAATGGTGGTGATAGTGAAGGTGATGGTGATAGTGATAATGATGGTGATAGTGATAGTGACTGTGATGGCGATAGTGTGATTATTGATGACAATGACGATAATAAGTTTTCATTGATTTCCTATTGCTACATGAAAATGCCCTCCCTACCAGCTACCATGCTAAGTTTCACAGCAATCTCTGTTTCGGTATCATCTGAGATCCAGTTTTAAGAGACAGTAGCAGTAATCTTGACAACAGTAGCAGTAATAATTGTTGTAGTAGTAGTAGTAGTAGTAGTAGTAGTAGTAGTAGTAGTAGTAGTAGTAGTAGTAGTAGCAGCAGCAGCAGGGTAGTCATTGTAGTAGTAGTAGTAGTAAAAGTAGCAGCAGCAGTAGTGGTGGTAGTAGTAGTAGTAGTAAAGGTAGTAGTAGTAGTAGTGATAATAGTAGCAGTAGTAAAAGTAGTAGGGTTTCCATGACAAAGAACAATAGAAGAATAACTGTAGTAGCATTAGTAGCAATAACAATAACTGTAGCATTATTCGCTTGTTATTTAGTTAGTTACGTAGTTAATGAGGACCGTCATGTCCTATCTCATTCAGCGTACATGAGCTAATTGCACTTGATGACACCCGTCCTGTGTTGAATGACTACCCTTCCAGAGATTTTCATTAGATGTTCATGTTTTGCCACACCAAGCTCCGCCCCCGGCTCCTTTATTCTTGACAAGGACGCTGATTCACAGTTGCCAGTGAAATGTTTTGTCGAATCAGCTCCTCTTAACGCACTTCGATGTAAGCTCGATCCACTGCCTACCCTTTCTCTACGATAGCTGAGTCTACCAACCGATCTGCTCTTTCCTTTTCCTCTAACATCTGCTTGATCTTGTACAAAAAATGTAGGTCAGTTGATGGATCTGTAACGTCTGCAAGGATTCGAGCCACTGTTCCCTCAACGTGCCAGTTTGAATTTTATTTATCACATTCGTCGAACCACTCAAAATCCTTGCTTGCTCGTATTTTTACAACTTCAGACAGAAAAAAAGTTTTTGCCACAAACATGACGAGACTGTTTTTGAAGCAAAAGCACCATTTGCTTATTTCACTGTTCTGCTGTTTGATTTGACTGTGAAGGGGCAGGCACACCACTTGAACGAACCTCTACCAGTATAAATAACTGCTTTGCCATCTCTGGTGTTCTCATGAATTAGTGTTTCGACTTCAGCATCTGCTGGAACAGGAATATGTTTTAAGTATCTTCTGTCGAATATAATAAGAACAGATACCGCCACCAACTAATAACAGCTGTAACTATAACAGTAGTAACTGTAACGGGAATAACTCTAAAGTAGTAACTACAGTAGTAACTTTAAC
Source organism: Achatina immaculata (assembly GCA_009760885.1). Lineage (NCBI taxonomy): Eukaryota > Metazoa > Mollusca > Gastropoda > Stylommatophora > Achatinidae > Lissachatina > Lissachatina immaculata. The sequence continues at coordinate 15,576,754 of CM019694.1, forward strand.
AGCAGTAACTATAACAGTAGAACTGTAACAGCAGTAGTAGTAGTGTAGTAGTCCGAGGAAGTGGTTGGCATCAGCAGTTTCAAATGCAAAGAATGGAATTATTGTAAAACTAACCAGACTTGGAGCACAGAATCGACGAACCAGTCCGTCCAACCACTGACGAGTAAACTGATTGGAACAGCCAAACAAATGCAAGTGACGAAAAGAACCACACATGATATCACGTACGCTGCGTACACAAAATAGAATCTGTTAGAATGCTCGGATCCATTTTCTGATGATGTGGATGTTGTAGATGAAAGATAACTGAATGACTATTTACTGATATTTGTGTAGGCCTAATAATATAAAATATCGATATTAAAAACTGCAGAACAGAAGATGCAGCAATGCTATGCAGGTGTGATGGAAGAGGTGGAGCAGTCATGGACTCCGATGTAGTTAGGTAGTCACAGAATTACGCAAAATCCCTCCGATGTCTTTATCTCATTACCTCCACTTCTGTGGCGAGGGTAGAATATCTGAGATTACATCGCGTTGGCAGACGGGAAGAATAATCTTCTTCGCCATTTGCCTCCATAATGACCTCGGTTGTGTTCGTCGCAGTTTCGTCGCAGCCATTCGGTCCAGTACATCCGACTTCGGCTCGACACATTTTTAGAACCGGGTTCGTCTTCCCACTGCGATCCATGTTCACTTGGTCAGAATATTGTCTGTTTCTGAGACACCAGTAGGAGATAAAACAGGGTCTTGGCCAGCTATGGTTCCCCACCCTTGGCACAAAGGGTCATGGGTTTCTGGTCGCTCATTCAGCCTGAGTAGTGCGTCTTCGGCCCTGGTCGAGCAATCAGTGTAAAGAATGTATCTGTCTTTTCATATGGTCTCTGTGACCATTGGCTGGTGGGCTTCTGGAGGCAATAGACATATGATAGTAGATGGCTGTGTTAGCAACTGAAAGGTGAATGGATGTAGTAAACGAAGATATTAGCTCTCTCCATCAGATCAGCAGAATAATGTCTTCTTTCGGTGTTCAGTTCATTATGTTATGTTTTGATCTGAAACAATGTATAAAACTAAGAGATGAACCTTTGCCCGTGGATGCTGATTAAAAGCATCGTAGAAAGATGGAGAATTAAATTTGATTGACAGGTTTATCATGAAAATCTAGTCAGTTGTTATTACAATTACTCACTGGTTGAGCGAGTGAAATAGAAACAGTGAATATATTTAGGTATTAATAACAGAAAGTATAGAAATAATGTTTGAACAAGAACTATATATAAGAGCAGCTAAGAACATTTTTATTTAGTAATGTTATCGAGTGGGGGTGGGGTGAAAGGACATTATTTAAGTCAGTTAAAGATACATTCTGTCATTCCTGTTCCTTTTTTATTCGCCAGTTCACATTATATTTTACGTCATCTGTTAT